>CP139506.1:2717413-3101461 GCA_021014915.2 Artemisia tridentata subsp. tridentata
TGTGTCTTATTTTGAAACTTTTCGGCTTACATAAGCTTATCATGTCATAATAAACTTATATCCCCCAAAAAGTTTTAAAACAAGCCAACAAAAGTGAGCTTATGAAACAAAATAAGCCATAAGTCCGCCTACATAAGCTTAAACAAACACCTAAGCACACAAATAAGTATGAATGAGACAAGTAGCAAGTGATTGTATAAACATCATTTCATGGCAAAGTTATATAACGGGCTTATGGCTTATATGGTTTTCAGCTTATATAAACTTATCGTGTCATAATAAGCCACAAAAAGTGAACTTATGAAACATAAGCTGAAAACCAAGAAGCCATAAGCCTAAACAAACACCTAAGCACACAAATAAGGATGAATGAGACAAGTAGCAAGTGATTGTATAAACATCAGTTCATGGCAAAGTTATATAACGGGCTTATGGCTTATATGGTTTTCGGCTTATGTTACATAAGCTCACTTTTTGTGGCTTATTTTGAAACTTTTCAGCTTTATATAAACTTATCGTATCATAATAAGCCACAAAAAGTGAGCTTATGAAACATAAGCTGAAAACCAAGAAGCCATAAGCCTAAACAAACACCTAAGCACACAAACAAGCTTAAACAAGGATGAATGAGACAAGTAGCAAGTCATTGTATAAACATCATTTCATGGCAAAGTTATATAACGGGCTTATGGCTTATATGGTTTTCGGCTTATGTTACATAAGCTCACTTTTTGTGGCTTATTTTGAAACTTTTCAGCTTATATAAACTTATCGTATCATAATAAGCCTAAACAAGCACCTAAGCACAAAAAGTGAGCTTATGAAACATAAGCTGAAAACCAAGAAGCCATAAGCCTAAACAAACACCTAAGCACACAAACAAGCTTAAACAAGGATGAATGAGACAAGTAGCAAGTCATTCTAAGATAATACTAAAATACTAATACTAATGATTAGATGGGGCCCACATAATAAACAGATCAGGATCAGTAAAAAAACATACCAGAAGACAATCTTGAAATATTGGAAGGAGGAGGAGGAAGAGACTGATGATTATGATTTTGAGGATTTAACTTCTCTTCTTCTCTAGAATTGGAATCAAAACAAGGGAAACAACCCATTTTTTCAAGAAAACTGGAAAATGGGTAAGAAAAAGAAAAGCCCAGATGGAAAAATGAAGACTTTATTATTATTATTATTAAATATTAAAAATTGAAAATGAAGAAGAAGAGGGACGACAAATAATATAAGAAAGTTAAACGAGTAAAGAGATAAGCAAGTAAACTGAAGCGTGTCTTTACAAACAACAGCCGGCTTTCTTGTACTTGTACCCATGTAATTTAAACTACTACGTAGTACTAACATTCCACTTGTTTTATATATATACGGAGTATTTTTTTTCTTGTACTTAAATCTTTTTTATATTTATAGTCGACAAATTTTTGACCAAAACAGTTATCGCCTCCGTTCCAAAATAAGTGTCCAGTTTGACTTTTCAGAGTCAAACTGGTTCAACTTTCACCTTATCTATTTTTGCGGATATTTTATAATACTTGATGCAAAATATATGAATGGATTGGGTTTTAAGTATATTTTTCATTGGTATAATTTTTTATCAAGTATTATATAACACAAAAAAAAATATTTTTAAATCAAAGTTGAATCTATTTGACTTTAAAAAGTTAAACTGGACACTTATTTTGAAACGGAAGGAGTACTGCGTAGTACTAACATTCCACTTGTTTTATTTTATTATTATTATTTTTTTTCTTGTACTTAAGGGTGTGTTTGTTATACATGATTTGACTTTAGGATTTGGGTTTGGAAAATTCATTGTGTCAAAAATATTACGTGGAACATGATTGACCATCTATTTCTTTTTTACTCCTTATAGTCTACACGTATAATGTTAGTTAATTGTTTTTAGTAGGGGTGAGCATGATGCGTTTTTTGGCAAAAATCAAACGGCATCTATAAGTAAAAAGTTTGAGAAGGATATTAATGTAATTAAAAAGTTGAGAATGATAATTATGTAAAATTGAACTTGAAGAATAATATACATGTAATTCTCCTTTTAAAAAATACAAATTATCATCTGCTTCTCTATAGCTATTATTTATGGAAATTGATTTACACATTAAAAATTGATTCAGGAATGCTAATGCATGTATTAGATATTTGTGCAGTATTGATATTATGTTTTAACTGTTTGTACATTTGAGTGTGCAAATAAATAGTTGTAGTGTACAAATCATCTCCCATTTTTAATGAGTATGGTTCTCATAACTTAAATATAAAGGAGATGATTTGCACACGTAAGCAGGGTGGAGCCAGAAAGTTATGCTCGAGAGGCAAACTTTGATAAATTTTTAGAAACTATGTTACAAATCAGTTCATTAAGGGGGCAAATTACAAAAATAATCTGGTATTTTAAAATTTTACAGTACAATTTTTTTCGCTAGAAGGGCACGTGCCTACCCTGCCTCTTCTGTCTCCAACAGTGCACGTACGTTATTGATTTACACACTCTAATGTATAAGTAGTTAAAGCTATTGTATAATTATTTTGTGCATAAATTGATGTGTTTCAATCAAAATGTTATGTGCGCAAATCAATTCCCTAAACGTATACGTAGTGGTTACTATTGTATTATTTTTATTTGTGTTTATATTGAGGGCTTTTCGATAAAGTGAATACTAATAGTAATAAGACCACACTAAGACCACAAAACAACCTTGTCACATCAGCGTCAACTCAACTTTTTTTCTTTTAAACTAAATACAGACCAAATATTCGTAGTAAAGAGACCGTAGTCACAACAGAAAACAACCTCAGAAAAATAAATTAAAATAAAAAGCACACACAAACCAAGCCGTTCTTTTGGTCCACTGACGGACCAAACAAATCCATTAGTCTAGAGGACGCGTTTCGTTCGTCTTCGTGAAGGGGGACACGTGTGTTTTGGCAAAGAGGACCGGGCCATTCGGTCCCATTCGTCTAGTCTTATTCTTTTTCTAAAGCTATATAAAATTCAATGGTTCAATCATATCGTAATTTTCAAGTGGTGTAGTAGTATTTTTAGAGTGATACTTTATGTGTGGAATTCCTATAATTGGAATAATGTGTATGGCTAGGGAAAGGTCAAGGAAATCGGTCCAACCACATACAAGTAATACCATTGGATCGTCATTTTCAATATACTTGTAACCACATAAGATATTACATATATATAAGTTGAAGTTGGGGCTTGAGCTTATATTATAAGCTGGAAGCTGTAGTTTATATTTTTATAAAGTTGTTTGACGAATTAGTTGAGGCTAAAGCTTACATTGCTAAAGCTTATTAATGTAAAATCATATAAAAATGCATCAAATTAAATTCTTTTAAGTATATTGCCACTTTTGTTAAGTAACATGTTTAAGTTGTATAAGCTTTCCGGAAATGTTGATAACGAGTAATATTGACAGTTTTATATGTTTAGCCTTAAGAATAATAAGTTGAAGGTAATAATAGTTCGCTTAAAATAATGTGTTTATCTGCTCTGAAAACCGTTACCGTCTACTTAAGAAAAAAGTTTATTGTACTAATGCTCACACAAAGAAAAATGATAAATTGATTCTTTTTCATATTAGTAAATAGTAATAGTAATTATGGTTAAGTGACTATCAAGGCTAGGGGTGTTAACTGGGTTGGGTTGGTCGGGTTCGGGTCAATCGGGTCGGGTCGAAGTCTGGTCGAGGCTAAAAATAATATACCTGAACCCGACTCTATTTGAACTCGGGTTTATCGGGTTCGGGTTAAATCGGGTCAGATCAATTCGGGTCGGGTTAACTCAGGTTCGGGTTTGTACCATTTATAACAGTAGGCTTGTTGCAAATTTGTAAGTTTGTAACTGGCAAATGTATAAATACTAAAGAACCACAAATATCATGCAATTTGTAAGTTGTAACCACGCAAATGCATGGTAACAAGCTAACAATGTCATGAATTGTATCAATAACTACTTACCAAATGAAGTGTATCCATAAGATCAGCTTTCAATCAACAAAATAAGTTTCCATTCTCTAAACATATTAACCTTCTAAAATTATAAAGAATTGGCAAACTTTACATGATAAATTATCAAAAAAAAAAAAAAAAAAAAAAAACTAACTAATTCGGGTCAGTCGGGTTGACCCAAACCCAAATAGAAAAGTATTTTAAACCCGATACCCGACCCTATTTCGTATTCGGGTTAATTGGGTTGACCCGATTGACCCGAGTTAGATTTTGAACCCGACTAACCCGATCCGAATATCTTTATTCGGGTTCGGGTCGAGTCAGCCTTAGTCAAGGCTATTTTTAATAAAATTACAAATTCCCATCTACCTCAATAGCTATGATTTATGACTTATGAAATGACGTATGAGTATGTTTGTCTCATAGCTTAATCATAAACCTAGTGGTTAATGGTGTATTGTTCTACGCGTGCTCACATTAAGTGCTTTCGATAAAGTTATTTAGGTAGCGTTTGTTTGGTCTTATATAGTTGGTTTCACCCCTTCCGTCCTAAAATATAAGTCTATTTTCGATTTTTTAAAGTTTGTTTTTTTTTTCCTGATGACTTTTACCTTAATTATTTTTTCCGTGTTATATAATACTTGATGAAAAGTATACCAATGAAAATGTATTTAAAACACAATTCTGCCTATATAAATTTTGCATCAAGTATTATATATAAAAAAAAAAAAAAAATAAAAAATAAAAATAAATTAAGATCAAAGTTGAAATAAAATGACTTTAAAAAAGTCAAAATGAACTTATATTTTAGGACGGAAGAAGTAGTTATTTGATTTCGGGTTTATATTTCATAAGCACATTTTTTATAGCTTATTTTGAAACTTTTCGGGTTATATAAGTTTATTATGTTATAATAAAATAATAAACTTATATAACCCGAATAAGTCATAAGCTGGTTATATAAGCCGAAACAAATACCTTGTTCTTCCAAAATTATAAATAAATGGTTCAATCGTATCGTAATTTTCTAAGTGGTGGAGTAGTATTTTTAGAGTGATTCTTTATGTGTGGAATTCCTATAATCGGAATAATGTGTCCAACCACATACAAGTAATACCATTGGATTGTCATTTTCAATATACTTGTAACCACATAAGATATTATTACATATAAAAAAATATCTTATATTATGATATTTATACACCTTTTTCCACCTAAAAGGCACTTCAATTTAATGCCTTTACATAGTTTGATATCATTGAATAATAGTTAGTTGAACCGCGTAACATTCATATCTTTAGTTGTGAATCATATATGATCATATGTATTGGTTATATTATTCTCACTTTAAAAAGGTGACTTTTTTAAAACCAAATATGACTTTTTTTTTTTTTTTTTTTTTTTTTTTTTTTTTTTTTTTTTTTTTTTTTTTTTTAATAGGGAAAAGCTCGACTTAAAAACTAAACAATACGAAAAAATATTTTATAATCACTTTTTTTTGCCTTTGTGTAATTTTATCGGATGGTTCTCTTTAGTAAAGGAAAAAAGAAACTTGTATACGTTTTAAATACTCACGTGACCAAACTTAAAAGTTTTCAGCAACTCTAGTGGACAGAAATAACTAAACAAAAATATATACGAATCAATATGCAACTTTCTATATTCTATTAATGGTATATAGTTGATATAATTAGGCCAAGTTATGTGTAGCCATCAAAAGGATGCTCACCAAAAGGCTTACCAAGTGAGTATTACAATAGAGCAAAGTAATTTTGGCGTTTAAATGGATGAGGTGGTTATCGGAAAGTGCGAGTTTTTTTTTACTAAGATGCACGCAACCTTATCGGGTTAATCTCGAGGTCGTTTCCGACCATTCCAAGGTTATAGAAAAAGCTTGTATTTATAACGGAATGAAATTTCTAAATACACAACCAAAATATCATTAGTGACAATTATATATCCTCAACTTTTTTTCTTTCTTCTTCTAAACTTTATTAGAGCTCTAGGTACCCTGGTGCCATGACCAAAAAATACATGCCACGTTAGCAAAAGTCACTATGACACCACATTCTGGCTGTTACCGTTGGCACCAGAAAATGTGGTGCCATAGGATTTTTTATTTTTTATTTATTTATTTTTAACATAAAATAAAATATACACAATATTAACTAAAACATACACAATATTAACTAAAATAAACTTCATTTACACAATATTAGTTACTAATGTAATTTTAAAATAAAGATGACAATGAAATCAAACTTCAAAAGTATAAACTGTAAATTAATTATTTATATTAAAAAAAAAAACAAAAAAAAACAAAAAAAACATTTTTGGTCTTCTTTTCCATCATGGACCTGCAACTCAAAAAAAAAAAAAAAAAAAAGAATACCCACAGCGTGGGCTGGCCACCACGGCGCGAGCAGCCATGGCGCCACCCACGTAACCGTGCGCTGTCGACTTTTTTGCACTGGTGGCTTGGCGCTAGGCTACCACGCCTGCGTACCTCCCACTCTTAATATATGCACAGTTGACAGTACAATGAAAAAAAGGGGTAAGAAAATTGGAAGAGAATAAAAGGCCTATGCATGATTATGAAGCACAATGAGGCCCAAACTTAAAACACTAAAGGGCCCATTTACGAAACGCGACCAAATGTAAAACACCTAACCATCTAGTCCAACAATTATCACAAAATCACAGACCACAATAAAACATGATCTTATTAAAGGCCCATTTAGTGTCTCTATATTCACGTCCTTCAACAGAAAATAAAATAAAATTTTAAGATAAACATTACAACTTTTTTTCTGGAATGATTTGCCCTCTACCTTAATTCTATTTATTTTGTATTTCAAATTTTATTATAGTAACTAGAGGTGTCAATTTGTGCCATAATAAAAAAAATTGGCTATTTGGGCAAAATTTATAAAAAATTTGGGCATATTTAGCCTCATCTTTGTTTGAAATGGGCATATATTGCCCATTTAAAAGTTAGATGAGCACAAATGGGCACATATTTTCTCTCAATTGGGGAATATTACAATTGTTTTTAAAGAAAAACTTATAAATATAATATATTTAATTTTTTAAATATAAATGAGGTGTTAAGTTTGAGGAATTTATTTCGTTGTTTTGGGTCATTTCTAAAGCAATTCGTATAACATGCGCCCGTTTGGCCCGTGCCCGTTTAGCCCGTACCCATTTAGCCCGTAGCCCGTTTGAACCGTGGCCCGTGCCCGCCCGACCCGCCCGTTTTGACACCTCTAATAGTAACCACACCACCTTTTTAAGATGTGAAAAAAAAAACTGAGAATAGATAAATTTATATGACCAAATTGGAAATGAAAAAGCAATGGAGAACGTGGAACAATGACATTATAGTAGTTGAAAAGAATATCTATATTTATTTAAACATATATTCTCGTTGTGTTTTATATAACTATGATTATGATTTATATAGTTAAGAAATGAGATGGTGCATGCGCACATACTCCCTTCATAATCGGGTCAAACTCAGAAACCAACAATATTCAACCACCTTCATTTCATTTTCATAATCTCACCTTAATCACCTTCTTCCAAATTTATCCATCAATGGAGAAACATAGTGCCAAATCTGGTAGTTTCATCGGTCGCCATCGTTGGCTTGCCAATCTCGAGAGCCACCGTGCCTCATTTTCTCCAAGAATCCATCAAAAATCACCCGTTGTCGTCCCTGAGTCTGAAGAAGATGATGATGACGACATTATTGAGTCTATGCCCGACGTAGATCATGATCAAATCTTGGCTGATATCGATGTTTTCATTGATGAGTTAGCAAATGTGGATGGCAAGGGAAGCTCACCACCCGAGCTTCCTGATGTCATTGAGACCTTTGCCATAATCATTAAATCCAAAACAAAAAAATCATTAGCTAGAAATGCTGGTCATGACATGGTCGACGAGGACATGTTTTTGCATGAATCCATCAAACGATTACGTAACTTGAAAAACGCCTTAGCTGATTTCAATGATGATGCTTCGTCGTTTGATATGATCAACAAACTCATGCAACGAGCTATGGTATTTGTAGAAGAAGAGTTACGAGCCCTTTTGCTCGATAATTCAAAGGCTCATCTCGAACCTAACTTAAAGGCTCATCCCGAACCTAAGTTGAAGGCCATGTCTTCCAAGCATTTTTCCTTCAAACAACAAGAACGATGTCCTGTCCCAGACCCAAGCACGGACGACGATTATCCAGGCTTTTCTGACGAGAAGATTAGTAGAATAAACATAATCGTGACAACAATGATATCCGCAGGGTACAAAAACGAATGTTCAAATGTTTATAGCATGGCACGAGGAAACGCGTTGTATGAGCAACTTAAAAGGCTCGATTTTGAGAAACTTAATGCTGAAGACGTGCAAAAACTAAATTGGGATTGGCTTGAATCAGATGTGTGTAGATGGATTCGAATAATTAAGCATTGTTCACACTTTCTAATTCCTGCTGAACAAAAATTAGGCGAAACAATTTTTTCAGAAAATCGAGCCATTTTTAGAAGTTTGTTCGAAAATTTGGTTCGTAGCCTGATCACATCATTACTTGATTATGCGGGTACGATTGCAATGACAAAAAGGTCAGCAGAAAGGTTATTCAAGTTCCTTGATATGTACGAGGCGCTTCGCGGCCTTAGTGACTCAATGTGCATTTCGGATGATTCAGATTCGGGTGAAACCAAAGAAGAACTGTCGAGTAATGATTTGAGTACGGAAATATCGTCCGTCACAGAGCGTATAGGCGAAGGAGCAGTTAATATTTTCGGTGATCTAGAAAACTCCATTCGAAATGATGTTGCTAAAACGCCAGTGCCAGGTGGTGCGGTCCACCCACTCACACGCTACGTATTAAACTACGTGAAATACGCGTGTGAGTATGGTGACACGTTGGAACAAATATTCCAACAAAATGCTAAACTAAACCAAAGCCCGTCCCCCGAGGAAATCGACATGGAGAAATCACCATTAGCAGCTCAAATCATGTCAGTAATGAGTGTTTTAGATGGTAACTTGTCTATAAAGTCGACTCTTTACAAAGACCCTTCGTTGCGTTACATTTTTTTAATGAACAATGGAAGGTACATTTTACAAAAGGTAAAATCCTCGACCGAGATAAAGAAACTAATGGGCGATAATTGGTGTAGACGAAGGTCATCCGAGGTGCGACAATACCACAAGAGTTACCAAAGGGAAACATGGGCAAGGCTATTACAATGTATCACACAAGAAGGAATACAAATAAACGGAAAAGTGAACAAACAAGTACTAAAAGAAAGGTTCAAAAACTTCAATGCAATGTTTGATGAAATACACAAGACACAAAGCTCATGGGTTGTGAGTGATGAGCAACTCTTGTCCGAGCTACGGGCCTCAGTATCGGCCATTGTGATTCCGGCGTATCGGTCGTTTGTAGGAAGGTACAAACATCATTTTGAGGGAGGGAAAAGTATGGATAAATATATAAAGTATCAAGCAGAAGATATTGAGGCATTCATTGAGACTTTGTTTGAAGGTAATCCTGCTGCCTCAATGTCTAGGAAGAGATTCTAAACTACCATTTGTAATTTGACTATGTATCATTGTACTATTAAAATTTTATGTAAATGTAAGTGTGTTTTCTTTTGGTCTTTTAACTTATGAATCATCTTTCAACAACAAATCGAAACATTAACAGTGTACTAACTAAAATATCACACATATAACCGGGTCTTAGCCGGATATAACCGGGTCTAGCCGGGTCTAACCGGTTCTTGCCGGAATCACAATGAACGGTTTTTACCTCAATCATTTAGAATGAAATTCATTATCAAAAGTGTTAAATTTACATTATTAAAAAGTAGTGCGGAAATTGGCCCATAAGTAAGTTAAGCGGTCCCATATGTTTATCAGAGTATCTAGTTCCTATAATCGTGTCATGCCATGCCAACTGCTGCCGAATGTGAGCTAACACTTTGAGAACCTGAAAATGCATGCTAAAATGTGTCAACACGAGGTTGGTGAGTTCATAGAGTTTAGTGTAAAATGTAAAGCATTTGAATAAGGATTTCCCAGCAAAGGCATTGTAAATCCACACAGTCCCAAGTCCCGCTCATACAAGACTTGCAACCTGTGTATTTACAACCCACTGCCAAATAAGATTTGGTTACGGTAAACAAAAGTAGTATATGGACCAAGAATTAAAGTTGGTTTGACCAGTACATTTGGTTACGTGACCCATTTCATTCGGTTATGTGACCAGTTCATTCTGTCATGTGACCAGTTCATTCGGTCTTATTACCAGTACATTCGGTTATGTGACCAGTTCATTCTGTCATATGACCAGTTCATTTGGTCTTATTACCAGTACATTCGGTTATGTGACCTGTTCATTCTGTCATGTATGTACATAGTGGTGGAGCCGGTTCATTCGGTTAAGCATGCATAATCGTTTAAAGTGCTTGTGTCCATGAGTAATAAGAATTAAGTATGAAACAGGTGAATATGCAACGCATTCGAGTGAATAACAAAGTCATAAGTAGAACAAGTAATGGTTTGACTAAACAAGTAGCATATTAAAGTAAATCAAGTATAGCATTTAGATGAAAACGAGCATGTATTCTCCCCCGTAGGTTTGAAATGAAATATTAACTTGAAAAACGGGGTTATGAAAACTCACGGTAAAGCCGTAAAAGTTTAGACTACTTATGAAAGTAAATGAAATTAGTTAAGCATGTATCTCCCCCAAAACGAATTCAAAACGTATAAAAGTAGGGGCTATGAAACACACCTCGTGCAATGATTATGATGACAAAAGTGGATACATTGAAATGAGGCGCAACCTCTAACCGCAACCTAATATGAATGATATGATCTAATGTAAGTCATGAAATGATATTACACATGCACATACGTATGTTATCGATACCACTCGTGAAATTTAAAAATAACGTTTATCATCGAAAAATATATTTTTGACGTCTTGTTAGGTCATAAAACATTTTACGTGTATATATGTTGTAACGATATCCTACGATCATCGTTTGGTGATTTATTGAAAAAATAGAGTTTCCGTCGTAATTTAATATTTTTCACAACTTATAAAAATGACTAAATGACCTCGCAAAACTAGCCATAAAATGGTGTACGTTGAGTGTTATTAAATAAACTCGGCGTTTTTAGAAACCTTGTAACAATATCTAGAGTTCATATCATTGTCATTTTGTCCATACGCGTTTCGATCAATGAGAAAAATGGCTCTCAACATGGTCACTTGCAAAAACTGTTTTAGACTTAGAAATATTTTTCTATTAAAAGCTGATGGAAATATGTTGTAATCGTCGGGTTTCAAACGCGTGTATCTCGGTCGTTATAAGCTCGTTTTCTACGTTCTTTATATCCACGGCTTCGTCTCACAGCTAACTAATAGATTATTAGTATGTCGGCTCGTCTAGATCACGTCCAACGCCTCGTTTTACCCGTTGAAATTCGTGTAACAGCACGTAAATTTTCAGAAAAATAGTTTTCGTCGTCAAACTTAAAATTAACGTATCTTTCTCGTCGTAAGCTCGTTTTTGCTCATTCCAGCGGCCATGGTTTCGTTTTTGAAATTATTTTCTAAAAATATAAGCCAAAATGACTCAAGTCCTACTGAGTTTTCCAGATTTCACGAAAATGGACAGAACCTTTTTCTATAGTTGTAAAAATCAATTTTCTAGTTCAAGGCTTGTTCAAATCACTTCCAATCAACACCACAACTAGTCTAAGCCTACCATACACTTTCTTAGGGTGTCATGGGTTCCTAATATTCACCAAAAATGGTAGATCTCATGGGATTACTAATAAAATCTTTAGATCTATTTTAGGGAGAAAATAAATATCAAGTGGTATATATAACATATGTACATTTGCATGATTTGCTACTAGAACTTGAAAATAGATTAAATGAAAGTATAAAAGATTAGGAAATTTAATTAGACACTTACTTGAAGATTTGATGAGTTTTTGAAGTAAAAGACTTAAGTAACTTTGATGTTTTTATCTCAAAACCCTAACTAGTAACACAAATGAGACTTGAAAGCTGCTTGATCTTGAAATTTGTATGGGTTTTCCTTCTTGATCTTGCCTTGGCCGATCCAATAAGTGAGGGAGATGAGAGAAAATAATTTTTGGTAGTTTACTTGTATGTGTTAGTGTTTAAGAGTTAGTATATTAGATATATAATTTTAGGGACAAAGGGTACAAGTAATTATTGAAAGTTAGTGAAAAATTGTCAAAGTAGTAAAGGTGGTAAAAGGGGGGGGGGGGGGGGGCAAAAGGCATGGGAAAGGAAGAGTGTGTAAGTGAGTGTAAGACATTAGGTGTGTTATAGTTAGATATTTTGTATTATAGGTGTTACCGGGTACCGAGTTAGCTAGAAATGAATTTTAACGGAACAAAATAAAATGTGACGAAGTTGTAAAAATTATGAAATCTCATTTCTTGTAAGAATCGGGTGTTAAAATAATTGTCGTGTTGAAATATCGCGAACCGACGTATTTATAAGCGTTTAACGGAAAATATAGCAAATGATTTCAAAACACCGGGTAAATTAATAATATAATTTTTATATCATTATAATGAGTGTAAAATTGTATTAGGATCATAGTCGGGAGTGTCGGGTATATTATTCGTAGTAATGACTGAGTGGTAACGTTTATTAAATAAATAAACATACGTTAATTGAAATTATGCAAACCCGTGCATGACCTAATATGAGATGATGTTACTGATGATATGTAGACTACTCTAGTCTATATGATGTGTCCTTAATGATGATGCATGAATACGCAGCTAAACCATAATAGTTACGCGAATTTTGAATACCCTTAAACCTAGTTTACGAAATGATGAATGATGACTATGAATAGTGATTTCCCTCAGGGAATGAATAGTGTTTCGTGAATAGTAAATTTTTTGAAAATATCTCAAAGTCGCAAACTGACTTCAAAAACGATGAATAGTAACCTGTGAATAGTAAATTTTTGAGATGAATAGTAAAATTTCGAAGTTTGAAAAATGACCTGAAATTACGATTTGTCACACTTAACATCACTATCACGCGTATCCCCACTAAAATCTATGCGCGAGATCCATTTTATAACATTTTATTATTTGTTTTTTCATATCACGCGTATCCCACGTAAATCCATACGCTAGATGTAAATTTTTTTTTAATCGAACACTAAATGAACGACACGCAATCACGCGGAGCCCCGGAAAAAAGTATACGCAAGATCAATGTCTAATTTTGAATATTGACAAAAGTTTGAGCACTGCAAGAAAGCTACCCTTCTAAATGGATAGCACAGTAATGAAGCTACCTAACTACATTTATATTTTTTTCATTTTTTGATGAGAAAACAATTATTATTACATGACATTACTATATATATTAAATCACAACGACGTCGTTTTCGGCCTAAAATTGTCGTTTTGGCCAATTTATGTCTTTTACTGTTCATTACTGTTCACTGACACAGGCTTTTCCCGCCATTTTTTTGGGCTAACTTTGGCCTGATTTTCCAGCCTACTTTGGACAGGTACGACCCGCTTATGGCATAATTAATAGTCCCATTCCAGAACATTCAGAATCGGTGTTTCTTACCTTTTTTTGATCTACTGTATGAAACCCTAGATCCAAAAATCCCCATCTCACAATTGCAACGGCGCCAATGGTTATGCACTGATAATCGACGGCCGTCACATCACGACGTATGTGTTGTGTATGTTTTGATGATGTGCCGTTTTAGGTGCTTTTGACGCCGTATTTTTCGGAGGGTGGAAAAGCTATGAGCCGGGTAACCAATTCAAGAGAATTAGCCTGCGACGAGTAAATATTTTGGTGAGCATTTATTTTGTGTTTCTTATAGTGCAAATAGGTGATTGAGAGATACAAGCTTACTTTCCATGAGGATGCGGTCTTATATTTATATAATAATCACAGTGAACCAGAAAATAAAGGCCAGAAAATGAGGGGTTTTTATGTATACTTTTTTAATGTTCTATAAATGATTTGAATTTGTATTATTGACGCTTTTTATCAAAATATTGGTGAGTTTAAACATAGGTAGAAGGGGAAGTTGTGCGTTGCTTCACCCTGTGCAATGTTATCCAGACGGAATGGGAGCACAGAGAAGGTTGCATCAGCTTTAGTGAAGCCATTTATGACTCAGCCTGCTGCGCCTTCATCTACATATAAATCTGGTGTGTTCCTAAATTCGAGTAAACAATGTCTGAATTTGTATAGTTTCGAAAGGTACAAAACACATATCATTGCGATTGATCAAACTTGCTAAGGTTTCGAACCTTGAGACCGTTTTGAGATTGCTTCAAAGATAAAATCCATTTATATGAATACATGAGTTTACAAAGTCATTTGTTTGATGCAACTATGATTATTAGAGGCCCTATTCTGCCCCAATTTTTCCCGACCCATTCTGATTTTTTAAAAAAATTTTGTTTGCAGGGTCACGTTAATCGAAAATCAATGTCACCCAGAGCAGTTCAAATGTTTAGCCGACCCTAAAACATTGCTTTTTGTTAAAAGTATAAGTTATGCCCAGATTGTAAAAGATAGAAGTGCAAGGACTGAAGTTGACATCTCCTATATTTGGGTCCATATCTTGACCCATGCCTTGCTGCCCATCCTTTTATGCAGTCGAGACATGATGGGCGTTCTTGATTTTCTTATCATTGATAGTGAGAAGAAAACGGTAATATTTTTCCTTCTCAGTATTTAGTCTCCTTCTTGGTTCCATGTTTAAGCATGGAAGTTTATTATTCTCTAAGGATATGTATTCTCAGTTGTCAACATGGAGTACTCCTCCATGTTGTTGGATCAACCCAACTCTTATAAGAGTTGGGTTGTGTCTTGTCTGGTTCTTGTATAACTGATCATATTGATCAGTCTCTTGTATGTGGTTGTTATCAACCTGATTGTTCACAGGTTTGTGTTCAATTCTGTTCACACTCATCTTGTAATGTTTGAGTGATCTTCTGGTCTTGTGTAATCTTGTGACTGATCATTCTGATTCAGTCACTGTCTTGTTCTTAAGCTGATTGACTCTAGTTGGAGTTCAATCTTTGTTTTCATCTATCTTGTATTGTAACTGGTTATTAATTTGAATCAAGGGGTGGTTGGTTGGATTCATACCCAAGTGTTGTTACCATTTTCACACTTTTTAAGCTGAAGGTACTCTTTATTTTTTACCTTTAAAGTCCACATGTGTATTAGATCTTTCAACTAACACACTTGAAATTACAAATGCGTTTTTATGAAAGCTAGCCACATTAAAAGTTTATTAGGCTGTTGTCTTATCATGCTTTGTAACAGAGCGTTTTGTACGTTATCCGTTATGGACCAGATATGGAGTTCAACCGAAGTGTTCCTCACCCAGTTGCACTAACTACTGTTTTGGGACAGGCATTGACTGCGTTGCTTACATCTCAGGTAGGTGTGGGGATTCGTATATGGAAAGCAGGGGGTGTAAGGAATCAGCAATGCGGGTATCCACAGATGAGTCAAAGCGGAAGGCTGCAACATTGTGGTGGATAGACATGCCCGAGGGTCACTAGGTATATATCTTTTTGAAATATTGGTGTGCTTGCAAATTATGTTGTGTCTACACTGATAATTTGTTTCTTGCTTTACTATTAGGAATTTGCTCTTAGGGTAAAAGAAGTGTATGAACGTTATATACTTCAAAAGCAGTTTAAAACACAATTTTTCATGTTACAACTCAAACAATATTTTCAGGTATTCATGCTTGGATGTTGAAGGCATAGAAGAAGAAATAGGTAGGTTAGGGTGATAAAATGGCACTAATATGGTTGTGTTTCAGGCCTGAGGTGGGGACTAAAATGGACCAGTTTTCTAGCTGAAATAGAAGTGGGATTGGAGCCTGAGATGAATGTGTTTGGGTGCTGATATGAGGGCTGAAGTGGGTCTTGAAATAGGCTGAAATGGGTAACTTTCGGTAGCTTTGGCCAATAAAAAGGACCCTCATCTCCAAAATCAAACACCTTGACTTTGAAACAGAGGTAGTAATTAAATCGCTCTTCCCCAAAAAAATTGGTATATAATGTTCAAATTATCAGTTATTCAATTTTTTGGTTCTTTTTCACAACATTTTGAAGCTTAACCTGAAAATAGTTTGCAGAAATTAAAAGGTGCGAAAATTAATAATGTTGAGTATACATGTCTGAAAAAGTTGGAAATTGAAATGCTTAAATTATCTGCGACCGAATATCAACCACAGGGGTTTCTCAGAAGAAGACACCATCATATGCATCCTCTGTATTAGTATATGTTACACCCCGTGCCCGCTTGGACCAAAAATTGAAACTTTTTACGCGGAAACGACCTCTCAAAACTGATCTGCTGTCACTCTTTTATGAACTGAAAAAAATCCATAACCATTCAGCCCTTGAGGCTATTTTTAAATGAAAGTAGACTCAATTACCTTCAAAACGATAGGTGGTACGACCCGTGACGACTTACGGATTAAAAGATATGATTTTTCAAAGTTTACCAAAATCTGCCCAAATGGAACCGAAATTCGAAACCGAAATTTGGCATTTTGTACCAAATTTCGGTATAAACCGAAATTTGGTGAACCCATACCGAAATTCACCCCTTTTTCACAATAAACAACCCATGCTACCTTATATCCACACCAAACTCAAAGCCATTAGCATAACATACAAAATCATTTACATACTCAATCAACCCGAAATAGTACTTTAAAATTTGACGGGTTATGCAAATAACCCGTTTCGACCCATTTACACATCAAACTATTCATACTATATCCGTTTTGCACCAAACTTTACCAACTTCACTAATTTAACGTATCAAACGTATTCCAACGACATTTGACCCGTTTACACATCAAAATTGGTACATTTACCCTTTTTCCAAACACCCCCCCTTAAACATTGACCATAAACCATTTAACACACTTGGACACACCGTTAACCACCCAAAATTTACCAAAAGCATTAGATTAACATAACAAATATGTTCCAAGGGTACTTGACCCGTTTACAACCCAAAATGGGTATTTTCATACATAAACCAAACGCCCCTTTAACTTTACTCATAAGCACATAAACCATACCTTGACTTATTAAATGACTACCAAATTGTTAGAACTTCTTTATCATACACTTTGACACTTGACTCAACTTTGTAAAACATGAAAAGACCAACGGGGGTACAAACTTACACACGAGCTCGGTATTCTACCTAAGCTCCTAATCACATACTACCTTCAATCTTACTAATCCAAATCCTTAATCCACTTATCCAAGCCTTCCTCATAAACATGCGAACCTACAAAATGGTTAGACATCTAAACCGTAAGTACAACGGCTTAGTAAGTAAAACGACTATAACATACAATATACTTCAATCCACATGATGCATCATAAACATAAAACACTTACATCAAGGCTCACTACTCAAATCTCAACTAGCACATAACATCAACATATCCATAGCATCATCTCATCACATAAGCCATAAACGTGGCATCACATAAGCATATTCCAAGCTCATATTCTCATCATAAACATACATAACACATAATGATAGAAATCCATATACATATGCTATCATCATTTTACTTACTTCAATCCAAGCTACAACACATCAATAACATCATCCTCATCACAATGATCCATCATCATCATCATCATCCTTCATAAATAATAAAACCTAACATCATAACAATAAAATACATAACAAGGGTTATCAAAACCCATCAAAACATAATCATCTTCCTAACCAAATCATCATATGATCTCACCCACATCATATGATGATTTCCCACTTACTCATAAACTATAACTTCACTAACAACAAGATCATAGACACTTACTTGCAATGATCATAGCTAGGGAAGACTATAAACATCAAGACTTGATCATCTTCTTTCTTAAGCCACCAAGACCTCTCTTTCCCTCCCTTTTTCTCTCAATAAAACCGGCCTTCTCACTCTCTCTCAATAATGAGAGAATTGTCTAGATAATCCTAGATATAGATAGTTAGGTGGCATCTTTGGGCTTATGGCAAGAATGGCCCTTCTAGTTCCATTCCTTCTAATTTGGCCACAACTAACTTATAACATACTTACAACAATGACAACTTAGGCCCCTTTAGCTACACATCATATTTACATTACCACGTTAGTCATATTTTGACTATCGGGTTTGACCATTACGCAACAAATGTTGACTAGCCAATCAAGAAAGGCCCTTATCTATTTTCATCTAGGGTGGGGTCCCAATACCCGGGAAACGGGTCTAACAATTCTACCCCCTTATTTAGATTTCGTCCCCGAAATCTGTCGTTCTTTACTATCCTACACTTAGTCACATAATTCACCTCATTCCAAACACCTTAACTCCTATTTTATTTAGTGCAACGATCTGAATGATCTTGCAACTCCATACGCACTATAACACACCACATGTTCTTAATTCACATTACATTTCGCTTACTTTTATAACCATACAACTCTTACCTTGACTATTACACAAAACGAGGCATACTCACTAAAATTAGCTATCATTTTAGTCCGTTCTATTACCGTTACACCACATTCTCACTTGCTTTATCATCTATTCTCATTCTTTGACTACTTGATACTTAAGAAACTTGTGTTATTCGACTTTACATAATTACATTTGGCTAATGCTTTCACGCTCTATCAACACTACTTAATCACTTCTTTTACATCTCTACAATTTTCTCATTTATTCTTCTCCTTTCTTCACGTCATTTTCGCTTATCTTACGAGTCTCAAAGACTACCACATGAAATGGCTTCATAGCACTATACTTTAACATTTATCGTCACATTACACATGATATTTATCATCAACTATTTCCATACTCACATTTTGCACCACGTCATAATTACGTATTATAACATTTTAAAACATCATTACAAGTCCTTTGTTTTGCCAACTTAAACTTTTTCACTCTAACATAGGTTTTTCATATGTCCTCACTAAAAGACGTACTCTAATCTTAAGCCTCCTATCATGGTCCTTATAATTCCCAGCTAACTCTAGACTCCCGCTTTCTACTTCTCTAACCCTACTCGTGCCGTGTTGGTAACACATAAGCCCACTCATTTATAATTCCTCATTTACATGGAGAGGCGTCCCAATCGATGTAAATCAGGAAATATAAACTCATGGTTATGTACTCCCAACATAACACTACTACTCCTATTTCCCAATTTAACTTTTATTATTTCATTTTCCTTTTATATTTCACTCGTTATTTAAACTTTTTCATTTTCTAGTTTGGATCCATTTTGCTTTAACATTTTCCCCGAAAGGACTTTTACACATGCCAAGGATGTAGGCAATCCTTGCCGGTGAAGGCAATACGTTTTATCCCGAAGGATCTTTAACACATCCCGAAGGATTCTTTATCATTCATTGACTTGGTCATCCCGAAGGATACCACCTTTAACATTCATCCCGAAGGATCATTGACATTTATCCCGAAGGATCATTGACATTCATCACTTTACCACTTTCACATTCTGACATCGGATCCAAGCCCTTAACATTTTATCCTACACACCTTATCTCATCCATTTATTTTAGTAAACGCAAGCGCATAGAGCATATGAGCCTGTTTATTATAAGTACACACTTCTATGTGTTTATCATCTTACTTTCCACATCCGCTTTAATCATTCTCACCTTTTTACCTCACCCTTTAGTCTACCCGACTATTTCCACTTTTAAACCTTACATAGGTAAATCTTCATTCGTTCATTAGCATCATTTATTCTTCTTGTACATTTTAGTTACTCACACAATTTCCATGTCGTTACACTTTTCACTCTAACTTACATTCTTTAACCCGCGTTAATCATTTCCACCTTTTTACATTACACGTTAGTCTACTCCACTCTTTTACTTATAGACTTTACATATATCGTCCATTGTAACATTTGCATTCATTATTAATAATTATCGCTAATCGCCTTAGCCGTAATATAATGATTTTAAGACAATACCTTAACCTCATGCATACTCATCTCTTTCTCTCTTACATTCTTGACTCATCGCATTCTTATTCTCATAACCTTATCTCACTTCTTAAATTATTTATGTATTTAAGCGATATAATTTCATCTCGCTTTTTACATATCTACTCTTCATGGATCATTTCATATAATGCCTTCATTAGCGTTACTTTTTCTTTGGTACACATTCCATTACATAAGTTCGTTACGTTTACCACACAATATTTCATTACATTTTGGCTTTCGTACTTAGCTCATCTCATTACTTATCTATGCACTTAGAGAAATGCCGCTCTTGGTCATTATTCACATATCCTTTTGCGTAAATCCCGTTTTATAACTTTTAGTTTATTAGACATTTATCAATCAATACGCCAAGTCGTTCTTACTTTCATTATATATCATCATAACATCGTTATCATTACTATACGTTCATGCACATGCTCAATCCTCCTACCTACTCATCTCATTCTCATTTACATTTCTTAGCTTATCACATCTATCCTTTAGTATTTAAACTTTTTCGTTTAGTTTCCATCCTTTATATGCCAACCCTCTTTATCACAACTTCACGTTCACACTTAGGCCTCCCATGTTTTACCTTACCATCACCCCGTTTCTATATCACTTTAAAATTAGTCTTTAGACACTATATATAATGAGACCATATGTTGGTCACATTTTATGCCATCATTCCCTATCCTCATTCTTTAATCTTCAAGTATTTAAACACTTAATCATTAATTTGCTAGTTTCATCTTGTCTTTTCGCACTTTACCTTAGTACGCTTAATATCATTACGATTTACACTTAAAATGTCATTGTTTAATCTTATTTATTTTCCTTATGTCAATAACCCTTAACATTTAGCGTGTCAAGTTCATCTTATCATTATACATTATAATTTGGTACACTTCTCGTCATCACGTTTCATTATTTATGCGTTAACACCTTAAGTTACTTATTGATCCCATCCCTAATACCATTTAGCATCTCTCTTCTTATCTTGCTATTTCTATTCTTTTATCATACACAATCTTGTGTTGTTTACCATTACGTTGATCCACTTACTTACACATCTACGGCCCAACTATAAACTCATTCTTACGTTCGTCAACAACTCATTACGTGTCATCTTTATTTTAGACAAGTTCTATATAATATTTGTCCATTACTATTTACATATTTCTATGTGTTTTTACAACGCACTTTTACTATTACCCGTCAACCCCGTGTCGACCATATTCTCAACTGATACTATGACTTCATTTTAGTCTATTCAACGCTTACGCATATAAACCTTACATAGGTTTATTCTATCGCACTCACATAAGTCTCATCATACACATTTCAATATAGATATTTCAACTCATTCGTTACTAATACATTTTGGTTTTCATGTTTTATACGCACATGATCTCATCACGTCTTAACTATACTCTTTAACTTTCTCATTTTAGTTACTCATGTAAGAAATCATGCTTTCAAGCATCAAATCATTATTATATCAATCATGCCTCTCAAGACATCAAACTACAAACATACTTCGCTATTCACTTCTTACTTATTTCAATCTTTTTAAGCATTAAGCTATAAACATATTTCATTATTCATTTCTTACTTGCCTCACGCTTTCTAAGCATTCATGCTTTACCAAACAATTACCATGCCTCTTAACTCTTTCCACGTATCAATGTTTGCTTTTTAGCTTTACCGACCACAACTAGGTCAACACATGACATGCATTCAAATACATCTATCTTAACTCATACACTAACTATACAATCGTGCTCTCAAGCACATCACATAAAACTTAAACATACAATAAACTTACCATAGACTTAACATCACAAAATAAATCATACCATAACACTTAACACTTATCCAACAAGTGTTAAAACATTCAAAATCAAAATCAAAGCATAAAGTCTATGGCTCATATATCACATTGCATAAACCATCCATGTATAAGCATCATCACATTGACTAGCAATAACTACCAATCTACCTTATAACTAAGGCATCATGAAACTATAATTCACTTACTAATCCCGTCTCTAATACCTCTTAGCCTTGCTACCCGCAATCCATCACTATACTTCTATCATACATTCACATATCGCAATACAATCCCCGACACCAACCAAGGTGCACGGCTATCTAATCATATAAACATTTCAAGTCCTCTACGGACTTACATCACATAATCACAATATCAACACCGGCACCAACCGAGGTGCTCGGCCAACTAATGATTTAAACATCTCAAGTCCCCATGGACTTGCATCTCATACTCAACAACACTATAACATACATATATCACCTATCCTCATCAAGCTCCACTAACATAAATCATAATTCGTCTAACACATAGCAATTAATTTTCCGCGCAACTATCACTTACGTCTAAGGCTTCTACGAGTGGTTTAAGTCTAGGCAATCCTAAAGAAAACCTAATTCACTTAAACCGTGGCTTTGATACCAAGTTGTTACACCCCGTGCCCGCTTGGACCAAAAATTGAAACTTTTTACGCGGAAACGACCTCTCAAAACTGATCTGCTGTCACTCTTTTATGAACTGAAAAAAATCCATAAACATTCAGCCCTTGAGGCTATTTTTAAATGAAAGTAGACTCAATTACCTTCAAAACGATAGGTGGTACGACCCGTGACGACTTACGGATTAAAAGATATGATTTTTCAAAGTTTACCGAAATCTGCCCAAATGGAACCGAAATTCGAAACCGAAATTTGGCATTTTGTACCAAATTTCGGTATAAACCGAAATTTGGTGAATCCATACCGAAATTCACCCCTTTTTCACAATAAACAACCCATGCTACCTTATATCCACACCAAACTCACCCAAAGCCATTAGCATAACATACAAAATCATTTACATACTCAATCAACCCGAAATAGTACTTTAAAATTTGACGGGTTATGCAAATAACCCGTTTCGACCCATTTACACATCAAACTATTCATACTATATCCGTTTTGCACCAAACTTTACCAACTTCACTAATTTAACGTATCAAACGTATTCCAACGACATTTGACCCGTTTACACATCAAAATTGGTACATTTACCCTTTTTCCAAACACCCCCCCTTAAACATTGACCATAAACCATTTAACACACTTGGACACACCGTTAACCACCCAAACTTTACCAAAAGCATTAGATTAACATAACAAACATGTTCCAAGGGTACTTGACCCGTTTACAACCCAAAATGGGTATTTTCATACATAAACCAAACGCCCCTTTAACTTTACTCATAAACACATAAACCATACCTTGACTTATCAAATGACTACCAAATTGTTAGAACTTCTTTATCATACACTTTGACACTTGACTCAACTTTGTAAAACATGAAAAGACCAACGGGGGTACAAACTTACACACGAGCTCGGTATTCTACCTAAGCTCCTAATCACATACTACCTTCAATCTTACTAATCCAAATCCTTAATCCACTTATCCAAGCCTTCCTCATAAACATGCGAACCTACAAAATGGTTAGACATCTAAACCGTAAGCACAACGGCTTAGTAAGTAAAACGACTATAACATACAATATACTTCAATCCACATGATGCATCATAAACATAAAACACTTACATCAAGGCTCACTACTCAAATCTCAACTAGCACATAACATCAACATATCCATAGCATCATCTCATCACATAAGCCATAAACGTGGCATCACATAAGCATATTCCAAGCTCATATTCTCATCATAAACATACATAACACATAATGATAGAAATCCATATACATATGCTATCATCATTTTACTTACCTCAATCCAAGCTACAACACATCAATAACATCATCCTCATCACAATGATCCATCATCATCATCATCATCCTTCATAAATAATAAAACCTAACATCATAACAATAAAATACATAACAAGGGTTATCAAAACCCATCAAAACATAATCATCTTCCTAACCAAATCATCATATGATCTCACCCACATCGTATGATGATTTCCCACTTACTCATAAACTATAACTTCACTAACAACAAGATCATAGACACTTACTTGCAATGATCATAGCTAGGGAAGACTATAAACATCAAGACTTGATCATCTTCTTTCTTAAGCCACCAAGACTTCTCTTTCCCTCCCTTTTTCTCTCAATAAAACCGGCCTTCTCACTCTCTCTCAATAATGAGAGAATTGTCTAGATAATCCTAGATATAGATAGTTAGGTGGCATCTTTGGGCTTATGGCAAGAATGGCCCTTCTAGTTCAATTCCTTCTAATTTGGCCACAACTAACTTATAACATACTTACAACAATGACAACTTAGGCCCCTTTAGCTACACATCATATTTACATTACCACGTTAGTCATATTTTGACTATCGGGTTTGACCATTACGCAACAAATGTTGACTAGCCAATCAAGAAAGGCCCTTTATCTATTTTCATCTAGGGTGGGGTCCCAATACCCGGGAAACGGGTCTAACAGTATAGGCAGCAGGTTTGTTTCTAAATCTATATCTCTCTGTTATGTGCTTATGAGAGTCGTATCTATGTTGGTGAAACTTGGTTGATAGGGGTTAGGCTACATCTGTGATATGTCAAATAAGTTAAGTTACAACCTCTAACTTAGGATGAGGCAGGTTAGATGGGGTTAAAGTCATCCATAATGTATCGAGATGCATAATCGGCGGGGATATCGCTGTAAGCAATAACAGACCTTGCAAGTATGACAAACAGTGAATATTGAGTCATTGCTTAGATTTATTTGATGTTAGTGTTAACAGCCCTTTCTTTGTTTGGATCTCAAATATGACGTTAACCCTAAAATCACCACTAAAGAGAATCATTTCTCATGCCTGCTGCTTCGTCTGGGAGAAAATAATCATGGATATGCCGGTATTACACCCTTTCAGAATTCCGAACATAATAAGTTGTTATGCAGTTTTAATAAGCTATCCCAACCACGTACACAAACATTTTAGCTGGTCATTGCATTTTGATATAATAGATGAATGGCTTGGTTTTTTGCTATTGTGCACGAGCCTGTGACTAACTTTTTAGATAGGCAGTTGGAGCTTCAACTGGCCAGTTAATTTGATGCTAAACAAATGTGTATGTGTGTTTGTGTCATGTTGCGAGTAGAACTTATGTTTGATTTATGATATATTGATTATTGCTAAACTCGAAACTTGCAGAGCAAAAAGAGAAACAACAACAACGCCAACCCAAATGCTAATGAAAACGCAAATTCTTTTTTTTGAAAATATTACTCTTTATGTATAAGATAAGTTTCAAATTGTGATGATCTTCACAATTGATATCAAGTATAATATAGATATGTCTGTTTTGAATTGCCACCTTTTTTTCAGCAACACTGTTTGGCTTTTTTTTACTGATACAAATACACTTTGATTTCAGAGGAGCAGAACCTAACCATCTAGCCTTCTCAACCGCTAATGGCATCTCATTAAGAGTTATATATACCACCTAAGCATAGAGTATAGCATCTAGCAATACATATGGTGGCAAAAAAGGGTAATATACCACGTAACCATACTGGTAGAGGGGTGTATACACTCAAATGAAAATACCCTTATCAATGATATATTACATAAAAGAAGACAGCTTTTCAAAGTGCTGATAAGAATGTAAGTGAAATGCTTATTTGTATATTTTTGGTTATTTATGCAGAAACTGTTGGTATTCACCGATTTATATTATTCATATTACAGGAGCAAATATCCATATTAATAAAGCTGAACATGGTGAATGACTGAACGTCAAGCACTGTTCGTGGGATTGCATAATCAGGTACCCCTTTTAAGATGTATACTAATTTTCTTTTTGGCCTGCGAGTGTTTTGGTTACAGCAATAGCGAGTATTTGGCACCACTTCAACGTTCATATACCTGAGCCTTATTTGTAAGCGTTTGACAGCGACTGTTTCTTAACTTTTAAGTAGTTTGCAATTCGTTATGGTGCAGATTATACGTGCTGTTGTGCAGATTATTGTGGTGTTTTATTCTAGCTTTGTGCCTGTGAACCTAGGGTCTTGCGTATTAGCGTTTTAGCCTTAACTTTGGTAAGCGGTTTCTCAGCTTTGTTGTGCGTCTGCTATCTATGGTTCCATGCCTGTTAACGTAGTGACCATTGTGTTAATGCCTGTTAATGTAGAGATGATTATGTAATATTAATGGGCCCCGTATAATTCGTAATGATAATTGCAGGTAAAGAACTTTTCATTTTTAAGTTTTAATTTGCATTTTTACTGATTTAAATTAATAAAAAATAGGTTGCATTCTTTTCTCTACAGGTTGTATCTATACACGTTCGTTGAGGTTGCTTGCTCCTGTGAAGTCGTGTGGAATGCCGGCTTCTACCAAGTGCTTTTGATCCCACCATTGAAACAAGGTGGACACTATTGGAACGAAGATACTTTCCTATTAGTATATTCAGACTCAGTTGTATGGGATAAAGGTGATGTAAATTATGCTTATTTTGGCCTTTAATTATGTAATGTTGTTGCAGTTGTCTAGCATAGGGATCAACCCATGCATTCATAACATTACGTACTGAAGCACGCTAAATAAACTGATCCAAATGCCCCCTGTATAAGCTCATTAGTTTTAATATAAGAAGGAAAAAAATTGGTTTTTTTTATATAACTATAAATAAGCCCAGATCTCATAAAAAATAAGCTTAAACAATGAGGTTAGATATTGGGGTACTGAGTAGTGTTAGGGAAGCAAAAATGGTGGTCTAAACTGGAGTGTTTGGATTGGTGTATTAAAGTACAGTTAGAAGCACGTATATTGTTCAATGCTAGATATATTTACGATTTTATAGAATATGATGCGGGAGCATGAACCGTCTGTGATTGATTATTGCTCGATACTAGGTTTATTTAGTGCTTGATTAAGGTTCGTTATTATGGGATGAACCGTCTGTGATTGATTATTGCTCAAACATCTATTATATTTTGATTCTATTTTTTTAAAAATCTTTTTGGATTTTTTTTTTTGACTTTGTAGTCTTTTCAGTCGTTTGATATTACAGGACAAATGGTGTATTGGTCAGAATTAAATTGTTCTTCCACATGCAAAATCGTCCTTGCAACCTATCAGACTTTCTATACTTAAGTTAGATGGATCGTCTTTTGGTAATGTCACATTAGAAATGATATGTGTTATTATTCACTATATATTGATACAGATTTTGTAATGTTTCATATTGGAACTAATCAAAATGTGGGTGATATGTTCTATTTAGATGTTATTGTTACAAGGAAAGCAACTGTGGCGAAACTGAAGCAAAGCGTAGAAGTTGTTTTCGGTCATTTTCCTACACAAGGGGATAGCAAGATATCATGGTATGCTCCTACGAAAATATGTATTGTTGATCAATAGTATACGGTACAAACGTAATTTTGAGTAAATCTAATAGATTATTTGCTTGGAAAAGATGGGACTATTAACAATAGTTAGTTAACGTTAAAATATACTTTTACTTTCATATTCAGCGTAGCAAAATGCAATGTGATAGTCACATTTTACCCATATATGCACATACATATCTTAAACATTTAATGCAATATGTTTACTTTTTCATTATATGCAATTTTGGCCCATTTGACACAACCAATTGCATACCTTAGTAAGAACCAGTAAGCATGTTGCAGAAATAGTTGAATTCAGTGTGTTGCATATATTGTTAAAATGTGAATAGTACACTGCATTGACGTGCTAAACGTGACTGCAAAAACTTGATTAGTACTTGGTGTGGCACTTCAATCCGGCGTGTTTTGACCCGTTACCCAGCCATCCCATTAAGCTAACAATGAATACTCATGAGCTATATTCACCAACTGTCATAGTGTCATCTAATTACCGTGTCTTATAATCTCAGATCATGGAAATTCTTATTCAGATAGCAAGGAAAAAGAACTTTGATTTACCCATGAAATTTGCTTCAAAGATTGCTACTAAATCCAAATAGAATTTAAGGAAAGCAATCATGGCTCTTGAAGGCTGCAAGTTTCACAAGTAAGGGAATACGCAGTGCTGAAATCTTTATGATTTTATTATCAAATAAATTTTTTGTAAACGGATAAAAAAAAGTCATTTATGTACGCTTATTGAGTATATGAAATCCACACTTTGACACGTTAATTTTGTGCTTAACTGCTTATTCACTTATGAGTGTATGACTGTATAGTTCTTTTTAGCTAAGCGTTTGTCTCGTGACTTTTTATAGAACAACTTATTGGTGCCGAATGAGTTTGTATCGTGACTTTTTATAGAAAAACTTATTGGTGCCGAATGAGCACACAATCTTCCTTATAAGCTGGCTGTTTAGATACTCTTAACAAATCTAAAGTCATAACTTGAATTACTAAGCTTACCAAAACACCTCCTTAAAACAAATAGTCATATCGCAATTTGTTAAAACAGGTAAACAATTTGTACGTTTGATCTACAAATGAACCAAGTAGTTTTGAATAAGCTATTC
The DNA here is from genome assembly GCA_021014915.2 of Artemisia tridentata subsp. tridentata. Lineage (NCBI taxonomy): Eukaryota > Viridiplantae > Streptophyta > Magnoliopsida > Asterales > Asteraceae > Artemisia > Artemisia tridentata. The sequence continues at coordinate 2,746,043 of CP139506.1, forward strand.
ATAGAAATCTCATTTTTAAATAGCAGTATGTACAAGGAACATCCTGACACGTTTCTTTTTTGGTTTGATATTGCTCATTAAAGGTTAAATTTATATGCGATAGATAATCGCTTTGCATTTATACAGGTATTTATAATTTTTTGCTATTTAGGTGTGTTTGGGTTATGCTGACGGAGCGAAACAACTTACTCATGTTGTTTAAGTAGTTTAAAAGACAATTTAAATAGAGATATGTGAATATTAAAATCCCGCCAAATGTGAATAGTACACTGCAAATATACGGTCGTTTTTGCCTTCCATATACCTGTAGATGAGTTACACATGTATATTCTACATGCTTGATGTCTTACAACGCCTAAATATTCTACTTTATTTACGCAAAATCGCCTCGGCCAAAAAACAGGCACGCCCGCAACGCGGCGATCGTCGACATTCTCGTTTCTTATCTTAATTCTTACTATATTATAAGAGGAAGTAGCTTTTTACCTGTAGGCTGCTCAACCATTGCCATTTGGAAATAAATAGTAGAGGAATATTTGCTTTCTACCTTTTTCTTTGTGACTGATTTATATAAGTGAAAATTACTCTGCTATTCATTTACATGGGTAGCTTTTTTGCAGTGCCCAAACTTTTCTCAATATTCAAAACCACTCATTAATATCGCGTATTAATATACGTGTGGTACGCGTGATTTTGTGTCAACATTTTAGTGGTCTAAATTAAAAAAAAAAAAAAAAAAAAATTCATCACGCAATATATTATTTTAAAATTCATCACGCGTAATTTTCTACGTGTAATAGTGGCATAGTCAATGTTAAGAATTTTTAAAATTAAAAAATTTACAAAAATCACCCTTTAACTTTTTTGTATAACAAACTTTATTCGTCAAATATTTAGTAAATATCTATTGAATTCTTTAATGAAAAAAATATCGTTGCGAAGAGCTCTAAATTACGAACAAAACAAGCCCAATATTAACATGCTTTTGACGTACGTAAGATTTTATAAAAAATGTTGAAGTTTGATATAAATATATATACATTAAAAAATGTTGAAGCTTTTGCCAATTTTTGTTTTATTATTAAAAGGATACCGTTTTTAGTTTTAAATTTTACGTTTTTATTTTTAAAAGATATTCCTATTTTTTATATAAACCAAAAAATTTTATTCATAAAATTTATTTCGTACATTTACATTTATATAAACCAAAAAATTTATTTCGTGTGGGTACGCTAGATGTAAAAAAAACGTATATACCGTAAGCAATGTGCACAATTTGGTTGTTTCCATCCATGCCTACAGCTAACAAGTTTGTACCTTTGTATAGACCCTTCAAATGTGCCCCGTCGACTACAAGCAGAGGGCGAAGATTTTGTATGAAAGTTCGAATCTGAAAAATGCCATTTGTAAACAGCTTTTAATATCTAAAAAAAAATTAGTATAACTTACTGAAACACCAATGGCAACGAATAACATCTCGAAAACTCCTTTTTCGTTTGTCTTGATACGTGTGATTGTGCCTGGGTTTTTTTTTTGTGTAAACTGTGACAATAATACGGTAACATTTCAAACGATTCTAAATATTCACAAAAAAAATTACTGTGCGTGTAAAAAATGTACGAAATAAAATTTATGAAAAAGAAATTTTGGTTTATATAAAACGTAAATGTACGAAATAAATTTTATGAATAAAATTTTTTGGTGTATATAAAAGTATAGTTGCCAATTTTTGTTTTATGATTAAAAGGATACCGTTTTAAGTTTTAAATTTTACGTTTTTATTTTTAAAAGATATTCATATTTTATAGAATTTTGTACGTCTTTGGCCCCTCTGGTTTAAGAGTGTGTTTTGAAAGTTTTTTTTTTTTTTTTTTTTTAAGTATATATATATATATATATATTTATATCAAACTTCAACATTTTTTATAAAATCGTACGTACGTCAAAAGCATGTTAATATTGGGCTTATTTTGTTCGTAATTTAGAGCTCTTCGCAACGATATTTTTTTCATTAAAGAATTCGATAGATATTTACTAAATATTTGACGAAAGAAGTTGGTTATATAAAAAAGTTGTAATTATTAAAAAGTTAAAGGGTGATTTTTGTAAGTTTTTTAATTTTAAAAATTCTTAACATTGAATATGTCACTATCACACATACCCACACGAAAAAAAAATACGCGGGATGAATTTTAAAATAATATATTTGTTTTTTTTAACATCTAGCGTACCCACACGTACAAAATTATGCGTGATGATTTTTTTTTTTTTTTTTTTTTTTTTTTTTTTTAATTTAGGCTACTAAAATGTTGACATGAAATTACGCGTACCCACACGTACATTAATACGCGAGACCAATGGGTGATTTTGAATATTGAGAAAAGTTTAAACACTGCAAGAAAGCTATCCATGTAAATGGGTAGCACAGTAATTTTTGTGACGAAGAATCAACTTTATCTTGTGACGAGTATAAATCAAGTATTGGGGAATAGCCTCTTTGCTACCTGATTAATAAAAGAATAAATTGGTGTACCATATGCACCAACAATTGTGCCATATGCATGAAGCTGTATGTTACATTTTATGTGAAGATACTTTAACTTTGTGGAAAGCATTAAGTTTGTAGGGGATACCTTTTATTAAAGAAATGCTTGTAGTTTGAGGTAAGCATAGGGTAGATTCAACATGTGAAGATACTTTAACTTTGTGGAAAGCATGGGTTGTAGGGAATAACTTGTATTAAAGAAATACTTCTAGTTTTGAGGTAAGCATAAATAATTCTAAGAATAACTTTATCAGGTAAATTCAACAACACTAGAGTTTTTGGTTGTGTTTGTTTCTAAAAAAAAATTATCTTAATAACGCAGTCATACGCGGTCAGAGGTTTAAGCAAAAAGGTTTTTTTATTTATTTTATTTTATTTTTGTCAGCAAGAGGCGGTCACTATTAAAAGCGTTTTTCTTTTCTTCAAAACATCAAAAGCGGTAAAAACTTTTTATTGAACTAGATGTGAAAGGGGTGATTTAACACCTCTTTGTGTCTTCTAACTTTTTTTGTGTTTTACTTTTTGTTTTGTTACGTTTTCTCATTTGGTTGTTTTTTCTTTTTCACTTTTTACTTTATTTTGTTTCGACTTTCCCATTCCAATGAAAGTATGTTTAAAGAATTTTTTTTTTCATACTTTTTGTTAAATAAATAATGTGAATATGATAATAATCAAGGGGTATTTCGTATTGTGCTCGTATTAACGGTTCGGGTTGTCAGATTCATATATGAATCATGTCGAAAAGCTCAATTCAATCCAAACCCGAACTCGTTTACATTTACTATGATATCAATATTTTTAATGGGGTTGAGAATGTCAAGCCAGAGCTAACCCTCCTTATTAAACGGATTAGCCGTGTCAACCATGCATTTAATCGTAAACTTAACCTGTTTATTTTGTGTCAATATCGGGTCTTGTTATGTGTTTGGTAAAAAATTGCCAATTGTCGAACAAAAAATGTAAACATGAGTGTGAAGTTATTGTCTTAAAAAAAAATTAATTTGTAATTGACTACATTATATAATATGTTAAAATCGCATAAAAGGGTAATGATCTTATGTGCAATTTCAATTTGAGGTATTCATTTTTTATTTTATTTATTATTTTTCTTTTTTTCAATTTAATGTATCAAACATTTTATGTTGCAATGTCGAAAAACATTTAGCTACATAAAAGAAGGTTGTAGGTCACCACCTCTTTACTTCATCTTCTCCAATCATATTTCCAACCAACTTCGGCCCAACCCAATTCACTTGACCACCAATAAAACCCATCTAGTTACCATTTATACATCTCGACACCTAAAACTTACTGCCACTAATTCATCAATTAAAAAAACTTATTTAATGAACTCATGTATTCCATAATTATACAATTTTAATCATTTTAAACATGGTATGTGATGTTAAATATAAAATGTTTAAAGATCACTAAATGATTATTTTTTAAACATGAATGCTTAAACAATACCCGGTCGGTTGTTGTTAGCAAATCCAAAAAAGAAAAAGTCAATTCCTCTCTTTTTTTTCTTTTACTTTTTGTGTAATATATGGTTTTAAATTTTGCGTACTTTGTGTCCGGTAATTCACTTGCGTATTTATTTTTATAGTGCTTTTTTTTTTTAACGGCAATTTTATTAGAAAAAACTAGCAGGGAGCTAGAACATTACAAAGAAATTAGTTGGCCTTTGTTGGCCTTTATACCGAACTTTTCTCCATATTCAAAACTACCCATTGATCTCGTGTATTAATGTACGTGTGGGTACGCGTGATTGCGTGTCAACATTTTAGTGGTCGGAAAAAAGAAAAAAAAAAAAACATCACGCGTAATTTTGTACGTGTGTACGCTAGATGTAAAAAAAAAACGTATATATTATTTAAAAATTCATCTCGCGTAATTTTGTACGTGTGGATACGTGTGATGCCAAAAAACAAATATATATGCTTTTTTAAAACTTTTTAATAATTACAAAAACCACCCTTTAACTTTTTAATAATTACAACTTTTTTATATAACAAACTTTATTCGTCAAATATTTAGTAAATATCTATCGAATTCTTTAATGAAAAAAATATCGTTGCGAAGAGCTCTAAATTACGAACAAAACAAGCCCAATATTAACATGCTTTTGACGTACGTATGATTTTATAAAAAATGTTGAAGTTTAATATATAAAACTTCAACATTTTTTATGAAATCATACGTACGTCAAAAGCATGTTAATATTGGACTTGTTTTGTTCGTAATTTAGAGCTCTTCGCAACGATATTTTTTCATTAAAGAATTCGATAGATATTTACTAAATATTTGACGAATAAAGTTTGTTATATAAAAAAGTTGTAATTATTAAAAAGTTAAATAGTGGTTTTTGTAATTATTAAAAAGTTTTAAATTTTAAAAGTGAAATTTTTATATATTTACTAGGGTTACAAGACCTTGAATCCTTAACAAAACTATGACTGATATTCGTATATGAAATTTAACCTAAGATCTCCTTTTATAGACTAAGGAGTCATTTACAAGATAAGTATAAACCGTATAAAGCTAACTAAATAAGATATACACAAAATCCTTTCCATACTTATCCATAATACAAGCGTTTATCCACTAGCAGTACCTTCAATTGTACTAGCAGTACTAACCTAGCAGTTAGTACTATTAGTTATATCTCAGTAGTCTTCATATATACACTAGCAGTTTGTACTGTTAGTGTATTCTTCTCAGCAGTACCAACTTCAAAACATTTAATTCCCAACAATCCTCCCCTAAACTTGTGATTTATCCCAAATCATCAAGTTTCTTCTGAATTAAATGAGGATGTGAGGATCTTCCAAACACTACATAGTCAGTCTTTTAGTTTGGGCTTTTCTTTGCTCTGCAAGATAGAATATCTTCCTGATCAACTCATCTGCCATCTCTGAACCTTCTTCAACCTTGAGTGTTGATGATAGCATAGCCATAAGGACTACTGGTCTGAGTGGATAATCTCTTTCCACTAACATATAAATCTCCAATCCAGCTTTGGTAGAAATCCTGTGAACACCACAAGTATCAAATAATTTCCAAGTAATCTCCTTAACTTGAGCTTGAAACCTCCAAATTGCTTCACCTCTATCTGGTTCACATATTCTCTTCAACTGAACCCATAATTCCTTATCTTTGTCATCAGTTGGATCTGAGGTTCTAAACCTTTCCTGCACTAAACTCCAAAACTTGTTCAGGTCATCTTTGTCAAAAGATCTCAGCATATATTCAAAGAAATTGTGCACCTTAGTCTTTCCTCCTACCCTGATGATCTTCCACCCCTTGATCCTTCCATTAGTATACACTTCCCAATCTATAATCGGATGCTTGGCTTGGAGTGGATTATTGTTTAGAGATTCAGGAACTACCACAATCATGCTATGTACCTGTTCATCAGTCAATGTTTCCTTTTCTTTCTCAGTTGATTCTTCCTCAACTAATTCATCCTGTTTTTCTCCTTCAATTCTTTGCTTCTTCGATTTATCAGACCCCAACAATTCTGCTCCTCTATTTTCTCATCTGATCTCAAATGTATAACCTTTTAGAGACTACTAAAGTCTTTTATGTGTTCTGATGTAAATCTCCTCAATTTCTGCATAAGACCTATATTTGAAGTGCTTTTCTTGCCAATTATCCTGATTCTTCAAATAAGCCTTCATATACTTCAGTTTCTCACTCTGTGAAGGAGGTTTCTTGAGATAAGCTTTCTTCTTACTCATCTTCTTTCTCATTTCCTCCAATAGATCATCAATTGCAGATTGTTACTCTTCTGGTGTATACATTGCTCTTTCATCTTCTTGAACCTGTTCAGGTAACTTCTTATCAGCAAGGATCTGAGCAGCTCTCTCTTCTTCTTCTGTCTGAGTTTTTCTTTCCATCATGTATGCAACCAACCTAGCTTCTTCAGTCAACCTCTCTTCCTCAGCAATTCTGTCTAGTTCTTCTTCATGAAACTTTTGAGCCAATTCCTGAACCAAAACTTCATCCATTGCTAACTGTGCTATCTCCTTCTTTGACAACTTCCTTGATGGTTCTTGCTTAGTCATTATCCCTTTCCCCTTATCTGCCCTTGATCTCTTTGGTTTCCTTGAATAAGTTGTACTGGCAGTACCTTGATATCCAGCATCCATTAAACTTTGAAGAGTAGAAGTACCTTCAATACTACCAGTACCTTGCTCTGTCCCAACAGTACCTTCATCAAAAGTGCCAGTACCTTCATCAAATTGATCTGCTTGCCTCCCATGAGTCTCATACTGCTCTTGAACAATAGAAACATCTGGATCTTGATCAATCTGGGCAATCTTCCTCCCCTGTTTGGAAGATCCCTCACCATCATCTGAACTTGGACCTTTTGAAGAACTAGAAGAACTTGTGGACACCACCATCTTAACTGATCTTTTGACCTTGGATTTCTTGACTTGTGTTTCCAGTTTCTTCACCCTTAGAACCAGTTTGGTGTAGACAAGAGCAAAATTCTTCTTGTGACTTTTAAGCTCAGCTTCCAAAGAGATCACCTTCTCAGACAATTTTGCACAAGTTTCCATCAATTCCTTTAGTTTCACACTGCCCTCATCACTTCCAGGTGTGTTACCTCCTGGGAGAGGTGAATCATAGGGCATAGACTCATAATCCGTCCTAAGAAGGGTTTCTGAGCCACCCTGAGTATCCATGTGGCTAGGGATTCCACCAGAAGTACTAGGTATTGCTGGTGTTGCCATGGTTGGGGTCTTAATGATGGTACTTCTGTCCTGCCCAGCTACTAAGCCAAAGATAGTAGAAGCAGCCCCTTCCATTCTAACATTGTCAGCCTCATCTGCTACATGGGTTGGAGTAGGAACTCTGTGCTGAGGAACATCAGAGTCCTGTCTGGATTCAGTCCTATTGGTTGATGAAGATGGTTGTGATGATGAACTTTCAGATGTTGTGGGTATGTGATGGGAGGCAACTGGGCTTGTTGCTCCTTCACCATGAGATTGAAGCATACTATCAAAAAGTGGTGCTACTTCCCCACCATACCCTCTTGAAGCTATTTTCATATTAGAAAAGAGTTTTTGAGTAAGCTTTGGGGTAGGATAAATTGTTTGTGAGGAAGTAGTTGATGTTTATTCAAAATAGATTGGATGAACCTTGGGTACATCAAAAATTTTGATTTACTGTCAACATTTTTCACCATACCTTCAAAAATAAGTTTTGAAAAGTTGAAAATTCTATTTGTAGCCAAGCAAATGAGAGCAGTAGCAATATTACTACTGAACTGTTCCCATGAGGTTTTCTTGGGGCTTAGACAGTGAAGTATGGTGTGTATGAAAAATCTCCATTGAGGGGCAAACCTGCTCTTTTGAAAAGTTAAGGCTTGTGAGTCAGTATTGTACCCCATCCTAGATAGGTTTTCAAAAATTTCAATGTTTGGCAATTGACTAATACCATTGTCATCACTCAAGTGGAGATGCCTCCTAAGAGATGATTCAGTAACAGTTATGGATTTGCCATCCACTTTAGCAATAAGCTCTTTGTCACCATTTTCAAAGGTTTTGACAGTGGCAGTCTGCCAAAACTGTTTGATGTGAGTGACATAGATAGTGGGATTTAAAAGAAGAGAATACCTTATATAAGAATTGTCCAAAAACTCCACTATCTGATGAAAAGTTTGATCATCCTCTGCTTTTTCTAAATAAGCTACTTGGTTGTGTTTGTCAGCAAAAGTCAAAGTAGCCATCTTAGTTTCAGTAAAAATTGATTTGACTGGTGGGAATAGATTAGTTGAATGGTAGAAAGTAGAAGAAGAAGGTTAATTGAGATAAGAGATGATGATTGGCTTGTTAGGGTTTCAAGTGGACCGACTTTGATTAAAAGATAACTTTTAATCGAAGATAAGGTTAATAAAATATTATAAAGGTAAAAATATCCAAAAAGGAAACCCTTAAAACAAGGAAATCATCAGTAAAAATCTTAATTAACCCTCAACGGCTATTTTCAAAAAGCGGTTAAATCGCACCAGTACTAACGTCTATTTAGCAATACAAACTTAGCCTACCAGTACTAACTTTAAGCCTGGCAGTACAAACTTTTTAAGAAAAATTTTGACTCAGCAGTATGAACTCATTTTAGATCAAAAACCATACTGCTAACAACCATTTTGAAGGGATTAAGTGTAAAGACAGACACTTAATCAAGATTTTTGTGTGAGAACCAATGTTTTCAGTTATAAATAACTGCCTGTGATCAGATAAACCCATTCAAAGGGCTTTCTTGACAGGGTTTCCAGCTCGTGGCAGTTGTTGCCTCTAACACAAGTGTTAGATTCACGTTTGCTCGCTGTTCTTTCTATCAGATGTCCTTAGACTAACTCATTATACCAATAAAAGTATAAAATGATAGAAAGTGAGTTGAGTCAGTTACTATCTGACCAACTGAGCCATCAATTCCATATAAAACATCATAATAAGGTTTCAAGAAAGAAGTTTTAAAGAATCAATTAACTTAGGTGTAAGCCCTTGTTAATGAATCTCAAACTCTGTCCATCATAAACGTATTATGTCAGCAACTTGAACCACCATTCTGTTGCTCACACATTGCACTTGTAATTTCCTTTGTGCTCCAATTCCAAGATCAAGGCTAAAACTTTCAACTTCAGGGGAAGGTCATGATCTTTGTTTTGTCATTATCAACTTTAGCACCTGAAATTGTTAGTCCAAAACCAAGAGAACAAAATGCAAAGCACTTGTCTCATAACAGTATAAATATATGACTAACAGTATGAACCAAACAGTCCAAATTTGTACTAACAGTACAAACTTTACAATACCAGTACTAATTGACAACCTAGCAGTACAAATCCAATTTATGTACAAAACCACACAGTTTGAAAACATTAAGGATTAAGCATCCCAATACTTGCTACCAAGTATTGAAACCTTCCTACATCAAAGGCTTTTGTGAGAAGATCTGCAAAGTTTTGATCACATACTCTGTAACGTTTAACCAATCGATGTCTTAATTACAAGCTATAAACTTATACAATATGCCTTAAAAAAAAAAAAAAAAAAAAAAAAAACAAACTTATACAGTATACAATCGGAACGTAGGGGGCAAGCTATGCTTCAAATTTCTAGTTACTCGATTACAACTACTCACTATAATTCCGCACAATCAAAACGTAGGGACCAAGCCAGGGCCGCTTCTGAGTTATATGATGCCTTGAGCGAAACGGTCGAAAAATGCCCATACTGACAATTGTATACTAAAAAGATACACTATATAGCTTGTATAATTCATACTTTGAAACAAGTTAATTTCAATTTTCGTCTATCTTTCTACAAAATAATTAAAACTGCAGTCTTTATTGTTGACAAGTCTTGCATCTTTTGTTACTTTGAAAAAAAAAAAAAAAAAAAAAAAAAAACACCCTAGAATAACCGCACATCCATAGGATGAAAACTGCAAGATTTAACAACCATAGAAACGGTCGTCGTACTTATTTCATAGAAAAGATAAAATGTGTAATTGTGTAAAAAAAATGTGAAATTTAGTCTTAAAACAATAATACGTTTATGCACAACAGATTTCATATTTGTCAACTCGTGAAAATGAACAACATTTCAAACCGACTTTCTCATTGATTCAACCAGTTGAAACGATTTTAAAATCAGATTGTAGTTTTTATAATTTATTTCAAAACTTTATAAAAAAAAATAAATGAATAAAAAATAAAATAAAAAAAAAGTCATCAAATATTTGAAATATAGTGTCGATAAAACTTGACTACATATTTTTAACTTATTTGTTCCATCTAAATCTTACTAAACACTCTTAACAAATTTTATCACGTTAGATTAGAAGTTTTTAACAGAAACAATGGAGAGTTATTTTACATACTAAACTTTTCTTACATACCAAGGGACTCATCTCCACCCTTTATTTAAAAAGAAATTAATGGTTGAGATTAAAAGCATTTTAATATTTAACAAATTTTTTATAATTTAAATATCTCTTAAACCGTTAATCGTTAAGCGAAAATAATTACTCTATCGCGACGAGTATTTAATTATCTTTCTATAGATGGCAACTTTGATATACTTTCGACAATTTTTTTTCTTCGTTTTTTCCACTTTTTTTTCATCATTTTTTCGTTATTGAAATTTGCATGAAAAAATCACATGTGATATTAGTGTTAAATCAAAGTGCGTATCTATAGAAAGATAATTAAATGCTCGTCGTAACGGTATATTTCTTTTCGCTTAACGATTAACGGTTTGAAAGATATTAATATTTGGAAAAAAGAAGAAGATGAAAATGGGTTTTTTAAATTGTTGTAATTAATCTCATCCATGAGATCAAACAAAGATGAAGTGTGGAGATTAATCTTTGGTATGTAAAAAAAATTTGGAACGTAAATAATCTTTAATCAACAATCTTATAAAATTCTTTATAAGAGTAAAACAATAAATTATTTAAGAGTAATGGTATAAGAATTAATGAATAAAGAAATAATTAAAAGAAGTTTTTTATTCGGACCTAACCCCACGTGACAATGATATGCAAAGCAAAAGGTTTCTCTCTCCATTTTAGAACAATCAAATTGTACCATCACTTCATCATCCTCTTTACCCACCATATCACCGGAAAAAAAAACTAAATACATAAACTTAACACCAGAAATTTGATGCCCTTGATTTATGTGATGCCCTGGGCGGTCGCCCAGCCCTAGCGCCGGCCCTGGACCAAGCCAAACTCTTAACTTAAAGTTACCTAATTCGACTACTCAATAAAAACAACCTTACACTCGATCACTAGAGTAAAATAGATCATATAATACTACTTAATTACTGTCACTAAAAGTTACCTTAACAACTCATATGGATAACTGTAAACTGTCATGTTCTCATGGATGAGTGTTAATTTGGCCTACACGTTCAAGTCCTATATGTAAATTCTTATGTATTGCCATTTTGATTTTCTTATATATTCATCGTCGGACGACTTTACAATCAAAACGTAGGGACCAATATATATGTACAGCATAATGCTACTTTCATCAACTATCATTTAAAAAAGACCTTATATATATAACAAAGTCACAGTACGTATAAAAATATTGTCATTTGTAAACAATATATGAAGCATTAGTTATGATTATTTTAACATAAAGTCACCGTCAGCCTCTCTAGCACGTTATTAAGTCATACCTCAAATCCTTCATCCTCTCCAACAAGAAACCATCACAAAAAAAAAAAAAAAAAAAAAAAAAAAAAAAAAAAAAAAAACACGTTGATTTCACCTTCAAAAACACACATAAAAACATACACTAGGTTCACTTCCCATAACACCTTCAAAAGAAACACACACTATTTTCCCCTTCAAAAAAACACATACTACTTTCAAACTCTCTTATTTCACCTCCAAAAACACACACACACACACACACACACACACACACTGATTTCACCTCCAAAAACACACACTAATTTCACCTCCAAAAACACACACAAAACAAATGGAACTAGAACTAGAGCAAGAGCTAGAAAACCTCACCATCTCGCAACCCCCATTATCAGAACTTGAAGCCATCACAGGCTACACTTTAAAAAATAAAGACTTGTTAAAACAAGCATTCACACATGCATCATACAAAGCAGATGACTCAGACCCATATGAAAGGCTAGAGTTTTTAGGTGACTCAGTTTTGAATCTTATGTTTACTAAGCTGCATTTCTTTATGTATCCTAATATGATGCTTGGTGAGCTCATGCGCCTAATCGCTGCTAATGTGGATAATGAGACGTTGGCACGTGCCGCTTTGAAGTATGAGTTGCATACGTATCTCCGGCATAAGACACCATTGCTTGATAAAAAGGTAGTTATTTTTTTATTTTTTTTTTATAAATTATATATATATATATATATATATATTATTTTAGTTTATTTATTTAAGGAGGATGTATTAATATTATGTTACTTGGTGAATAAATAACTGTATGGATATTTTATTTCAGTGAGATATTTTTCTCGCGATAATATGTCTTACTTTCACCACCGTCTCTGCTTCCTATGGCGGTAATGAGACTGATTATCTCGCGCTGTTGTCATTCAAGTCAAAGATCACCCATGATCCACACAATGTTCTAACCACGTGGAACCATTCCTTTCACTTCTGTGACTGGAGTGGTATTTCATGTGGAAAGCGGCACAAACGAGTGACTGTTTTACGACTGGTTTCGAAAGGCTTAGAAGGCTCGTTGTCTCCTCATGTAGGAAACCTCAGCTTCCTCCGTAAGCTTTCTCTCCCGAACAACAGCTTTCAAGGAACCATTCCCCATGAAAATTTTCGATCAATGGGTGAACCTTGTCTATGTCGTTCCTATTGTATTTAGATAGTTCATATTGACTTTTGATTTTTTATCATGTGTCTTAATCTCTTTGTTACGCATATAGTTCGGCATGCCAATTAAAGTTCATTACAAAAACGATATATTAAAAGTTTCCGTGTGAACCTTTAGCTTAAGGAGGCTCATGTCTCGATAATACTTCCACAATAGTTATTTATATCTATAAAAAGATACCTTGCATCAATTATAAAAGATGAAACTAGACAGGCATTGTCACTTTTTTTTTTGGGTAACCGTGGTTTTCGACCTTTTGACCGAATAATCCACGAGATTTGAACTCACCGCCACACAGACTCAAACCAGGAGAATCCCTCCCTTTTTAGGAGGCTGGCATGACCAATTCAGGGTTGTTTGCACGTAACTTAAACAGGGTGAAGCCCTCCCTTTTTAAAAAAGGATACTCACCTTCTACATTGGCATATGGTCATCCGATTTTACAGATGGATCATGAAGAGAGTGTGGATAAATTGATGACTACAGAGTCGAGCGTTAACCGGGACCAACAATCACCAAACGACTTTCACGAAATAATGAAGAGGTCCCAATATGATGTGCTAACTATGACCAAATAGGAGCTTGACAAGCTTCTCTCAACCGGAGTCCTTATTGACAATGGGGAAAAGGTTTTTTTTTTTTTTTACATATTGTATTATTGGCACTCCCTGTGGTTGGGCATTAACGAATTTGGTACTCTATAATGAGCAGCTCTTTTCTCTAAGCAAAGTGAACTGCAAGAAATGTCATATGCTACCGGCAAAGGCGGTAATAAACAAATCTCCAGATGCAAAATTTACCAAATGCCCATCTTCAACGTCTAGGTTCGTATGGTATTTTAGTGTCGTAAATTTATAATAATTTATATGCTGGATACACACAAATATGATTCAACTAACTTTATCACACTAATATTTATGAATGCAGATTTGAAGAGGTTGTTGAGCTTCAACGCCATCAAACATTTAGTATCAAATGCGATATTGAAACTAAAATGTTGTCCCCAGATACAGCTAGGGGTGGCCATCAGAACCGGAACCGAAAAAAAATCCGAATCCGGATCCGGTCAAATCCGGTTCCTCCAAGATCCGGTCCGGTTCTTGCAAAATCCGGTGGTTCCTGTCCGGTTCCATGTTTCTGGGGCGAGAACCGGTTCGGAACCGGATATTTACGCACCGGTTCGAGATCCGGTTCTTGGGAACCGGTTCCGAACCGGATCCAACGTTAATATTACTTTTGCAGGTCTGTAAGTCTGTTGGAGGCAGTAGCATATCAGCAGACGAGTTGTACATATAGTTTTGATTTGATATAAACTACTGTAGTATCTTTTATATTTAATCCCATAAAGTACAAACTATAAATAAACCCTATGTCTCTAGAAAGTAGAAGCTACATTAAATAAAACTATATTCCCGATGTCTTGTTGCCTTAAACCATCTTGACTTTACCCTTCTTCTATTCTTTCCATCTCTTCAAACACGACTACCTACTCACTCACACCTTTTCACACACAAAAACATATCCTCTCTCTAAAAACCAAACTCCTTGAAATGCTGTTAAATGTTTATTTTGTTTCAGTTTTCTTGATACTATGCAACTCACATTTTATAGTCCATGTAAGTTGTTTAAATGATGAAGGGTATACACTTTTGAGCTTTAAGCAGTCAATTACACAAGACCCTTTAGGCTCTTTACACAAGACCCTTTATGTGCAAACCAAGTGCCACATTGACCGGATATTGGGATCCGGTCCGGTTCGGTTCCAATCCGGAACCGGTGCTACCGGTCCGGGTTTTTTGGGGGTCGGATCCGGAAATATCCGATCCGGTTCGGAACCGGATCCGGTTCGGAACCGGATACGGTTCCTTGACTTTGACTTGGATCCGGTTTGGATCCGGTTCCGGTTCCGGATCCGGGTTTTGGCCACCTCTAGATACAGCCTATGCATGTTATCTTGTGTTCCAACTTCCAGAAAACAGCGAGGGACTCAAGTGTCCAGTGAAAGCACAGGATCTACTCAACAAGAATAACAAAGAAGACACAATCATTTATCTTAGAGCCCCCGGCCCGATTGATTTATACAGAGATAAGAGAGTTCCAAAAAACAGAGAAGATGGATGGATGGAGGTTAGGGTCTGGAAATTTGTCTATGATAATGAGATTAAAGACAATTGCATTCCCATGGAACTGAAACTGGTATGTCTTGGAGGAACTATGGCGGGCCTAACTGTATGTGGCGTCGAGTTTCGCCCATTATAGAAGATAACACTGAATTATTTGTGGAAATTGAGATTTTATTTGAACTTCAGTATGTTAAGTTTACTTTCAGTGGAGTCATTCCAACAAACTTGTCTGGTTGTTCTAACCTCGAAGACCTTTGGCTCGCTCAGAATAAGCTGAATGGAAGCATACCCAAGGAGATGAGTTTACTCTCGAAACTTACTCATCTTGTAATTGAAGACAATAAGTTAACAGGTGGAATCCCACCTTTCTTGGGGAATATTACATCAATGGAAGTGTTCTCTGCTACCAGGAACCCGTTGGGTGGGAGCATTCCATATACCTTGGGTCTTTGGAAAAGCTTGACGGCATTTCACTCTGGTGACTGACAGCATACAAAGGACTACCCCTCGTGGTGAGCAAAAGAAAACCTCAAAGTCGTAGCCATCATTGATCATGTAACTTATTGTTTTATGAGTATTTGTTTTAGATCAGTTCATACCTCAACTTCCAAACCCTACCATAATTGGTTCTTAATTAATTTTTTGTATTGTTTATACATAAAAGTTTAACTTTTTATTTCTTTCAAGTCCCAGGCAAAACCTGCTCAAGCACGTGGAAAGAAAGGCGGGCAGGAAGAAGAAGCTGTCCATAAAGAAGATGACATACGCCTAATGAGAAGCACTTAGATGATACTCACCAACAATCTGAAGTCCAGTCACATGAGCATGTAGTAAGTACCTTCTACTTCCCCGTGAAGCCTGATCTTTCATTATTTTGTAGAAAATTTGTTGTATATGTTGGAATATGTGAACTATTAAAATCATAAACACATAAACATCACAAAGCACGCAGCGGAATAGATCTACAAGAACATGTAATTAATTAAATTAAATAAGATACGTACCTTTTGATTCCTAGCAAGAACAAGGAATCTCTTGAACAAGAACAAATAATATAAACCCTAATTGGGAATATATTGGATCGACTAAACCAAAGATCACAAGCTAAAGGAAGCTTGTCACTCGTTCTTGTACACACGTAATTATAGCGTTTCAATGAGAAAAGCTAGTTTCTTAATCACCGACAAGCCAAACACTAGCAAAGCTTTACTAGGGTCGAATATCCTAGTGGATATAGAAAAAGTCGACCGGTTCTATGCTTAGGAGAGGAGAAGAGAAGAAGTTAGGCTTGTAGGGGATTCAAGGATTAGAGAAAAACTAAAACACAAGTGTATGGTATTTATAGTTTTTCCTTTGCCCCTCCTCCAAGCCAAACCGATCGAACCACCATCCCTAAAGGAGGTGTTCGGCCGACTTTCTTAATCCCACAAGGATTCTAGATCCTTCTTTCCTTTTTTTTCACGTTTAGTCCTTTAACCGTCGTTAGTTAAAACTCCGTTAAGTACTAACCGTCGTTAAGTGTTTTAATCGGTGAAATGAATAAATAAATAAATACATTAAATATATAATTATTTAATTATTCATCATTGAAACTTTCACGCTAATGTGTGCAATCCCGAGCCTCGGGTTCGAAACCGGACATGTATATATTAATAATTAAACACAAAACCTAACAGCTCCCACTTGGATAAATATTAATATAACAATGACATGGGTCAGCCTAGCTTAACCTTCCCAATGCCCCCAGCTCGATCCGAGTTGTGGTTCTCCTGGTAAAAACCACGTGTGATGAAATTAATCATCATACTTATCCTTTTGTTACTAATACCGCGTTAATTTGGATATGGATCTTTGTCATTCCATAATTAACTTAGTTTCTCGTTTATACATAATTGAACAAGATTACCAAAACATCTGAACGTCTTCCAGATAGACTTTGGGCGTGCGCACGCAAACATCTTGTCAACCATACGAGTGGCCAAACAGTATTAAACTTCAACACAAAGTTGAAGGAACAAATCCCTTATTGACTGCGAGCATAACCCTTGAACTTCGCATCATTTCTGAAAATAGCCCTTATAACTACCTTTTACGGTTAGCGTTAGACCACCTTACAGAAAATAAGCTACATCCTCGGCAATTATCTGTCATCTCAAGTCTGAGGATAAATATTCATGATATACTTAATGACTATGATCCATAAAGTATAATCATGTATTTGGGATAAGTCCTATATTCAATTTATCCAATATTGAATATCATGTGATATTGGTGTCTCAACCTTACAGTTCATTCTACCAATCATCACATTTGTCTTAGTTCAATAATATTCCCATATTATTAATTGACAACGGACTATTTAGAATAAATAAATTATTCACGGATTTAAACATGCAAATATAGGACACAAATATTAATAATGATAATAAACGTTATCCGCACTTTATTTCATTAAAATAATAATTGTTTACACGTCCCTATCGAAATACTAATCCAACAGATTTACATGAAACTTTCTGCTAAACGAAGACCAATACCCTGAGCATGCCGATTAAACGTATCTTTAGGTAATGCCTTCGTGAAAGGATCAGCCAGATTGTTATCTGTGTGAACTTTGAGTACTTTGATTTCACCCAGTTCGACTTGTTCACGAACATAGTGCATCTTTCTTTTAAAGTGTCTGGCGCCTTTCATAACTCCAGGTTCATTGGCGAATGTGATTGCAGCAGAGTTGTCACAATACACATTTATAGGTAATTCAATAGACGGCATCACTCCAAGATCCGTAATGAAATTCCTTATCCAAACAGCTTCTTGTGCAGCATCCGATGCAGCATTGTACTCAGCTTCTGTAGCAGACATGGCCGTTGTGCTCTGCTTTTTACTCTTCTAGTCAACTGCTCCTCCATTTATGACAAAGACATAACCCGTTTGCGACTTCGTATCATCTTTATCAGTTTGCCAGGACGCATCGCAGAAACCTGTAACATTCAGTTCTGCGTCTGGATTTCCCCCGAAAACTAAAAACATATCTTTGGTATTCCTTAAATACTTGAGAATGTTTTTAACAGCATGCCAGTGATCTCTCCCTGGATTTTGCTGATATCTACTCGTCAAATTTTGAGCGAATGCCACATCAGGCCTTGTGCATCTAACAGCATACATGATAGATCCTACTGCCGAAGCATATGGAACTTTCTGCATGTATGCCACCTCTTCAGGTGTAGAAGCACACACTTCGCTACTTAAGCCATGATCAACTTGCATGGGCAAATATCCCTTCTTGGAATTTTGCATATTGAATCTCTTCAATATTTTATCCATGTAAGCACTTTGGCTTAATCCGATTAACCGTTTAGATCTATCTCGATAGATCTTGATTCCAAGGATGTACGCTGCTTCTCCTAAATCCTTCATAGCAAAGCAATTACCAAGATATTTCTTAACTTCATTAAGACTTGGTATGTGACTTCCCATGATTAATATGTCATCGACATATAGGACAAGAAAAGTAGTGTTACTCCCACTAACTTTGTGGTATACACATGGCTCATTGAAATTTTGAGTAAATCCAAACTTCTTGATTTCCTCATCAAATTTCTTATTCCATTGCCTGGATGCTTGCTTCAATCCATAAATGGATCTTTGAAGTTTGCATACACGCTCAGGAAATTCTGGATTTACAAAACCTTCAGGTTGTGCCATATAGATGTCTTCATCTAGGCGACCATTCAGAAACGCGGTTTTGACATCCATTTGCCAAATCTCATAGTCATAGTAGGCAGCTATGGCTATAAGAATCCTAATAGCTCTAATATCGGCTACAGGAGAAAAGGTCTCCTCATAGTCAACACCATATGTTTGAGTGAAGCCCTTGGCCACCAAACGAGCTTTATAGGTGTGTACTTTGCCATCCATATCAGTCTTTTTCTTGAAGAGCCACTTACACCCAACTACCTTAGCATTGGGTGGAAGATCCACTTCAATCCAGACTTTATTGTCTTTCATGGATTGCATTTCCCCATCCATGGCTACTTGCCATTTGTCCTTTTCAGGATTGTTAATGGCAGCCTTATAACTAGTTGGTTCATCAATGTGATCCAATAGAAAAGTTTCCTCATCGTCTATGCTTAAACATAGGCGTTCAGGAGCCTTTATAGATCTTGAAGATCTACGGATGGGTACCACTTCAACTTCAGGTGGAGGACCTAAACTTTCAGGTTCCACAGGAAGTGTGTTAGTGTTCTCAGAAGGTGACACATCTTCTTGATCATTTTCAAGATCATATACTCTCCCACTGAATTCTTGAGTCAAGAAACTCTCCTCAAGAAATTCACCATATCTAGCCACAATGACTTTATTTTCTGGTGGGAAGTAAAAGTAGTAACCCCTTGTTTCCTTAGGGTATCCTACGAAGATGCACTTAACAGATCTTTGTTGGAGTTTATCAGGTGAGTCACGTTTAACAAACGCCTCACAACCCCAGATCTTTAAGTAAGACAAGTTGGGAGCTTTTCCAGTCCATAATTCATATGGAGTCTTATCAACCTTCTTAGTTGGAACCATATTTAATATGCGAACAGCACTTTCAAGAGCATAGTCCCAAAAGGATAAAGGAAGAGTTGTAAGATTAAACATAGATCGTACCATATCAAGCAAAGTACGATTTCTCCTTTCAGATACACCATTTTGTTGTGGAGTATAAGGAGAAGTGAGTTGTTGGACAATGCCACACTCAGCTAAATAATCTTTGAACTCTTGGCTCAAATACTCACCACCACGATCGGATCGAAGGGCCTTAATCTTCTTTCCGAGTTGTAATTCTACTTCATTTTTAAAAACCTTGAATGTCTCAAAGACTTCATGTTTGTGTTTAAGTAAATAAACACAACCATAACGACTATAGTCATCCGTAAAGGTTAGGAAGTAGGTAGCACCACGTTTTGACACATGTCTAAGTGGACCACACACATCCGTGTGTATCAATCCAAGTAGATCAGAAGCCTTCTCCATATTACTATGGAAAGGTTTCTTTGTCATCTTCCCAGATATGCAAGATTCGCATTTATCAACTGAATCATCATTGATATTAGGTAAAAGCCCATCACTTAGCAGCTTTTCCATGCGTTTCTTGCCTATGTGGGCAAGGCGACAGTGCCATAAATAAGACGAATCCAAGTTAGACTTAGTTCTCTTATTCCCGATGCTATACATAGAATTATTTTTATTGGATACATGGTTATCCATGTCAATTTCAAACACACCATTTAATGAAATAGCATTAAAATAGAAAACAGAATTTAAAGAAACAGAAATTCCATTATCATTAAAAGTATGCTTAAAACCCAAATCCAATAACAAAGAAACTGAAACGACACCTCTAACAATAGAAGGTGCGTAATGACAATTGTTCAAAACTAAAATTAAACCAGATGGTAAAACTAGCTCAAAAGTCCCTATGGCTTCTACTGCTGCACGTATTCCATTTCCCACGTACAAGTAGCATTCCCCATAGTTCAGCTTCTTTGCTCCTCTAAGCCCCTGCGATGTATTACAAATGTGAGTACCACATCCTGTATCATATATCCAGGCATTTTGCTTACGAGGAAAAGAAAATAATTCAACCATAAAAATACCTGAAGTGCTGGCGCCCTGCCCAGCCTTGGCATTCTTATTCTTGCGACACTCCTCTAGCAACAATGGACAGTCACGCTTCCAGTGTCCAGGAGTATTACAGTGGTGACAAGCAGCCGCATCCTTCTTGGGATAATCCTTCTTGGGAGGAGGATTCTGCTTCTTTGGCTTTTGCTGATAAGTCACAATCTGCTTGCCCTTGTCAGCTTTGCCTTTTCCTTTCTTGTTCACATGTTTCGGTTTACCGGGCTTAGCTACTCTACCACCTCTTATTGCCATAACAGCAGGTGTAGGAGCTTTCTTTGGGAGGGACTTCTCATGCTCAATAAGCATTGCATGCAATTCAGAAAATGTCTTCCCCTTGCAATGCATGTTAAAGTTGCGCACAAAATCACCATATAATTCCTCATTGAGGGATTTGTTGATGAGGCCAACTTTAACGTCTTCCACAAACCCACAATTAAGTTCATCTAGTTGGTCTAGATAACTTTTCACTTTAAGTGCATGATCACTTACGGGTGTTGCGGCATCCTGCTTACACTTGCCCAAGTTGTCAAGTATATCATACAATTCAGCCATTGGTGATTTCTGAAACATACGTGTCAGTTCATCAATCATGTTTTTCGGGCTATAATTCTCAAACTGTTTGACCAGTTGATCATCCATCCCCGATAGCATGAGACAGGCCGCATCATTGTGCCTGTCATAGGTTTCATTGTACTTTCTAAGTATTTCATTAGAAGAGTTTGCAGGAGGAGCTTCTTGAAGAACCTCAGTAAGACATTCATAACGTTTGGCAATCCTAAGAACAAGCCTTAGATTGCGATACCAAGCGTTAAAATTCTTAGTCCCAGTCAGTTTTTCCTTTTCAAGCATCATCTTGAAACAGGAAGTCATGTTTGACGAGTTTCCGGGTTGGGCCATTTCTACAGAAAAAGTTCAAAAGTTAGTACTTTCGATAATTTTAATATTTCATGAAAATTAAACACCCATTGGTCAAAGAACCATTTAATTTTCACTGAAATCTAGGATCCTAATTGACGTCGTTTCATTACATCAGCTGAGGCTGCTAGCAATGAAAATACTCAACAAGGTACGGGATCACCCAATTGCCAATTTCAAATTGCAATTCCTAGAAATCTTGGGACTTACAATATTTATGTTGCCAACATCAGTTGCAATATTGTAAGCATGTTTCATCCCCAATTCTTTTATGCCTTGACGCCGTTTTATTACATCAGCTGAGGCTGCTAGTAATAAAAGTGCTCAATTAAGCTAACCAATTTAGAAACGTGTAAATTGACGCCGTTCCATCACATCAGCTGAGGCTGCTAGTAATGGAAGTGCTCAATTTACCCCTATTGACTTCATTCTTTGAATCATCACATCAGCTGAGGCTGCTAGTAATGATAGAATGTCATCTTAGGTGTTTCCTTGTAAATTGGTCGGCATATAACTTAAATTTTAGGGTAATAATATTTTGATGTGTTAAATCAAAAAATATGTACAAAGATGTCATGCATTCATCTTTGTATCATATATGTTTTCAAAACTAAACTATTTACTCATTTGTAGCTCAAATTATCAAATCTTTTAATTGAGGCGTTGAACAAATTACAACATTGCCTTAAGATGCTTCGTATTAATCGTGGTGTACTTGGTAAGTCTAAAATTGACGCACAGGCGGGCGTAGGGACGACAGCCGCCGAAGCTGGTTAAAACCGTGCCCCTTTAAGGTCACAATTTAATGCGTACCAACTAGAACCCACTTTTTAGTTTGTCAATTTTAGGTCCGCCGCTTCGACCACTTAATACAGTCGCAATCAATCAACTAAAAGAATATAATTTTCTTGCTAAAACAATTAATGTAGTAAATCTATTATTGCTAGTCTCGCCTGGGAGCAAATTACCGTGCGAAGCGAACCACTGTCGGCACATAAGACTTGGCAATAATTGAAATTACTACAAAGGTTTCATAGTTATTAGTCTTATTTATTTTTATTATGAAAAATTACCCTCTTTTGTAGTTTTCAATCCATCATAATATAAAACACAAAAGATCAAGTAATTCACAAAATAAATAAACACATAATAACAAATATATGATCATCCACGATATCATATAGCCACATGCAAACCTTTTTCAATAAATCCTATTATTAATTCTATGTGTAATTTTAAATGTATGTAACTAACAAAACTCCCATTGGTTTTCGAGCTCATTGTACCCAATGGACCACAGCACCAAATAAATTTGGCCGCGTAAGTTTTAGTTAGTTAGATACCACATTGCACATAACCTTTTAATTAATATATTGAGGTCTTCCCCAATTTTAGATTTATTTAAAACATGTAGCATACAAATTCAAACAAAACATACAAATCACTCCATGACAAATATGCAAGATTTGTCAAGGATACCATATTGATCACATAATCATGCAACACATATTAATGTGACAATATTTATTGTACGTATCTAATTAATTAGCAACATCACTTACAGTATTTACTAATTAATTCCTAAAAATTTTCATGCAATCCTAGGGTTTCTCAAGTTTTAATAAAACAATTAAAACCCTAATTTTAATTAATATATGTCGAACCATATTAGGGTTTTACAAACAAAAAACAAACCCTAATTATTAATTAATGCATGTAATCTCTACAAGATCCAATTTTTAGGTTTAAGTAATTAATTACAAGTTCTAAACGAGGCTCATGATGCCACTGTTGGAATATGTGAACTATTAAAATCATAAACACATAAACATCACAAAGCACGCAGCGGAATAGATCTACAAGAACATGTAATTAATTAAATTAAATAAGATACGTACCTTTTGATTCCTAGCAAGAACAAGGAATCTCTTGAACAAGAACAAATAATATAAACCCTAATTGGGAATATATTGGATCGACTAAACCAAAGATCACAAGCTAAAGGAAGCTTGTCACTCGTTCTTGTACACACGTAATTATAGCGTTTCAATGAGAAAAGCTAGTTTCTTAATCACCGACAAGCCAAACACTAGCAAAGCTTTACTAGGGTCGAATATCCTAGTGGATATAGAAAAAGTCGACCGGTTCTATGCTTAGGAGAGGAGAAGAGAAGAAGTTAGGCTTGTAGGGGATTCAAGGATTAGAGAAAAACTAAAACACAAGTGTATGGTATTTATAGTTTTTCCTTTGCCCCTCCTCCAAGCCAAACCGATCGAACCACCATCCCTAAAGGAGGTGTTCGGCCGACTTTCTTAATCCCACAAGGATTCTAGATCCTTCTTTCCTTTTTTACACGTTTAGTCCTTTAACCGTCGTTAGTTAAAACTCCGTTAAGTACTAACCGTCGTTAAGTGTTTTAATCGGTGAAATGAATAAATAAATAAATACATTAAATATATAATTATTTAATTATTCATCATTGAAACTTTCACGCTAATGTGTGCAATCCCGAGCCTCGGGTTCGAAACCGGACATGTATATATTAATAATTAAACACAAAACCTAACAGTATAATAGTATTATTTTTGGCTCTAAAAAGTAATATTTGTCATCTTTCTTATCCTTGTAATAGATGTTACAAGTTGGATGGTATCATGCCATATCGAATGTTTTTTTTACCTGCAATACAAGTGGTGAAACATATCAGTAAAACAAAACATGCTGATACAAAGTTGTATCTATTGTTTTTTGTAAAATAGAATTTAAGTCGTAAAACAATGAGCTTGTTTCAATATTGAAAATGTATGTGTGCCTCTTCAAGCAAAACCAATTTAGAAAGAGCTTTGCTACACCCTCCTACCATTTCATCCTACAAATCCTCCTACACACAACTTGGTAAACCAAACACCAATTTGGTGTTGTTTTGTTTTATTGCTGATACAAAACCAAAACCACTTTTCTGATGCAAATATGTACCAGCGGGTTCAATTTAAGATTCAATAAAAAGGGTGAAACAAAAACCATGTTTTATTACTTGAAATGTATCATAACTGACTAAGAAATGTTAACATATCACAAAAACCAATGTGCAAACCCAATTTGCTTGTAATAAAGTGCTGACCCAAACACCCATTATGGATCAGCAAAACCAGTTAATAACCATTTTACATGAACATAACAATTAACTATAATAAGTATTGAACCATGGTACACCCAAAAACACACATGAATATATGAGTTAAACAAGCATGGTGCACGATACATAAATGGGACCTGATTAAAATAAACAAACTGCATTCCATTAAAAATGATTCAGCAGGAAAATTAAAAATAGCAATGACATTGCAGGAAAATTAAAAATCTGACATAACCAATAACTTAAGAATGTAAACATAGCAATGACATTGTTTAAATGTAAAAGCAAATAAATAAGTTATTCTGAGGCATTGTTGGGATCAGACATATCTTCATCAGAACCTTTCTTTTTGGTTCCATTTTCAACCTCTCACTCCTAGTTAATTTTTCTCTATCTGCTAATCACCTCACTGGTAGTCTTCCTTCAGAAATTGGTAATCAGCTCCCAAATCTTGAGCTCCTTCAGTTATGGGGTAACGAACTGACACGAGTTCTTCCACCTTCTCTTTCTAATTGTTCTAAATTAGGATATTTTGAAATGAGTGACAACAATTTTAGTGGGAAGTTGACAATTGATTTTTCAAAACTAAGAGATATTTATAAAATTAGATTATCTTATAACAACTTCCATGGACGCGGAGAAGCTGATGACATGAGGTTCGTTGATTCTTTGAAAAACTGCACCAGATTAGTAGATTTGGAACTTTATAATTGCAACCTTAGGGGAGTGCTTCCTATATCAATAGGTAATCTTTATGGAAGCCTACCTTCAAGTATAGGTAGTCTAGTTGGTTTGACCACTTTAATGTTAGATACTAATCGATTCAAAGGAAACATCCCCACCTTTATTTAGATTTAAACAAATTTGTCATTCCAACAAACTTGTCTGGTTGTTCTAACCTTGAAGACCTTCGGCTCGCTCAGAATAAGCTGACTGGAAGTGAGTTTACTCTCGAAACTTACTCATCTTGTAATTTACTACAATAAGTTAACAGGTGGAATCCCACCTTTCTTGGGGAATATCACATCAATGAAAGAGTTCTCTGCTGTTGGGAACCCGTAGGGTGGGAGAATTCCAGATACCTTGGGTCTTTGGAAAAGCTTGACGAGATTTGACGCTGGTGGCTGCAACTTATACGGAAGCATCCCTCATTCCATTTTCAACCTCTCACTCCTAGTTAATTTTTCTTTATCCGAAAATCACCTCACTGGTAGTCTTCCATCAGAAATTGGTAATCAGCTCCCAAATCTTGAGCTCCTTCAGTTATGGGGTAACGAACTAACTGGAGTTCTTCCACCTTCTCTTTCTAATTGTTCTAAATTAGGATATTTTGAAATGAGTTACAACAATTTTAGTGGGAAGTTGACTATCGACTTTTCAAAACTAAGAGATATTAATATAATTAGATTAAATTATAACAACTTCCATGGACGTGGAGAAGCTGATGACATGAGGTTCGTTGATTCTTTGAAAAACTGCACCAACTTAGAAATATTGATTCTTGCTAGTTGCAACCTTATAGGAGTGCTTCGAATATCAATTATTTGGAACTTGAACATGAAGTTATTATCTTCAACAAATTACGGTGTCTAATATTACGCCATGCTTCACATTCTGCTATAAAGCTTTTGTGTGCTCCTCGACTTTGAAGATGTAGAACTTTAACTGCAACAGATTTATCATCATTAGAATCGAGGATTCCCTTATAAACAGAGCTGTGCCCACCCTCGCCAATCAAATTTGCTGTAGAGAACCCATCAGTAGCTTTGAGAAGCTGATTGTATGAAACTTTCAAGAACGTTTCATTCCTTGAAGATTGAGACGGTTGACTATTGCGTTCCTTCTTACACAAAAGATACACACAACATAATGCGATGAGCAACATTGGTGCAATCACGATGACTAATATGAAGAAAGGAAACCTTTTTTTCTTACTACCCGTCTCCTTGCATTTGGGTAACTCAAGTTTAACCAAACCACCACAAAGCCTATTGTTCCCCAAAACCGAAAATGCACTTGCATTTGCAAACACTCCTACAACCGGTACTTCACCCTCAAAATCATTAAAGGATAGGTTCAAAAACTCTAAGGATTTCCATTTGCCTAAAAATTGTGGAATTCTGCCTGATAAATTATTTTCAGAAACGTCGAGTACCCCCAATCCTCTCAAGGAACTGAATGAAGATGGTATTACGCCTTGAAATCTGTTGCCACTAAGGTATTACTTTGTAAGGCTAATGCACTCACCAAGGCTACTAGTAATGTTGCCTGATAAATTATTATAAGATAAATAAAGCTCGCTCAACATCTTAAAGTCTTTAATCTCTGATGGAATTGAACCAGACAGGTTGTTGTATGAAAGCTCTAAGACCATGTGTAATGGTAGATGGTGTACCATGGGGCATGGTGTAACATGTGACAGTGTGAGCAACCATAGGGCTTGAAAGGAAAAGTGGTGTAACGGTAGATGGGCATGGTGTGACATGAGGCACCTTTTTTTTTTTTTTTTTTTTTTTTTTTTTTAATCACTAAAACTTTACATAATATGCCTAGTTTTATCGTAGTATTTTACTAACCACATATAAAATCTTCCTAAAGAGTGTATAAAACAATCATTTAAAAATGGATCAGCTCTAAAAACTTTTTTCAATGGTTGAAAGTGTCAATTTGTAAACCCGTATGTACTTTTATTCAAGAAAGAAACTAAAAAGCTAAGATAAAGTGTAAAATCTATAAACTTTAGGGTTAAAAAGTGAATACTACTCATAGTAGTCATCTTCCTCACCCGTAAGGTCTGAAAACTCTGTTTCTTTTTTTTCTTTTTTTTTTATAAATCGATTATAACTAATATTTGCTCCAATTGTTACACAGAAAACCTCTATGCTATAGTTTCATCAGTATTACGTTAAACAATAAATAAAAACGGCTATTTTTTTCGAATGAAGCAAAGGGCGCGGGCATGAAAACGCCCCAACGTTTTTTTTTAGCTTCAACGCCTAGTAGTAATGGGAGAGGGGCATGGTTGGGGCGCTGTGGAGGCAAAAAAAGGGGGTTTTAACGCCCCATTACACATGGTCTAAAAACTTAGCTAGTGATGGAAGTTGAAGAAGTTGCTTGGGTATTTTACCAGTGAGCCTATTGTCTGCAAGGTTTAACCCAATAAGGTTTTTTAAATTCCCAAGGCTTGATGGAATATGGCCTTCTAATTTGTTAGACACTAAATAAAGTCTAGTCAACAATGATAGGTTCCCAATGGCATCAGGGATAGGCCCTGAAAATTGATTGCTATATAGACTAAGCCATTGTAGCTTTTTTAGTTTACCAATGGTAGTGGGGATTTTTCCTTTGAATTGATTATCTCCTAAATTTAAATAGGCCAAACCAACTAGACTACCTATACTTGAAGGTAGGCTTCCAAATACTTGACTGTCTCCTAAACTTAGAAAGCTGAGTTGATCAGAAAGAAAAAGGGTATCACTTTCCCTCGTCCTCGATGGAGGTCGGCACAAACTTGGAAAGGTTTATAATTATGTGTTAAGAGATGCTAATATCTTTTGGCTAATGATGCTTGATGCTAGGTTTATACATCAAGTTTTGATGGTCGAGTTAAGTATTAATGAAGGTTCTGGACATGTAGCCAAGTTCAGATGTATGGGTGATGTACTATTATGGGAATGGATATCTATGGTCATAAGTGGGCCCAACAAGCTGACGTGGCACCCAAACTGTCATATGGCCTAAAATTGCAAGTTTCAACAAGTTTTGTTGGTGATAATAGTAGTTTACAAAGTTCGTTACCTAACATTGGAAATTTTTGAAAGTTCATAGCCAATTCATGGAATTAACCCTATTTTATTTAGTATGTCTAGAAAAAGATTTGAAATGCATGAGTTTTTGAAATAGAGTGAATCCCAAATTGAACTTTTTTTTTTTTGAAAGGTTTAAATATTATTAACAAAACGGGTCCAAATGAGGAGACAAAAAGGATTACAAAAAGCGAAAGAAAACAAAAACAAAACGAACAAAAGAGAACCGAGGGAACAACACACCCTGATTACTATTAACAAAATGGTCTAAAGGATTTCGAATCCAGCAATCCCAGTTAGCGGCCGCGATTGGTAGCAAGCGGATATTTAAGTCCTCGAGATTCTTTGAATATACGGAAAATAGCTTCATTTTTTACGCCATCAACCAAATCTACAGGGCATTTATTATCTTATTTAACTTGTTGGTTAAGAAGAACATAGAAATTTGGTTTTTTCATTAAAAAATGTCAAGATTTTATTAACCCAATCGCAAACTAATAGATGGTAGAAGACTGTACTTCAGCTTGTCAAAATTGTTAGAGTTTAAATGGAAAAATATTATCGTGTATGACTAGATTCGAACACGGGACCGAGGGATTGCACACTTTACGTATGAATGACTAACGTAAATAATTAATATATATAGTAGTTGTGTATTTTAATTATTTGGACACGAAATGTTAACTAACGGACGTTAAGTAATTAACCGAATTGACTAACGGTCATTAGGGAATAAAGGAGGGACTGTAGGTGCAAATAGGAGTCAAGAAGGATCTAGAATTCCCTTGGGGAATAGAAATCCGATCGGCCTAGGGACTAGTTTCCTAATTCGATTACAACTTGTCCTCCAAGATTTGTAGCCTATAAATACAAAGGCATAAGGCTTAGGGTTTTTACCTAGTGCATTGTTTTCAATAACCCTAAACTTCCTTCCATTCTTTCTTAGCAAATCCGATTGGATCCATCACTAAGGTGGATCAATTTTTTGTGTTCCAAGTAAACAAAGCTGTTTGGTTTTCTTGTGTCCAATTGCTAGCACCATTCGTTAGTTGCTTATAGTACGTGTGTACAAGAGCTTGGATATAACTTACTTAAGTTATTGATCTTGGATTGTGGAACAAAAAGGTAAGGGGTTCCACGTTAATCCGTTTGATTGTTCAAGTGAAGGAGAAAGAAGATTTGATCCTTGTTCTTGCTAGGATCTAAAAGGTACGTTATCTATTTATTATTCGGTAATACTTTGTATGTGTTAAATTGAGATCCTTGCTTCCGCTACTACATGCTCTTTGATGTTTATTTATTTATTTGAATGTCAAGTTATTTAAATTCCAACAGTGGCATCACGAGCCAATTTAACATGTAATTGTTATTACCTAAACGCATAATAAAAATCGAATCTTGATTTGGATTTACATGTTAATCGATTTGTGTTAAGTTTAGAACATAAAAAAATATAAATCGTACATAATTTAAGGGGGGGGGGGGGGGTTTCGACCCTTCTTTTATTAAAAAGTTAGTTTTGTAACCCTAAATTAGGACATGCTATGTTTATGTGTTTATTTGAATAAAGGGTTACGTTCCTGGTTTAATTCATGATTCTTCATGCAAGGAATTATGAATTAGGGTTTGCTTATGTGCTACATGTTTTAGATAAATCTAAAATTAGGGAAGACCTAATATATATTAAATTAATGAATCAGTTATGTGCAACGTGGTATATAATTATTAAAGCTTACGTAGTCAATTGTTGGCGTCTGTGGTCCATTGGGTACAATGCGCTCTAAAACCAATGGGAGTTTTATTAATTATATACATAATAAATTACACATATAGATTATTAATAGGATTTATCAAAAGGTTCGCATGTGGCTATATGATTTAATTGTTAAGATTATATGTGTTATTGATTGTTTATTTATTTTTTCTTAAAATTACTTGTTCTTATTTGTTTAAATTGTCATTGAATTGTAAGCAAAAAGAGGGTAATTTTTGGTATAAAAAATAAATAGACTTAATAACTATGAAACCTTTGATGTGGTAGATTATTTATTGCCAAGTCTTATGTGCCGACAGTAGTTCGCTTCGCACGGTAATTTGCTCCCAGGCGAGACTAGCAATTTAATAATTTACAACATATTTTATAAGACTTAGAATCAAAAACTTTTAATTGATTGATGCAACTGTACAAATGGTCGAAGCGACGGACCTAATTTGACAAACTATAAAGTGGGTATAAGGTTGGTTTCGCATTAAATTGTGGCCTTAAAGAGACTCCATTCTGTCTCTCCGCTCGCCTGTGCGTCAAATTAGACTTACAAAGTACAACCATTATATGTACGAAGCATCTTAAGGCAAAGTTGTAAGTTACTCAACGCCTCAATTAAAACTTTGTTGATTTAACTCTTAGCGACTTGGTAATTAAAATTGTTTTGAAAATTTATGATACAAAGATGAGTGCATGCTTCTTTGTACATATTTTGATTGTCACATCAAAATAAATACCCTAAAAATTTAAGTCCATGCTATCTAATTATAAGAGACACTTGAAGTTAATATCTGGCGTAAGTGAGACCTTGACAAAGATATTAATGACAAGGTAAATTACATACTTTTATTGCTAGCAGATCAACTGAGTGTGATAAAATTATGTGAATTTACATGTTTCTTAATTAGACGACTTAATTAAGTTATAAGTGAGACCTTGAGACTTAAAGCATGAGATGGGAAGAAACATGCTTACATTGCAAATTGTTTGACAAATGTAATTCCCATAACTATCTAAGAGTCGGAAATTGTTTTGCCGATTATTGTACGACAAGTTACCATCTTTTGTACTTTCACTACTAGCAGATCAACTGATGTAGTGGAACTATGAAAAGTTGGATCCTAGTTTTCAAGAGAATTAAATGGTTATATTGTATTTCCTGGGTAATTTTCTTTTTTTGAAAATTGTATTATCGAAAATACTAATATTTGAACTTATTTCTGTAGAAATGGCTCAACCCGACAACACTTCTGCTAGTTCCGCTTTCAAAGCTCACTTTGAGAGGGAAAAACTGACTGGGCCTAATTTCAATGATTGGCATCGGTCCTTGAGGATTGTCCTGCGAGTGACCAAGAAGCTTGATTATTTGACTAAGCCTTGCCCTACGCAACCAGCTGATGATGCATCTGATGAGATCAAAGCTGATTGGCAAAAGGAGTTCGATTTGCATAATGAGGTAGCATGCTTAATGCTTAATAGCATGGTGCCTAAGTTTCAAAAACAATATGAGCATTACTTTCCTAAAGATATGCTTGAAGAACTCCAGAAAACCTATGAAGTACCTCCAGCTGTTGAACTCTATGATTTGATCGATAAATTTCATAGCTGTAGGCAAGAGGAAGGTAAACCCGTGCGAGATCATGTGCTGCTGAGGAAAGATTACATCGATTGTCTCTATACTATGGGTTATGTCTTAGCCGAAAATGTTTATGTGAACTTAATCAATAGGTCCCTTAACAAGGACTTTAAGGGTTTTGTTCAAAATTACAACATGCATTGCTCGGGGAAGACAATAACTGAGTTACTCGCAATGCTCATTGAATTTGAGAAGGGTTTACCGGGCAAGGATAAGGCTCCTACTCCACAAGTACTAGCAATACAAAGGGGTAGGGTTCAGAAACCAAAACCGCAGAATAAGGGGAAAGGTAAAGCTGCTGATAAGGGTAAACAAGTTATGTCTTATCAGCCTGAACCTAAGAAGGCCCCTAAGAAGAACAAGCCTAATCCCAATAAGAAGGATCAAGGTTGTCATCACTGCCATGAGACTGATGAAGCGAAAAGTGTACCGCTTTTAAGGGGTCATTTAAGCCCTAAATCGTATTTATTTGATCAAATATTGCACTAAATCGTTCCTTTTGTCATTTTAGGTACTTTTGAGGAGAAATCTGGAAAAGGAGGCATTTTGGACGTTTTTGGAGCATTAAAGTGAAGAAAA
Organism: Artemisia tridentata subsp. tridentata; assembly: GCA_021014915.2. Lineage (NCBI taxonomy): Eukaryota > Viridiplantae > Streptophyta > Magnoliopsida > Asterales > Asteraceae > Artemisia > Artemisia tridentata. Next base: position 2,778,612 of record CP139506.1, read on the forward strand.
CGACAAAGTCTCAAAAATCGGCTAAAAGTTACCTTTGACGGCGTCAGATTTTACTCTGGACGGCGTCATGGCTTGGCAAGAAAAGGTGGATGTGAAATTTACTCATGATAAACCAGTGAAAATTGCATGTAAATTCTGACGGCGTCACGCTTTAACCTGATCAAGGGCGTCACGGCTTAATTCAAAAAGGGACGGCGTCACGTTCAAGGTCTGACGGCGTCAAGCCTTGATAAGCCAGAACGGATTTTGGAGAGCTAAAGAGGGACGGCGTCAAGAAGGTCACCCGGGAACCCTAGAAGCGGCGAGGTGACGGCGTCACACTCCATAAGGTGACGCCGTCAGATGTAAAAATCTATATATAGTTTTGCAATTCTTTGTCATTAAGAGAGAGCTTAGTGTGGAATTTTTGGGAGAAAACCCTAAGACGATTTTAGCATCTTTTTCAAGGCTTTTTGCCTTGAGATCTTCCATGTTACATTGAAGATAAGTTATCAATTAATCATTCAATATGTCTATGTGTTGTTTGATTTTATCTTGTTCTTGTCTTTTGTTTAACATGTTAGGCTAGATTTATCTTGTGTTTGCTTAGATCTAATGAAACCTAGCTATTGATTATTGGTTATTAGTGTGTTGTTAGTTGTAATGGATGATTGTTTATCTATGTTAGGCTTAAGAAAACTGGCTAACTTCCTATTCGGTAACTTGCTTGAACGTCTTAAGAAACATGAACCAAATGCGTACTAAAGGTTTTTATGGTTGTATTTAATGCACAAGCGAATTCTAGTGATCCCATGTTAGGAGCTTCCTAGCCGGCTCGACATAGGAGTGAAGTAGGAGCTTGTAGAGTTGGGGAAGTACGTACGCCACCCCACGATTGGTATTAAGGAATACACCCGTCATCCACGCAACTAATACACACTAATCAACCGGTAAAAGATAGTTAGGGAGTAAGGAAATCTAAGTAAACACATTTCTCTACACATAAGTTTTCACCAACATTTTACTTTCAGTTATTTTATTTTATTTGCATTCGTAGTAATTTGGGTTAGTTGACTAGCAACTAATTCCGCCCACTCCTTCAAACCCGAGATTTTACTTGCTTTCATAAAATTATAAAAACACAAAAAGAATCTTCCTCAACCCTTAGACCTATTAGAGTAGTCTTTCATACCTAACGAACACTATTCCCTGTGGAGAACGATCAATCCCCCGTACTTACCACTACACTATACTACATCGGTCAGGTACACTGCCTGGTGGGGTTGTAAGCCTCTTGAGATCCCTCGAGAGGTAAAACCTGTTGTAAGGTTGCAAAACCACGCATCAAGTTTTTGGCGCTGCTGCCGGGGAATAGTTTTTGTTTAGGTTGAATTTTTATTTTATTAGGTCTACTCACTAGATTCCTTTCTAGTGAGATTTTTATTTTTCTTTTTATTAGATTTCTTTTGTCTATCTTTTTCTTTGTGCCCTTTGTTTGTAAAACCATTTTCATTTGTCACCATGGCGGATGAAATTCCATTTAGATCATTAACAATATAGGAACAATTACTTTACACGGATAGATTTGCTTCCTGTTGTTCCAATGAATTTTTAAGTGATCTTAGATATATACAAGAGGAGATGGGTATAAAGTTTGATAGGTTTGATGAATTATGTGCATGTGTGGCTTTTATTAAACAATCATTGTTAGGATCAACTCCTTTTAATAAGACCCTTTGGAAAAATTTTGAGGAAAGCCTCCTAACCGTGAACCATAAGTTTAATGAATTAATGGGTTCGTATACATCACAACTTGAGGAAACAATTGAGGAGGATTTAGCCGAACATGAGCATATTGAGCAAAAAGACCTAGGTTTTATGATCAATGACTTTGAATCTCAAGGAACACATGATGAATCCTTTAGGCAAATTGAACATAGTAATCATGTTATCGGGGAAGATTCTTATGAATCGGACTTAGAACTTGAAATGGCTAGAGAAGGATTTGAGATACTTAGGAACATGTTTGGGTTAGATTCTACTAAAACACATGATGTGGATATAATTGATATAGAGACAAGGAAGGATGAGGTAAATAACACAAACCTACAAAGTACCCCACAAGTCCTACCATCATTCGAGGCATACACACCGCCCGTGACTTACCCGGAAGAAGTAGAAGGGACTATAGGAACCCCAATTGAAGCAGAACCTTTGGAAGAAACAAAACTAGAAGAAATAGGTTTGAATACTTGTAGTCATAACCTTTCTTTTAGTTCTATGGAAGTTCCTAGTTTTGATGAACCGGAGCCTAAACCAAAACCGTTACCTAATCTTCCATCCTTAGATGTGAACTTAGGAATTGAAAAAGGTCCCGATCCACCCATCAAACCATATAGTCCGGATAGTCTTACGTTGGAGGTAGTAGACTTTAAGCCTTATAGTGAGGAAGCCAACATAGGAGTGAACCATAACCTTTCATACTTACATCACCCATTCATGATTGATCACAAGAAACATTATGGGTTTAAACCGGGTTTATTAGGTCAAGATGGATTCCCAACTAGGAATCTCTCGAAGTTGATAGAAGATGATCCCTTTTTAGGAGAAAACTTTAATTCACCCATTGACCAAAGTGAACTAGGTAAGGTTATGATGAAAGGAGCACACCCCTTTGAGTATATAATTCATCCACCACTCTTTCCTCACGCGGCATACTTCCACCAAGATGGTGTGTATCGCTACTATCACCCGCACTTAATCCTAAGTGTAGGAAAAACCTCTCCTTTATCCGTTAAATAAGGGTAGAGTCAGGCTCGTGACTCGAACAAAAACAAGCGCTTCTTGGGAGGCAACCCAAGCTTTATTTGCTTTGTGTGTTTATTTATTTGTTTGTTTGTTTTTATTTATTTCCGTATGTGTGTTTAATTTTTATTCTTATTGATTCATGTTAAAAACTAATTTGTGAAAATGCTTTATTTTGTTTTTAACTTCGTCTTAACTACATATAAAGGTATTTTGCAAAAGTTAAGTGTAAGGGAAATCTAAATCGGTTTATTAGAACACAAATTAACATGAATCGTAATAATAATAAATTAACATACATATTCGTATTTGTTTGAGTCAAATGCTTGTATCGAGTCATAATGATGTTTTGCAGGATTTCCAGGAAGTAAGGTAAAGGTTTTTCCAGAAATTTTCCGGAAACTTAAAATGAAAATTTTTGTCAGGTCATTTCTGACGGCGTCAGGGTTTATAACCTGACGGCGTCAGATTTAATTTTCAGAAATTTTTGAAAGTTTTGTTTTCATAAAAAGTTTTTATTAAAATCTCCAACTTATAATCTCCAGGAATCTGCAAAGTTATCATTCCACAAGCATTATATCCTTATATATAGATTTTATCCCGCCGATGTTATGCAGGTTTTCGTGTTTGTTTTCTCAGGTTTAACAGGTTATTTTGGACAAGGAAATGTTTTGAATCAAGCTTATGGCGATGCATTAGTCATGGAGCTTCAACATTACTTTGGAAGAAGATCTAACCGTGTTACTTCATTATCCACCGAGCGAATCAGGGGAGTATTTGATTTCATTCTTTTACCTTATTTACTTTTACATCTTGTTATTTAAACATTGGGGACAATGTTCATCTTAAGTGTAAGGGGGGGGGGGTAAAAGTACGATTTTAGAGAATGCTATTACGCTTGATTTTTGTTTGTTTAATAGTAGATGTGCAATAAAACTGAGATAAATACCTGTTAGGGCAATTTTAGTGCCAAATTTAAAATTTTTTACAACATTTAGGAGTAAAACTTTGATCTTAATGAGCGTCTCATGGATGGGAGTTATATGACTAGCACAAAAACCGTACCACTAAAAAATTTTCCACCCCCAAATATGTGAGGATCGCCCCTAGAATTGGTAGGAAAAGCATTTATGCTATGATGTGTGTACCGGTAGCACTTAGATTCTAGAACTTGCGTTAGGACCATTCCGAGGCCACAAGTGAGACTACATTCGTGTAGTTAGATTTACTACATGATAAGAGGCATTAGGATTAACCCATTGTTTTACACCTGTGTTTTTGTTATAATTACATTGGCTACATTGGTCAAGTAATTCCCCCACACCCTTTGCGTTGTACTCATTTTTAGTACACGATACCCCTAGTACACCCCTCAGAGCCTATCTTTTCGTTTCGACCTTTAAGCATTTTACTTAAAGGAAGAATTTGTTACACCCCACTAAAATGTACACCCAAATCGCCTTAGCCTACCTTGTATGCACTCATTTTTAGTGCATTATTGTGACAACATTTGTTTAAACCCAAGTTAATTATCTAGTTGATTACATGGTTGCTAAGTCGAGTCATATCCTTGTACATATTGTTTTGGGACGATTGGGACTCATGGGTAAAGTACTAGTGTAATGGAGTAATGGGGAAGAACATCATTTATTACCCCCATATGTGCTAAATATTTTAAAAAGTACTCCAAGTTTTTCAATTATCTTAATTCGAGTCATTAAAATAGTTATTTGTAAAGTTATGTAAAAGTTCAAGTGTAAGGGGAATGCAACGCCCCTATGATGTATTATTTTGGATGGTAGGGCAAGAGTGTATGCAAAAAAAAAAAAAAAAAAAAAAAAAAAAAAAAAAATCGAAAAAATCAAGAAAAATACAAAAAAATGAGAAAAAGAAAAATAGAAAAAACATACGGACTACCATCCCGTTTCATTTTATGTTTATTTTTATGTTTTTGTTATTTTGTTTCTAGCTTAAGATTGAGTCGAGTCTTGGCTTAGCAACATTGTATAGTACATGTAATTGATCAAGATCTTTAACTCGCCACCAGTAAAATATCCTTTATCCAACAAAACCGTGTTTTCCTTTTCCCTACACCTAACGTTATAACCCATTTAAAAGCCCTCTTTGATAGTTTATCTTAGGTGCTTACGCCTAGTGGAGGAGGTTTTCGATCCTTTCCCAAGCCTATGGTAATCTATTTGCTATGACAGGTAGTGAGAGATATTATCCGTTTTCATTTATGAGATTTATTTTGATGACACTTGAGAGATGTGAGTATCTAAACACTACTTGTGAGGTGCTAGTTTATAATCTCCGTGCTTATTATGATTGAAGTGGAACGATTATTTGTTGTAATTACTTTTATGTTTGCATTAAATGACCCCTAACCTGTATTTTGATTAGAATAAAAGCGCATTTGCTTGAGGACAAGCAAATCTCAAGTGTAAGGGTATTTGATGAAGCGAAAAGTGTACCGCTTTTAAGGGGTCATTTAAGCCCTAAATCGTATTTATTTGATCAAATATTGCCCTAAATCGTTCCTTTTGTCATTTTAGGTACTTTTGAGGAGAAATCTGGAAAAGGAGGCATTTTGGACGTTTTTGGAGCATTAAAGTGAAGAAAACGACAAAGTCTCAAAAATCGGCTAAAAGTTACCTTTGACGGCGTCAGATTTTACTCTGGACGGCGTCATGGCTTGGCAAGAAAAGGTGGATGTGAAATTTACTCATGATAAGCCAGTGAAAATTGCATGTAAATTCTGACGGCGTCACGCTTTAACCTGATCAAGGGCGTCACGGCTTAATTCAAAGAGGGACGGCGTCACGTTCAAGGTCTGACGGCGTCAAGCCTTGATAAGCCAGAACGGATTTTGGAGAGCTAAAGAGGGACGGCGTCAAGAAGGTCACCCGGGAACCCTAGAAGCGGCGAGGTGACGGCGTCACACTCCATAAGGTGACGCCGTCAGATGTAAAAATCTATATATAGTTTTGCAATTCTTTGTCATTAAGAGAGAGCTTAGTGTGGAATTTTTGGGAGAAAACCCTAAGACGATTTTAGCATCTTTTTCAAGGCTTTTTGCCTTGAGATCTTCCATGTTACATTGAAGATAAGTTATCAATTAATCATTCAATATGTCTATGTGTTGTTTGATTTTATCTTGTTCTTGTCTTTTGTTTAACATGTTAGGCTAGATTTATCTTGTGTTTGCTTAGATCTAATGAAACCTAGCTATTGATTATTGGTTATTAGTGTGTTGTTAGTTGTAATGGATGATTGTTTATCTATGTTAGGCTTAAGAAAACTGGCTAACTTCCTATTCGGTAACTTGCTTGAACGTCTTAAGAAACATGAACCAAATGCGTACTAAAGGTTTTTATGGTTGTATTTAATGCACAAGTGAATTCTAGTGATCCCATGTTAGGAGCTTCCTAGCCGGCTTGACATAGGAGTGAAGTAGGAGCTTGTAGAGTTGGGGAAGTACGTACGCCACCCCACGATTGGTATTAAGGAATACACCCGTCATCCACGCAACTAATACACACTAATCAACCGGTAAAAGATAGTTAGGGAGTAAGGAAATCTAAGTAAACACATTTCTCTACACATAAGTTTTCACCAACATTTTACTTTCAGTTATTTTATTTTATTTGCATTCGTAGTAATTTGGGTTAGTTGACTAGCAACTAATTCCGCCCACTCCTTCAAACCCGAGATTTTACTTGCTTTCATAAAATTATAAAAACACAAAAAGAATCTTCCTCAACCCTTAGACCTATTAGAGTAGTCTTTCATACCTAACGAACACTATTCCCTGTGGAGAACGATCAATCCCCCGTACTTACCACTACACTATACTACATCGGTCAGGTACACTGCCTGGTGGGGTTGTAAGCCTCTTGAGATCCCTCGAGAGGTAAAACCTGTTGTAAGGTTGCAAAACCACGCATCAGAGACTGAACACTGGAAGAGGAACTGTCCTCTTTATCTCGAGGAGTTGCGACAGAAAAAGCTGAAGGGTGAGACTGGGCAAGCCAGTACTTCAGGTAATTTCTTTATGATTGAATTATTTTCACTAACTCGTAAATTAATTTCCTGGTATATGATACTGGATGCGGTATTCACATTTGTAATACGCTACAGGGATTTAGAGTGCAAAAGAGACTCGCCTATGGGGAGCAATTTCTGAAAGCGGGCAATGGTGCACAAGCAGCAGTTGAAGCCATAGGAATTTTTGAATTAGTTTTGCCTTCGGGCTTGATACCGAATTTAAATAATTGTCATTATTCACCATCTATTGTTAGAGGTGTTATTTCTTTTGCTTGTTTGTTGAATTTGGGATTTCATCATACTATTTCTGGCAATAAGATTTCTGTTTCATTAAATAATGTTTTTTATTTTGATGCAATTGCTGTAAATGGTGTGTTTGAGATTAATATGAATGAACATAGTGATTATAATTCGATGTATAGCATCAACAACAAGAGAGTCAAGAATGTCTTGGATTCGTCTTATCTTTGGCATTGTCGACTTGCCCACATAGGCAAGACTCGCATGCAAAAGCTGTAACGTGATGGGCTTTTGAAAGATATCAATGATGAATCATTTGATAAGTGCGAATCTTGTATATCTGGGAAGATGACTAAGAAACCTTTTAATAATCGTATTGAAAAGGCTGATGATCTACTTGGTTTGATACATACTGATGTGTGCGGACCACTTAGACATACGTCAAAGAGAGGTGCTAGCTACTTCTTAACCTTCATGGATGATTTCAGCCGTTATGGTTATGTTTATTTTCTTAAACATAAACATGAGGTATTTGAAACATTTAAGGTTTTTAAAGCTGAAGTAGAGTTGCAACTAGGAAAGAAGATTAAAGCTCTTCGATCTGATAGAGGTGGTGAATACCTTAGTCAGGAGTTTAAAGATTATCTAAGTGAGAATGGAATTGTTCAGCATCTCACATCTCCATATACTCCACAACAAAATGGTGTATCTGAGAGAAGGAATCGTACATTATTAGATATGGTGCGATCTATGTTTAATCTTACTACTCTGCCGTTATCTTTTTGGGATTATGCATTAGAATCTGCGATTCGCATATTAAACATGGTTCCAACCAAGAAGGTTGACAAGACACCCTATGAGTTATGGTTTGGGAAAACGCCTAACTTGTCTTATCTTAAGGTCTGGGGTTGCGAGGCATTTGTTAAACGTGACTCAGCTGATAAACTCCAATAAAGATCTGTTAAATGTATCTTTGTAGGATACCCAAAGGAAACAATGGGTTACTACTTTTACTTTCCACCTGAACAAAAGGTAATTGTTGCTAGATATGCAGATTTTCTTGAAAAGGATCTAATATCTCAAGAATTCAGTGGGAGGCTCTATGATTTGGAAGATGATCAAGAGGATACATTACCTTCTGAAAACACTAGTGAACTTCCAGTGGAACCAGATAGTTTGGGTCCTCCACCTGAAGTTGAAGTAATTCCCATTTGCAGATCCGCAAGGACTGTGAAAGCACCTAAACGTCTATGTCTTAACGTAGAGGTTGAGGAAACTATATTAGGGGACCTTGGAGAGCCTGCTAATTATAGAGCTGCCATGAATGATCCTGAAAAGGATAAATGGCAGATTGCTATGAATGGAGAAATGCAATCCATGAAAGACAATGAAGTCTGGATTGAAGTAGACCTTCATCCCAATGCCAAGGTAGTGGGGAGTAAGTGGCTCTTCAAGAAGAAGACTGACATGGATGGCAATGTACACACCTATAAGGCCTGTTTGGTAGCTAAAGGCTTTACCCAATCATATGTTATTGACTACGAGGAGACCTTTTCTCCTGTAGCTGACATTAGGGCTATTAGGATTCTCATAGCCATACCAGCATACTATGATTATGAGATTTGGCAGATGGATGTAAAAACCGCCTTCTTGAACGGTCGTCTAGATGAAGACATCTATATGACGCAGCCTGAGGGGTTTGTGAATCCAAAATATCCAAACCGTGTATGCAAACTTCAAAGATCCATTTATGGATTGAAGCAAGCATCACGTCAATGGAATAAAAGATTTGACGAAGAAATCAAAAGGTTTGGATTTACTCAGAATCTTGATGAGCCATGTGTATATCACAAAGCTAGTGGGAGTGGTGTTATTTTAAAAGTTCTATATGTCGATGACATATTGATCATGGGTAAAGACATTCCAAGTTTGAATAAGGTGAAAGCCTATCTTGGGAAATGTTTTTCCATGAAAGATCTAGGGGAAGCAGCATACATTCTGGGAATCAAGATCTATAGAGATAGATCAAGGCGATTAATTGGTTTAAGTCAAAGCGCTTACATTGACAAAATATTGAAGAGATTCAATATGCAAAATTCCAAAAAGGGATTTTTGCCAATGCAAGTAGATCATGGCTTGAGTAGCAAAGCTTGTGCTTCAACTCCTGAAGAGGAGGCACGCATGAGAAGTGTCCCTTACGATTCAGCTGTGGGATCTATTATGTATGCGGTGAGATGTACAAGGCCCGATGTGGCGTTTGCTCAGAACATTACCAGTCGATATCAGTAGAATCCAGGTGAACTTCACTGGACGGCTGTGAAACATATTCTCAAGTATTTGAGATCTACGAGGGATATGTTTTTAGTGTACGGGGGAATCCCAGAAGCAGAGCTGTGTGTTACAGGTTACTGCAATGCATCCTGGAAGTGTGATAAAGATGATACGAAGTCTCAGACGGGTTATGTCTTTGTCATCAATGGAGGAGCTATGGATTGGAAGAGCAAGAAGCAGAGCACTATTACAATGTCTGCTACAGAAAGCGAGTATATTGCTACCTCAGAAGCTGCAATGGAAGCAGTCTGGATTAGGAAGTTCGTTTCAGGGATTTGAGTTATACCCTCAATCGAAAGACCTATAAAAATGTATTATGACAATTCAGCCGCAATTACATTTTCCAATGAACCTGGAATCATGAAGGGCACCATACATTTCCCGATTCGATATCACTATGTTAGGGAACAAGTGGATATTGGCGAGATCGAATTACTCAAAGTTCACACAGATAACAACTTAGCAGATCCATTAACGAAGGCTCTACCTGGAGGAAAGCTTAAAGAACTTTCTGAAGGCATAGGACTTCGTTTAGCTAATAGTTTCATGCATATCTGTGATTAGTGTTTGGATATTGGGATGTTGTAAAACAGTTATTAATTTTAATGGAATGAAATAATGGTTATGTTTTGTTATCATTTTCTTAATAATATATCCTATATTTGCATGTTTATATCCTTGAATATATTTATATATTCTAAACTGTCCGTTGCCAGTTAATGATATGGGAATATCATTAAATTAAGGTAAATCTGAGTATTGGTATAATATACTTGAAAGTATATTGATGCGTTTTCATACCGATTTCACATGATATTCAAATTGTTTGAATATAGGACTTATCCCGCCATCATGAGTTTACTTTATGGATCTTGTCATTAAGTTAATCATGAGTATATAGTTATCCTCAGACTTGAGATGCCAGATAACTGTCATGCATGTAGTGCATTTCTGTGATTTAATCTACCGCTATACGTAACTGGTAGCTATAAGCGTTGTTTTCAGAAGCGTTGCGAAGTGCATGAGTTATGCTCGTAGTCAAGATAGAATTTGTTCCTTCAAACTGTTTGGAGTTTAATACTGCTGGGCCCCTCGTAGGATTGGTAAAATGTTTGTGTGGTCACACCCAAGATCTCTCCTGAATGGTTCAGAAGATTTGGTAATCTTATTTAATGGTAAACAAAGAGAAACATAATTATTAATAAAGAATGACTGAGATCCATATCTTTATTATTGTAGTACTAGAAGCAAAAGGATGAGTATGATGATGAATCATCAAATGGTTTTTTCGAGGAGAACCACCACCCGAGTTGGTCTAGGGGCATTGGCATGTTGCTAGACGCTAACCAATGTCATTACACTTTTAATAGATTTCCAAGTGGGAGCTGTTAGAGTTTAAATGGAAAAATATTATCGTGTATGATTAGATTCGAACACGGGACCGAGGGATTGCATACTTTACGTATGAATGACTAACGTAAATAATTAATATATATAATAGTTGTGTATTTTAATTATTTGGACACGAAATGTTAACTAACGGACGTTAAGTAATTAACAGCATTGACTAACGGTCGTTAGGGAATAAAGGAGGGACTGTAGGTGCAAATAGGAGTCAAGAAGGATCTAGAATTCCCTTGGGGAATAGAAATCCGATCGGCCTAAGGACTAGTTTCTTAATTCGATTACAACTTGTCCTCCAAGATTTGTAGCCTATAAATACAAAGGCATAAGGCTTAGGGTTTTTACCTAGTGCATTGTTTTCAATAACCCTAAACTTCCTTCCCTTCTTTCTTAGCAAATCCGATCGGATCCATCACTAAGGTGGATCCATTTTTTGTGTTCCAAGTAAACGAAGTTGTTTGGTTTTCTTGTGTCCAATTGCTAGCACCATTCGTTAGTTGCTTATAGTACGTGTGTACAAGAGCTTGGAAATAACTTACTTAAGTTATTGATCTTGGATTGTGGAACAAAAAGGTAAGGGGTTCCACGTTAATCCGTTTGATTGTTCAAGTGAAGGAGAAAGAAAATTTGATCCTTGTTCTTGCTAGGATCTAAGAGGTACGTTATCTATTTATTATTCGGTAATACTTTGTATGTGTTAAATTGAGATCCTTGCTTCCGCTACTACATGCTCTTTGATGTTTATTTATTTATTTGAATGTCAAGTTATTTAAATTCCAACAAAAATCTGTATTTTTGCTCAGCTAAATTTGTGTTTTTGCTTGACAAAATTTAAGAAGTTTTCATTTTTTTTTTCTTTGACACATGTCTGTTTGTGATTGTATGAGCGTTGTGATATGTAAGAGCTCGGCATTCTTAACCAATAAGAAAAATATTAATTTTTATTAATTTTTGTGGACTGATAAATTAAAATAAGTCTATTTCGAAAGATTTCTCTTCAACATAGTAGTCAAGATCTCTAGTTAACTTTATATATAAAGTAAATTGCATAAATCGTCCCTGAACTTTGGCCAAAAAGCATGTTTCGTCCCAACCACTTATTTGACCCGTTCCCTTTTTTGGCTTAGTCGTTTGAGTTAAAACAAAAATCAGATTATTGGACAAACCTCTTTCGAATCTTCAGCATCTGCTATGGCTCTGAGGACTTCCTCTACTCGCCTTAAAAGCACATCACATTTTCCCTACTTTCTGAAGATAACTTAAGTTTTCGTGCGTGCCTCAATGCCTTTACTTTGTTCCCAGATTTTAGACAAGCTAAAGCCGACATTTTGGACCTACAGATCACACAATAACACACGATCTTCAAGATTTTAAAACATATTCAAATTTAGGCAACATAGATCTGTAGATATATAAACGTTGTACAACAATAAGAACGGAGGTGATGAGAACTAAAATTAATTAGCATTTAGATGAATACTTTTTTATTCAGCTCGTGCAATCAATTACTGAATAAAGATTCATTAGTTCTAAGAAATTTCAGCACATTGAACAAAAAGGAGCCTAATGCTTACTTGTCATAACGTTGATCGATCATATCCAATTGTAGCTAAAGTTTCTCTGTTGTCCATGTTAAGTGCAGAACATCGTAATCTGAACTTGTAGTACCAGATACTGCTTTTGAAGAAAGAGAGACTTTCACACCCTGTTATTGCAAATAACAAAGAATAAGTAATCACAAGTTGAAGTACACTTAGAACCAATGCAGTTTTTGTCCTTTGTTGTATCCTTATTTTGGTCTTAGATGTGATGGATCAATTCGTTTGTCATTGTGTTTTGTGAGATGTACTGGTCATAAGTATGTAGTGGTCTTTTAGTCATTTTAGTTTTCTTGTTTATGTTTCTAGTGGAATTGTAATATTGTGGTTTTGTGTTGGGGCTCATCCTTTTTAATTAACTTGTTAAGAAGGTGAGTTGCCATTTCTTTTGTAATTTGTTCTTGGGTTTGATCCCTTATATATATATATATATATATATATATATATATATATATATATATATATATATATATATATATATATATATATATATATATATATATATATATATATATATATATATATATTACCTTTCTAAAAAAAAAGGTTGACAATGGAACATATGGTCCAATTTGGTAATTGTACTTTTTATGTTCTAGCTTGATAGTTATAGTTACGACAATGAGCTAGTTTAGTAATTCAAGTTTTTCTATGCTGCAATTAACCTTGTTTACATCTATTTGGTTATTACTTTATGTGGCCTATAATTAGCTGGTATTTCAGTCTCAGATGTTTCTGCAACTCCTATTAAACTGAATTAAAATACTTATCTTGTTAGGAATATAAATATTCATATGAAAGACTCGGTCACCCTGAGTATCTATTAGCATTAAATAGCTCGTAGGATTATTAGTATTAGTTTAGTTATCGTAGTATTCATGGATTTGGGTCGGGTCTTTACCCACTGTCAGCTCACTCCACAGCCCACATGGGGCGTTTTATGCTTGTTGTATAAATACCCTCTCCCACCAAAGGAGAGGGTTGGAACTTCTCATTTTACAATCTAATACATTGGACTTTCTCTCACTAGAAGTTTCCTTCTCATCTCACTCTCTCTCAAAAATACACGGCTGAATCCTATTCTCCTGATTGTGTTATGTGTTTTGATAGCTTACAATTGGTATCAAGAGCCATGGTTTGATTAGCTTGATTGTGTGTTCTTGGATTCGTGGGTGGTTTTCTTCTTCTTTTTTATTTGGTTCGAATAGAAAAGTGGGAAAAAACCTTGGTTTGAGCTTTGTTTGTGGTTTAGCTTGTTAAAACTTGGTACTTTCATGTTCACAAATAGTACGAGGAACGTTTCTTACTTTTCTACGGCCTTATTGGAGATTTTCTTGGAAGATTGAAGTGATTTTCCTCGTTGCGTTTTGACTCTCGGTAATAGTTTCTTAGTTGCGGTTTGTGTTGTTTTGGTAAGCATTTGTTGCGGTTTGCGTAATTAAGGAGCTGCAGTTTGGTTTGTAACTAAAAAGGGAAAGAAGACAAAATGCAGAGAAAACGACATTTCTGTCTTCTGTGGTTTGACTGAAAGTGACCTGCGGTTTGACCCTTTTGTTTTAGGTTTTGCGTTTTGGCCTGTTGCGGTTTGTTGTAAGCTGCGTTTTGGACAATTGCGATTTGGTCTTCTGCGGTTTGTATCCTGTTGCGGTTTGCTTCATCTGTGGTTTGTTGTCTCTGCGTTTTGGTTCAAGCTGCGTTTTGACCTATTGTGTTTTGAGGTGGTGAGGTTTGACATAGTTGCGTTTTGGACGTCTACGGTTTGGTTCACTGAGTTTTGTCATATCTTGACTGCGGTTTGATTCATGATTTGACTGCGTTTTGATCAAACTTCTTCATTGAGTTTTGTGTTGATCTCCAGATTGTGCTTTGTCCAAATCAGTACGTAAACCCAAGACAACCTAACCTAATCACAAGTTAACTTAACAACAACAACAATTCACCGAATCTTACAAACATTCATTCATCTTAACACACAATCACTAATCATATTATCGATCCAAACTTTTTCATAACACATTCAAGTAATCATTATCTCACGGTTTATTCTTGATTTTTGTAAAATCCGGCGAAAGAATCTATTTCTCGGTTTAAATCATAGAATTGTAAAATCCCGTGCAAGTCTACATCATGGCAAGCACTACTTCTGATGACATTCAAGCTGTCGGGTCCAATACCCGCCCTCCTATGCTTGATAGGACGTATTATGAATCAGGGGCACAAAGAATACGACTTTATTGCTTGGGAAAAGAGAATGGTGTTAACATTCTTAAATCCATTGATGAAGGACCTTTTCAAATGGGCACCACTAGAGATGTTGTCACTACCGCTAAGGATGGAACTGTCACTTTTGGAATCGACATGCCACGTACTTACAACGATCTTTATGAGGAGGAAAAGAAGCGTTATGATGCTGACATTAGAGCTTCTAACATTGTGATTCAAGGACTTCCCAAAGACGTTTACAAGCTTATCAACTTCAACACTGAAGCCAAAGCTGTTTGGGACAATGTCAAAATGCTTCTGGATGGATCTGAACTGACCAAAGAAGATCGTGAATCTCAGTTCTATGATGAGTTTGAGCATTTCAAGATGAATCCTGGTGAAAACATTACTGACTATTATGTGAGATTTCACAAGCTTGTGAATGACATGAGGATCATCAGGATGACAATGCCAAATATCCAGCTCAATTCTAAGTTTGTGAACAACATGTCACCCGAGTGGGATAGATTTGTCACAGCCGTGAAGCTCAACAAAGGATTGAGACAGACTAATTATGAACAGCTGTATGCTTACTTACAACAACATGAAAAGCTGCTGTCTATGATCGTCAATTGAGGGAAAAACTCAATCCAACAACATCTAATAATCCTCTTGCATTTGTCTCAAATGTTCAGCCGTTCAATCAATCCTCACTTGATCAAGGTTACCACCATCCCTTTTCACCACAGAATCAAACATCAGTTGCCCAATCATCGTTGCACCCACCATATGCTGTGAACTCCCAACTGGATTCAGGATATTCTCATACTGACAAGATGATTGATAATCTCTCCAGCCAAGTTTCTTTACTTGTCCAACAGTTCAGAGCAACACTTCATCAAACCAACAACCAACTACGAACTTCATCAAACCCACGTAATCAAGCAACTGTGGAGGATGGAAGGGTTGTGGTTCAGAATGTTCAGGGAAGGCAGAATATGAATCAAAGGAACATTGGTCGGGGTAGACAAGAGCAAAATTTTTCTTGTGACTTTTAAGCTCAGTTTCCAAAGAGATCACCTTCTCAGACAATTTGGCACAAGTTTCCATCAATTTCATTAGTTTCAGACTGCCCTCATCACTTCCAGGTGTGTTACCTCCTGGGAGAGGTGAATCATGGGGCATAGACTCATAATCCATCCTAAGATGGGTTTCTGAGCCACCCTTAGTTTCCATGTGGCTAGGGATTCCACCAGAAGTACTAGGTACTCCTGGTGTTGCCATGGTTGGGGTCTTAATGATGGTACTTCTGTCCTGCCCAACTACTAAGCCAGAGAGAGTAGAAGCAGCCCCTTCCATTCTGACATTGTCAGCCTCATCTGCTACATGGGTTGGAGTAGGAACTCTGTGCTGAGGAACATCAGAGTCCTGTATGGATTCAGTCCTATTGGTTGATGAAGATGGTTGTGATGATGAACTTTCAGATGTTGTGGGTGTGTGATGGGAGGCAACTGGGCTTGTTGCTCCTTCACCCTGAGATTGAAGCATACTATCAAAAAGTGGTGCTACTTCCCCACCATACCCTCTTGAAGCTATTTTCATATTAGAAAAGAGTTTTTGAGTAAGCTTTGGGGTAGGATAAACTGTTTTGTGAGGAAGCAGTTGATGTTTATTCAAAATAGATTGGATGAACCTTGGGTACATCAAAAATTTTGATTTACTGTCAACATTTTTTACCATACCTTCAAAAATAAGTTTTGAAAAGTTGAAAATTCTATTTGTAGCCAAGCAAATGAGAGCAGTAGCAATATTACTACTGAACTGTTCCCATGAGGTTTTCTTGGGGCTTAGACAGTGAAGTATGGTGTGTATGAAAAATCTCCATTGAGGGGCAAACCTGCTCTTTTGAAAAGTTAAGGCTTGTGAGTCAGTATTGTACCCCATCCTGGATAGGTTTTCAAAAATTTCAATGTTTGGCAATTGACTAATACCATTGTCATCACTCAAGTGGAGATGCCTCCTGAGAGATGATTCAGTAACAGTTATGGATTTGCCATCCACTTTAGCAAGAAGCTCTTTGTCACCATTTTCAAAGGTTTTGACAGTGGCAGTTTGCCAAAACTGTTTGATGTGAGTGACATAGATAGTGGGATTTAAAAGAAGAGAATACCTTATATAAGAATTGTCCAAAAACTCCACTATCTGATGAAAAGTTTGATCATCCTCTGCTTTTTCCAAATAAGCTACTTGGTTGTGTTTGTCAGCAAAAGTCAAAGTAGCCATCTTAGTTTCAGTAAAAATTGATTTGACTGGTGGGAATAGTTTAATTGAATGGTAGAAAGTAGAAGAAGAAGGTTAATTGAGATAAGAGATGATGAGTGGCTTGTTAGGGTTTCAAGTGGACCGACTTTGATTAAAAGATAACTTTTAATCGAAGATAAGGTTAATAAAATATTATAAAGGTAAAAATATCCAAAAAGGAAACCCTTAAAACAAGGAAATCATCAGTAAAAATCTTAATTAACCCTCAACGGCTATTTTCAAAAAACTGTTAAATCGCACCAGTACTAACGTCTATTTAGCAATACAAACTTAGCCTACCAGTACTAACTTTAAGCCTGGCAGTACAAACTTTTTAAGAAAAATTTTGACTCAGCAGTATGAACTCATTTTAGATCAAAAACCATACTGCTAACAACCATTTTGAAGGGTTAAGTGTAAAGACAGACACTTAATCAAGATTTTTGTGTGAGAACCAATGTTTTCAGTTATATATAACTGCCTGTGATCAGATAAACCCATTCAAAGGGCTTTCTTGACAGGGTTTCCAGCTCGTGGCAGTTGTTGCCTCTAACACAAGTGTTAGATTCACGTTTGCTCGCTGTTCTTTCTATCAGATGTCCTTAGACTAACTCATTATACCAATAAAAGTATAAAATGATAGAAAGTGAGTTGAGTCAGTTACTATCTGACCAACTGAGCCATCAATTCCATATAACACATCATAATAAGGTTTCAAGAAAGAAGTTTTAAAGAATCAATTAACTTAGGTGTAAGCCCTTGTTAATGAATCTCAAACTCTGTCCATCATAAACGTATTATGTCAGCAACTTGAACCACCATTCTGTTGCTCACACATTGCACTTGTAATTTCCTTTGTGCTCCAATTCCAAGATCAAGGCTAAAACTTTCAACTTCAGGGGAAGGTCATGATCTTTGTTTTGTCATTATCAACTTTAGCACCTGAAATTGTTAGTCCAAAACCAAGAGAACAAAATGCAAAGCACTTGTCTCATAACAGTATAAACATATGACTAACAGTATGAACCAAACAGTCCAAATTTGTACTAACAGTACAAACTTTACAATACCAGTACTAATTGACAACCTAGCAGTACAAATCCAATTTATGTACAAAACCACACAGTTTGAAAACATTAAGGATTAAGCATCCCAATACTTGCTACCAAGTATTGAAACCTTCCTACATCAAAGGCTTTTGTGAGAAGATCTGCAAAGTTTTGATCACATACTCTGTAACGTTTAACCAATCGATGTCTTAATTACAAGCTATAAACTTATACAATATGCCTTAAAAAAAAAAAAAAAAAAAAAAAAAAAAAAAAAAAAAAAAAAAACTTATACAGTATACAATCGAAACGTAGGGGGCAAGCTATGCTTCAAATTTCTAGTTACTCGATTACAACTACTCACTATAATTCCGCACAATCAAAACGTAGGGACCAAGCCAGGGCCGGTCCTGAGTTATATGATGCCTTGGGCGAAACGGTCGAAAAATGCCCTACTGACAATTGTACACTAAAAAGATACACTGTATATCTTGTATAATTCATACTTTGAGACAAGTTAATTTTAATTTTCGTCTATCTTTCTACAAAATAATTAAAATTGCATTCTTTATTGTTGACAAGTCTTGCATCTTTTGTTACTTTGAAAAAAAAAAAAAAAAAAAAAAAAAAAAAAAAAAAACACCCTAGAATAACCGCACATCCATAGGATGAAAACTGCAAGATTTAACAACCATAGAAACGGTCGTCGTACTTATTTCATAGAAAAGATAAAATGTGTAATTGTGTAAAAAAAAATGTGAAATTTAGTCTTAAAACAATAATACGTTTATGCACAACAGATTTCATATTTGTCAACTCGTGAAAATGAACAACATTTCAAACCGACTTTCTCATTGATTCAACCAGTTGAAACGATTTTAAAATCAGATTATAGTTTTTTATAATTTATTTCAAAACTTTATAAAAAAAAATAAATGAATAAAAAATAAAATAAAAACAAAGTCATCAAATATTTGAAATATAGTGTCGATAAAACTTGACTACATATTTTTAACTTATTTGTTCCATCTAAATCTTACTAAACACTCTTAACAAATTTTATCACGTTAGATTAGAAGCTTTTAACAAAAACAATGGAGAGTTATTTTACATACTAAACTTTTCTTACATACCAAAAGACTCATCTCCACCCTTTATTTAAAAAGAAATTAATGGTTGAGATTAAAAGCATTTTAATATTTAACAAATTTTTTATAATTTAAATATCTCTTAAACCGTTAATCGTTAAGCGAAAATAATTACTCTATCGCGACGAGTATTTAATTATCTTTCTATAGATGGCCACTTTGATATACTTTCTACAATTTTTTTTCTTCGTTTTTTCCACTTTTTTTTCATCATTTTTTCGTTTTTTTTCGTTATTGAAATTTGCATGAAAAAATCACATGTGATATTAGTGTTAAATCACATATGATATGTAATATCACATGTGATATTAGTGTTAAATCAAAGTGCGTATCTATAGAAAGATAATTAAATGCTTGTCTTAACGGTATATTTCTTTTCGCTTAACGATTAACGGTTTGAAAGATATTAATATTTGGAAAAAAGAAGAAGATGAAAATGGGTTTTTCAAATTGTTGTAATTAATCTCTTCCATGAGATCAAACAAAGATGAAGTGTGGAGATTAATCTTTGGTATGTAAAAAAAATTTGGAACGTAAATAATCTTTAATCAACAATCTTATAAAATTCTTTATAAGAGTAAAACAATAAATTATTTAAAGAGTAATGGTATAAGAATTAATGAATAAAGAAATAATTAAAAGAAGCTTTTTATTCGGACCTAACCCCACGTGACAATGATATGCAAAGCAAAAGGTTTCTCTCTCCATTTTAGAACAATCAAATTGTACCATCACTTCATCATCCTCTTTACCCACCATATCACCGGAAAAAAAAACTAAATACATAAACTTAACACCAGAAATTTGATGCCCTTGATTTATGTGATGCCCTGGGCGGTCGCCCAGCCCTAGCGCCGGCCCTGGACCAAGCCAAACTCTTAACTTAAAGTTACCTAATTCGACTACTCAATAAAAACAACCTTACACTCGATCACTAGAGTAAAATAGATCATATAATACTACTTAATTACTGTCACTAAAAGTTACCTTAACAACTCATATGGATAACTGTAAACTGTCATGTTCTCATGGATGAGTGTTAATTTGGCCTACACGTTCAAGTCCTATATGTAAATTCTTATGTATTGCCATTTTGATTTTCTTATATATTCATCGTCGGACGACTTTACAATCAAAACGTAGGGACCAATATATATGTACAGCATAATGCTACTTTCATCAACTATCATTTAAAAAAGACCTTATATATATAACAAAGTCACAGTACGTATAAAAATATTGTCATTTGTAAACAATATATGAAGCATTAGTTATGATTATTTTAACATAAAGTCACCGTCAGCCTCTCTAGCACGTTATTAAGTCATACCTCAAATCCTTCATCCTCTCCAACAAGAAACCATCACAAAAAAAAAAAAAAAAAAAAAAAAAAAAAAAAAAAAAAAAAAAAAAAAAACACGTTGATTTCACCTTCAAAAACACACATAAAAACATACACTAGGTTCACTTCCCATAACACCTTCAAAAGAAACACACACTATTTTCCCCTTCAAAAAAACACATACTACTTTCAAACTCTCTTATTTCACCTCCAAAAACACACACACACACACACACACACACACACACACACTGATTTCACCTCCAAAAACACACACTAATTTCACCTCCAAAAACACACACAAAACAAATGGAACTAGAACTAGAGCAAGAGCTAGAAAACCTCACCATCTCGCAACCCCCATTATCAGAACTTGAAGCCATCACAGGCTACACTTTAAAAAATAAAGACTTGTTAAAACAAGCATTCACACATGCATCATACAAAGCAGATGACTCAGACCCATATGAAAGGCTAGAGTTTTTAGGTGACTCAGTTTTGAATCTTATGTTTACTAAGCTGCATTTCTTTATGTATCCTAATATGATGCTTGGTGAGCTCATGCGCCTAATCGCTGCTAATGTGGATAATGAGACGTTGGCACGTGCCGCTTTGAAGTATGAGTTGCATACGTATCTCCGGCATAAGACACCATTGCTTGATAAAAAGGTAGTTATTTTTTTATTTTTTTTTATAAATTATATATATATATATATATATATATATATATATATATATATATATATATATATATATATATATATATATATATATTATTTTAGTTTATTTATTTAAGGAGGATGTATTAATATTATGTTACTTGGTGAATAAATAACTGTATGGATATTTTATTTCAGTGAGATATTTTTCTCGCGATAATATGTCTTACTTTCACCACCGTCTCTGCTTCCTATGGCGGTAATGAGACTGATTATCTCGCGCTGTTGTCATTCAAGTCAAAGATCACCCATGATCCACACAATGTTCTAACCACGTGGAACCATTCCTTTCACTTCTGTGACTGGAGTGGTATTTCATGTGGAAAGCGGCACAAACGAGTGACTGTTTTACGACTGGTTTCGAAAGGCTTAGAAGGCTCGTTGTCTCCTCATGTAGGAAACCTCAGCTTCCTCCGTAAGCTTTCTCTCCCGAACAACAGCTTTCAAGGAACCATTCCCCATGAAAATTTTCGATCAATGGGTGAACCTTGTCTATGTCGTTCCTATTGTATTTAGATAGTTCATATTGACTTTTGATTTTTTATCATGTGTCTTAATCTCTTTGTTACGCATATAGTTCGGCATGCCAATTAAAGTTCATTACAAAAACGATATATTAAAAGTTTCCGTGTGAACCTTTAGCTTAAGGAGGCTCATGTCTCGATAATACTTCCACAATAGTTATTTATATCTATAAAAAGATACCTTGCATCAATTATAAAAGATGAAACTAGACAGGCATTGTCACTTTTTTTTTTGGGTAACCGTGGTTTTCGACCTTTTGACCGAATAATCCACGAGATTTGAACTCACCGCCACACAGACTCAAACCAGGAGAATCCCTCCCTTTTTAGGAGGCTGGCATGACCACTTCAGGGTTGTTTGCACGTAACTTAAACCGGGTGAAGCCCTCCCTTTTTAAAAAAGGATACTCACTTTCTACATTGGCATATGGTCATCCGATTTTACAGATGGATCATGAAGAGAGTGTGGATAAATTGATGACTACAGAGTCGAGCGTTAACCGGGACCAACAATCACCAAACGACTTTCACGAAATAATGAAGAGGTCCCAATATGATGTGCTAACTATGACCAAAGAGGAGCTTGACAAGCTTCTCTCAACCGGAGTCCTTATTGACAACGGGGAAAAGGTTTTTTTTTTTTTTACATATTGTATTATTGGCACTCCCTGTGGTTGGGCATTAACGAATTTGGTACTCTATAATGAGCAGCTCTTTTCTCTAAGCAAAGTGAACTGCAAGAAATGTCATATGCTACCGGCAAAGGCGGTAATAAACAAATCTCCAGATGCAAAATTTACCAAATGCCCATCTTCAACGTCTAGGTTCGTATGGTATTTTAGTGTCGTAAATTTATAATAATTTATATGCTGGATACACACAAATATGATTCAACTAACTTTATCACACTAATATTTATGAATGCAGATTTGAAGAGGTTGTTGAGCTTCAACGCCATCAAACATTTAGTATCAAATGCGATATTGAAACTAAAATGTTGTCCCCAGATACAGCTAGGGGTGGCCATCAGAACCGGAACCGAAAAAAAATCCGAATCCGGATCCGGTCAAATCCGGTTCCTCCAAGATCCGGTCCGGTTCTTGCAAAATCCGGTGGTTCCTGTCCGGTTCCATGTTTCTGGGGCGAGAACCGGTTCGGAACCGGATATTTACGCACCGGTTCGAGATCCGGTTCTTGGGAACCGGTTCCGAACCGGATCCAACGTTAATATTACTTTTGCAGGTCTGTAAGTCTGTTGGAGGCAGTAGCATATCAGCAGACGAGTTGTACATATAGTTTTGATTTGATATAAACTACTGTAGTATCTTTTATATTTAATCCCATAAAGTACAAACTATAAATAAACCCTATGTCTCTAGAAAGTAGAAGCTACATTAAATAAAACTATATTCCCGATGTCTTGTTGCCTTAAACCATCTTGACTTTACCCTTCTTCTATTCTTTCCATCTCTTCAAACACGACTACCTACTCACTCACACTCTTTCACACACAAAAACATATCCTCTCTCTAAAAACCAAACTCCTTGAAATGCTGTTAAATGTTTATTTTGTTTCAGTTTTCTTGATACTATGCAACTCACATTTTATAGTCCATGTAAGTTGTTTAAATGATGAAGGGTATACACTTTTGAGCTTTAAGCAGTCAATTACACAAGACCCTTTAGGCTCTTTACACAAGACCCTTTATGTGCAAACCAAGTGCCACATTGACCGGATATTGGGATCCGGTCCGGTTCGGTTCCAATCCGGAACCGGTGCTACCGGTCCGGGTTTTTTGGGGGTCGGATCCGGAAATATCCGATCCGGTTCGGAACCGGATCCGGTTCGGAACCGGATACGGTTCCTTGACTTTGACTTGGATCCGGTTTGGATCCGGTTCCGGTTCCGGATCCGGGTTTTGGCCACCTCTAGATACAGCCTATGCATGTTATCTTGTGTTCCAACTTCCAGAAAACAGCGAGGGACTCAAGTGTCCAGTGAAAGCACAGGATCTACTCAACAAGAATAACAAAGAAGACACAATCATTTATCTTAGAGCCCCCGGCCCGATTGATTTATACAGAGATAAGAGAGTTCCAAAAAACAGAGAAGATGGATGGATGGAGGTTAGGGTCTGGAAATTTGTCTATGATAATGAGATTAAAGACAATTGCATTCCCATGGAACTGAAACTGGTATGTCTTGGAGGAACTATGGCGGGCCTAACTGTATGTGGCGTCGAGTTTCGCCCATTATAGAAGATAACACTGAATTATTTGTGGAAATTGAGATTTTATTTGAACTTCAGTATGTTAAGTTTACTTTCAGTGGAGTCATTCCAACAAACTTGTCTGGTTGTTCTAACCTCGAAGACCTTTGGCTCGCTCAGAATAAGCTGAATGGAAGCATACCCAAGGAGATGAGTTTACTCTCGAAACTTACTCATCTTGTAATTGAAGACAATAAGTTAACAGGTGGAATCCCACCTTTCTTGGGGAATATTACATCAATGGAAGTGTTCTCTGCTACCAGGAACCCGTTGGGTGGGAGCATTCCATATACCTTGGGTCTTTGGAAAAGCTTGACGGCATTTCACTCTGGTGACTGACAGCATACAAAGGACTACCCCTCGTGGTGAACAAAAGAAAACCTCAAAGTCGTAGCCATCATTGATCATGTAACTTATTGTTTTATGAGTATTTGTTTTAGATCAGTTCATACCTCAACTTCCAAACCCTACCATAATTGGTTCTTAATTAATTTTTTGTATTGTTTATACATAAAAGTTTAACTTTTTATTTCTTTCAAGTCCCAGGCAAAACCTGCTCAAGCACGTGGAAAGAAAGGCGGGCAGGAAGAAGAAGCTGTCCATAAAGAAGATGACATACGCCTAATGAGAAGCACTTAGATGATACTCACCAACAATCTGAAGTCCAGTCACATGAGCATGTAGTAAGTACCTTCTACTTCCCCGTGAAGCCTGATCTTTCATTATTTTGTAGAAAATTTGTTGTATAATAGTATTATTTTTGGCTCTAAAAAGTAATATTTGTCATCTTTCTTATCCTTGTAATAGATGTTACAAGTTGGATGGTATCATGCCATATCGAATGTTTTTTTTACCTGCAATACAAGTGGTGAAACATATCAGTAAAACAAAACATGCTGATACAAAGTTGTATCTATTGTTTTTTGTAAAATAGAATTTAAGTCGTAAAACAATGAGCTTGTTTCAATATTGAAAATGTATGTGTGCCTCTTCAAGCAAAACCAATTTAGAAAGAGCTTTGCTACACCCTCCTACCATTTCATCCTACAAATCCTCCTACACACAACTTGGTAAACCAAACACCAATTTGGTGTTGTTTTGTTTTATTGCTGATACAAAACCAAAACCACTTTTCTGATGCAAATATGTACCAGCGGGTTCAATTTAAGATTCAATAAAAAGGGTGAAACAAAAACCATGTTTTATTACTTGAAATGTATCATAACTAACTAAGAAATGTTAACATATCACAAAAACCAATGTGCAAACCCAATTTGCTTGTAATAAAGTGCTGACCCAAACACCCATTATGGATCAGCAAAACCAGTTAATAACCATTTTACATGAACATAACAATTAACTATAATAAGTATTGAACCATGGTACACCCAAAAACACACATGAATATATGAGTTAAACAAGCATGGTGCACGATACATAAATGGGACCTGATTAAAATAAACAAACTGCATTCCATTAAAAATGATTCAGCAGGAAAATTAAAAATAGCAATGACATTGCAGGAAAATTAAAAATCTGACATAACCAATAACTTAAGAATGTAAACATAGCAATGACATTGTTTAAATGTAAAAGCAAATAAATAAGTTATTCTGAGGCATTGTTGGGATCAGACATATCTTCATCAGAACCTTTCTTTTTGGTTCCATTTTCAACCTCTCACTCCTAGTTAATTTTTCTCTATCTGCTAATCACCTCACTGGTAGTCTTCCTTCAGAAATTGGTAATCAGCTCCCAAATCTTGAGCTCCTTCAGTTATGGGGTAACGAACTGACAGGAGTTCTTCCACCTTCTCTTTCTAATTGTTCTAAATTAGGATATTTTGAAATGAGTGACAACAATTTTAGTGGGAAGTTGACAATTGATTTTTCAAAACTAAGAGATATTTATAAAATTAGATTATCTTATAACAACTTCCATGGACGCGGAGAAGCTGATGACATGAGGTTCGTTGATTCTTTGAAAAACTGCACCAGATTAGTAGATTTGGAACTTTATAATTGCAACCTTAGGGGAGTGCTTCCTATATCAATAGGTAATCTTTATGGAAGCCTACCTTCAAGTATAGGTAGTCTAGTTGGTTTGACCACTTTAATGTTAGATACTAATCGATTCAAAGGAAACATCCCCACCTTTATTTAGATTTAAACAAATTTGTCATTCCAACAAACTTGTCTGGTTGTTCTAACCTTGAAGACCTTCGGCTCGCTCAGAATAAGCTGACTGGAAGTGAGTTTACTCTCGAAACTTACTCATCTTGTAATTTACTACAATAAGTTAACAGGTGGAATCCCACCTTTCTTGGGGAATATCACATCAATGAAAGAGTTCTCTGCTGTTGGGAACCCGTAGGGTGGGAGAATTCCAGATACCTTGGGTCTTTGGAAAAGCTTGACGAGATTTGACGCTGGTGGCTGCAACTTATACGGAAGCATCCCTCATTCCATTTTCAACCTCTCACTCCTAGTTAATTTTTCTTTATCCGAAAATCACCTCACTGGTAGTCTTCCATCAGAAATTGGTAATCAGCTCCCAAATCTTGAGCTCCTTCAGTTATGGGGTAACGAACTAACTGGAGTTCTTCCACCTTCTCTTTCTAATTGTTCTAAATTAGGATATTTTGAAATGAGTTACAACAATTTTAGTGGGAAGTTGACTATCGACTTTTCAAAACTAAGAGATATTAATATAATTAGATTAAATTATAACAACTTCCATGGACGTGGAGAAGCTGATGACATGAGGTTCGTTGATTCTTTGAAAAACTGCACCAACTTAGAAATATTGATTCTTGCTAGTTGCAACCTTATAGGAGTGCTTCGAATATCAATTATTTGGAACTTGAACATGAAGTTATTATCTTCAACAAATTACGGTGTCTAATATTACGCCATGCTTCACATTCTGCTATAAAGCTTTTGTGTGCTCCTCGACTTTGAAGATGTAGAACTTTAACTGCAACAGATTTATCATCATTAGAATCGAGGATTCCCTTATAAACAGAGCTGTGCCCACCCTCGCCAATCAAATTTGCTGTAGAGAACCCATCAGTAGCTTTGAGAAGCTGATTGTATGAAACTTTCAAGAACGTTTCATTCCTTGAAGATTGAGACGGTTGACTATTGCGTTCCTTCTTACACAAAAGATACACACAACATAATGCGATGAGCAACATTGGTGCAATCACGATGACTAATATGAAGAAAGGAAACCTTTTTTTCTTACTACCCGTCTCCTTGCATTTGGGTAACTCAAGTTTAACCAAACCACCACAAAGCCTATTGTTCCCCAAAACCGAAAATGCACTTGCATTTGCAAACACTCCTACAACCGGTACTTCACCCTCAAAATCATTAAAGGATAGGTTCAAAAACTCTAAGGATTTCCATTTGCCTAAAAATTGTGGAATTCTGCCTGATAAATTATTTTCAGAAACGTCGAGTACCCCCAATCCTCTCAAGGAACTGAATGAAGATGGTATTACGCCTTGAAATCTGTTGCCACTAAGGTATTACTTTGTAAGGCTAATGCACTCACCAAGGCTACTAGTAATGTTGCCTGATAAATTATTATAAGATAAATAAAGCTCGCTCAACATCTTAAAGTCTTTAATCTCTGATGGAATTGAACCAGACAGGTTGTTGTATGAAAGCTCTAAGACCATGTGTAATGGTAGATGGTGTACCATGGGGCATGGTGTAACATGTGACAGTGTGAGCAACCATAGGGCTTGAAAGGAAAAGTGGTTGTAACGGTAGATGGGCATGGTGTGACATGAGGCACCTTTTTTTTTTTTTTTTTTTTTTTTTTTTAATCACTAAAACTTTACATAATATGCCTAGTTTTATCGTAGTATTTTACTAACCACATATAAAATCTTCCTAAAGAGTGTATAAAACAATCATTTAAAAATGGATCAGCTCTAAAAACTTTTTTCAATGGTTGAAAGTGTCAATTTGTAAACCCGTATGTACTTTTATTCAAGAAAGAAACTAAAAAGCTAAGATAAAGTGTAAAATCTATAAACTTTAGGGTTAAAAAGTGAATACTACTCATAGTAGTCATCTTCCTCACCCGTAAGGTCTGAAAACTCTGTTTCTTTTTTTTCTTTTTTTTTTATAAATCGATTATAACTAATATTTGCTCCAATTGTTACACAGAAAACCTCTATGCTATAGTTTCATCAGTATTACGTTAAACAATAAATAAAAACGGCTATTTTTTTCGAATGAAGCAAAGGGCGCGGGCATGAAAACGCCCCAACGTTTTTTTTTAGCTTCAACGCCTAGTAGTAATGGGAGAGGGGCATGGTTGGGGCGCTGTGGAGGCAAAAAAAAGGGGTTTTAACGCCCCATTACACATGGTCTAAAAACTTAGCTAGTGATGGAAGTTGAAGAAGTTGCTTGGGTATTTTACCAGTGAGCCTATTGTCTGCAAGGTTTAACCCAATAAGGTTTTTTAAATTCCCAAGGCTTGATGGAATATGGCCTTCTAATTTGTTAGACACTAAATAAAGTCTAGTCAACAATGATAGGTTCCCAATGGCATCAGGGATAGGCCCTGAAAATTGATTGCTATATAGACTAAGCCATTGTAGCTTTTTTAGTTTACCAATGGTAGTGGGGATTTTTCCTTTGAATTGATTA
The DNA here is from genome assembly GCA_021014915.2 of Artemisia tridentata subsp. tridentata. NCBI lineage: Eukaryota > Viridiplantae > Streptophyta > Magnoliopsida > Asterales > Asteraceae > Artemisia > Artemisia tridentata. The sequence goes on from CP139506.1 coordinate 2,807,238, forward strand.
TCTCCTAAATTTAAATAGGCCAAACCAACTAGACTACCTATACTTGAAGGTAGGCTTCCAAATACTTGACTGTCTCCTAAACTTAGAAAGCTGAGTTGATCAGAAAGAAAAAGGGTATCACTTTCCCTCGTCCTCGATGGAGGTCGGCACAAACTTGGAAAGGTTTATAATTATGTGTTAAGAGATGCTAATATCTTTTGGCTAATGATGCTTGATGCTAGGTTTATACATCAAGTTTTGATGGTCGAGTTAAGTATTAATGAAGGTTCTGGACATGTAGCCAAGTTCAGATGTATGGGTGATGTACTATTATGGGAATGGATATCTATGGTCATAAGTGGGCCCAACAAGCTGACGTGGCACCCAAACGGTCATATGGCCTATAATTGCAGGTTTCAACAAGTTTCGTTGGTGATAATAGTAGTTTACAAAGTTCGTTACCTAACATTGGAAATTTTTGAAAGTTCATAGCCAATTCATGGAATTAACCCTATTTTATTTAGTACGTCTAGAAAAAGATTTGAAATGCATGAGTTTTTGAAATAGAGTGAATCCCAAATTGAACTTTTTTTTTTTTGAAAGGTTTAAATATTATTAACAAAACGGGTCCAAATGAGGAGACGAAAAGGATTACAAAAAGCGAAAGAAAACAAAAACAAAACGAACAAAAGAGAACCGAGGGAACAACACACCCTGATTACTATTAACAAAATGGTCTAAAGGATTTCGAATCCAGCAATCCCAGTTAGCGGCCGCGATTGGTAGCAAGCGGATATTTAAGTCCTCGAGATTCTTTGAATATACGGAAAATAGCTTCATTTTTTACGCCATCAACCAAATCTACAGGGCATTTATTATCTTATTTAACTTGTTGGTTAAGAAGAACATAGAAATTTGGTTTTTTCATTAAAAAATGTCAAGATTTTATTAACCCAATCGCAAACTAATAGATGGTAGAAGACTGTACTTCAGCTTGTCAAAATTGTTAGAGTTTAAATGGAAAAATATTATCGTGTATGACTAGATTCGAACACGGGACCGAGGGATTGCACACTTTACTTATGAATGACTAACGTAAATAATTAATACATATAGTAGTTGTGTATTTTAATTATTTGGACACGAAATGTTAACTAACGGACGTTAAGTAATTAACCGAATTGACTAACGGTCGTTAGGGAATAAAGGAGGGACTGTAGGTGCAAATAGGAGTCAAGAAGGATCTAGAATTCCCTTGGGGAATAGAAATCCGATCGGCCTAGGGACTAGTTTCCTAATTCGATTACAACTTGTCCTCCAAGATTTGTAGCCTATAAATACAAAGGCATAAGGCTTAGGGTTTTTACCTAGTGCATTGTTTTCAATAACCCTAAACTTCCTTCCATTCTTTCTTAGCAAATCCGATTGGATCCATCACTAAGGTGGATCAATTTTTTGTGTTCCAAGTAAACAAAGTTGTTTGGTTTTCTTGTGTCCAATTGCTAGCACCATTCGTTAGTTGCTTATAGTACGTGTGTACAAGAGCTTGGATATAACTTACTTAAGTTATTGATCTTGGATTGTGGAACAAAAAGGTAAGGGGTTCCACGTTAATCCGTTTGATTGTTCAAGTGAAGGGGAAAGAAGATTTGATCCTTGTTCTTGCTAGGATCTAAAAGGTACGTTATCTATTTATTATTCGGTAATACTTTGTATGTGTTAAATTGAGATCCTTGCTTCCGCTACTACATGCTCTTTGATGTTTATTTATTTATTTGAATGTCAAGTTATTTAAATTCCAACAGTGGCATCACGAGCCAATTTAACATGTAATAGTTATTACCTAAACGCATAATAAAAATCGAATCTTGATTTGGATTTACATGTTAATCGATTTGTGTTAAGTTTAGAACATAAAAAAAATATAAATCGTGCATAATTTAGGGGGGGGGGGGGTTTCGACCCTTCTTTTATTAAAAAGTTAGTTTTGTAACCCTAAATTAGGACATGCTATGTTTATGTGTTTATTTGAATAAAGGGTTACGTTCCTGGTTTAATTCATGATTCTTCATGCAAGGAATTATGAATTAGGGTTTGCTTATGTGCTACATGTTTTAGATAAATCTAAAATTAGGGAAGACCTAATATATATTAAATTAATGAATCAGTTATGTGCAACGTGGTGTATAATTATTAAAGCTTACGCGGTCAATTGTTGGCGTCTGTGGTCCATTGGGTACAATGCGCTCTAAAACCAATGGGAGTTTTATTAATTATATACATAATAAATTACACATATAGATTATTAATAGGATTTATCAAAAGGTTCGCATGTGGCTATATGATTTAATTGTTAAGATTATATGTGTTATTGAGTGTTTATTTATTTTTTGTTAAAATTACTTGTTCTTATTTGTTTAAATTGTCATTGAATTGTAAGCAAAAAGAGGGTAATTTTTGGTATAAAAAATAAATAGACTTAATAACTATGAAACCTTTGATGTGGTAAATTATTTATTGCCAAGTCTTATGTGCCGATAGTGGTTCGCTTCGCACGGTAATTTGCTCCCAGGCGAGACTAGCAATTTAATAATTTACAACATATTTTATAAGACTTAGAATCAAAAATTTTTAATTGATTGATGCAACTGTACAAATGGTCGAAGCGACGGACCTAATTTGACAAACTATAAAGTGGGTATAAGGTTGGTTTCGCATTAAATTGTGGCCTTAAAGAGACTCCATTCTGTCTCTCCGCTAGCCTGTGCGTCAAATTAGACTTACCAAGTACAACCATTATATGTACGAAGCATCTTAAGGCAAAGTTGTAAGTTACTCAACGCCTCAATTAAAACTTTGTTGATTTAACTCTTAGCGAATTGGTAATTAAAATTGTTTTGAAAACTTATGATACAAAGATGAGTGCATGCTTCTTTGTACATATTTTGATTGTCACATCAAAATAAATACCCTTAAAATTTAAGTCCATGCTATCTAATTATAAGAGACACTTGAAGTTAATATCTGGCGTAAGTGAGACCTTGACACAGATATTAATGACAAGGTAAATTACATACTTTTATTGCTAGCAGATCAACTGATGTGATAAAATTATGTGAATTTACATGTTTCTAAATTAGACGACTTAATTAAGTTATAAGTGAGACCTTGAGACTTAAAGCATGAGATGGGAAGAAACATGCTTACATTGCAAATTGTTTGGCAAATGTAATTCCCATAACTATCTAGGAGTCGGAAATTGTTTTGCCGATTATTGTACGACAAGTTACCATCTTTTGTACTTTCACTACTAGCAGATCAACTGATGTAGTGGAACTATGAAAAGTTGGATCCTAGTTTTCAAGAGAATTAAATGGTTATATTGTATTTCCTGGGTAATTTTCTTTTCTTGAAAATTGTATTATCGAAAATACTAATATTTGAACTTATTTATGTAGAAATGGCTCAACCCGACAACACTTCTGCTAGTTCCGCTTTCAAAGCTCACTTTGAGAGGGAAAAACTGACTGGGCCTAATTTCAATGATTGGCATCGGTCCTTGAGGATTGTCCTGCGAGTGACCAAGAAGCTTGATTATTTGACTAAGCCTTGCCCTACGCAACCAGCTGATGATGCATCTGATGAGATCAAAGCTGATTGGCAAAAGGAGTTCGATTTGCATAATGAGGTAGCATGCTTAATGCTTAATAGCATGGTGCCTAAGTTTCAAAAACAATATGAGCATTACTTTCCTAAAGATATGCTTGAAGAACTCCAGAAAACCTATGAAGTACCTCCAGCTGTTGAACTCTATGATTTGATCGATAAATTTCATAGCTGTAGGCAAGAGGAAGGTAAACCCGTGCGAGATCATGTGCTGCTGAGGAAAGATTACATCGATCGTCTCTATACTATGGGTTATGTCTTAGCCGAAAATGTTTATGTGAACTTAATCAATAGGTCCCTTAACAAGGACTTTAAGGGTTTTGTTCAAAATTACAACATGCATTGCTCGGGGAAGACAATAACTGAGTTACTAGCAATGCTCATTGAATTTGAGAAGGGTTTACCGGGCAAGGATAAGGCTCCTACTCCACAAGTACTAGCAATACAAAGGGGTAGGGTTCAGAAACCAAAACCGCAGAATAAGGGGAAAGGTAAAGCTGCTGATAAGGGTAAACAAGTTATGTCTTATCAGCCTGAACCTAAGAAGGCCCCTAAGAAGAACAAGCCTAATCCCAATAAGAAGGATCAAGGTTGTCATCACTGCCATGAGACTGGACACTGGAAGAGGAACTGTCCTCTTTATCTCGAGGAGTTGCGACAGAAAAAGCTGAAGGGTGAGACTGGGCAAGCCAGTACTTCAGGTAATTTCTTTATGATTGAATTATTTTCACTAACTCGTAAATTAAATTCCTGGGTATATGATACTGGATGCGGTATTCACATTTGTAATACGCTACAGGGATTTAGAGTGCAAAAGAGACTCGCCTATGGGGAGCAATTTCTGCAAGTGGGCAATGGTGCACAAGCAGCAGTTGAAGCCATAGGAATTTTTGAATTAGTTTTGCCTTCGGGCTTGATACCGAATTTAAATAATTGTCATTATTCACCATCTATTGTTAGAGGTGTTATTTCTTTTGCTTGTTTGTTGAATTTGGGATTTCATCATACTATTTCTGGCAATAAGATTTCTGTTTCATTAAATAATGTTTTTTATTTTGATGCAATTGCTGTAAATGGTGTGTTTGAGATTAATATGAATGAACATAGTGATTATAATTCGATGTATAGCATCAACAATAAGAGAGTCAAGAATGTCTTGGATTCGTCTTATCTTTGGCATTGTCGACTTGCCCACATAGGCAAGACTCGCATGCAAAAGCTGTAATGTGATGGGCTTTTGAAAGATATCAATGATGAATCATTTGATAAGTGCGAATCTTGTATATCTGGGAAGATGACTAAGAAACCTTTTAATAATCGTATTGAAAAGGTTGATGATCTACTTAGTTTGATACATACTGATGTGTGCGGACCACTTAGACATACGTCAAAGAGAGGTGCTAGCTACTTCTTAACCTTCATGGATGATTTCAGCCGTTATGGTTATGTTTATTTTCTTAAACATAAACATGAGGTATTTGAAACATTTAAGGTTTTTAAAGCTGAAGTAGAGTTGCAACTAGGAAAGAAGATTAAAGCTCTTCGATCTGATAGAGGTGGTGAATACCTTAGTCAGGAGTTTAAAGATTATCTAAGTGAGAATGGAATTGTTCAGCATCTCACATCTCCATATACTCCACAACAAAATGGTGTATCTGAGAGAAGGAATCGTACATTATTAGATATGGTGCGATCTATGTTTAAGCTTACTACTCTGCCGTTATCTTTTTAGGATTATGCTTTGGAATCTGCGATTCGCATATTAAACATGGTTCCAACCAAGAAGGTTGACAAGACACCCTATGAGTTATGGTTTGGGAAAACGCCTAACTTGTCTTATCTTAAGGTCTGGGGTTGCGAGGCGTTTGTTAAACGTGACTCAGCTGATAAACTCCAATAAAGATCTGTTAAATGTATCTTTGTAGGATACCCAAATGAAACAATGGGTTACTACTTTTACTTTCCACCTGAACAAAAGGTAATTGTTGCTAGATATGCAGATTTTCTTGAAAAGGATCTAATATCTCAAGAATTCAGTGGGAGGCTCTATGATTTGGAAGATGATCAAGAGGATACATTACCTTCTGAAAACACTAGTGAACTTCCTGTGGAACCAGATAGTCTGGGTCCTCCACCTGAAGTTGAAGTAATTCCCATTTGCAGATCCGCAAGGATTGTGAAAGCACCTAAACGTCTATGTCTTAACGTAGAGGTTGAGGAAACTATATTAGGGGACCTTGGAGAGCCTGCTAATTATAGAGCTGCCATGAATGATCCTGAAAAGGATAAATGGCAGATTGCTATGAATGGGGAAATGCAATCCATGAAAGACAATGAAGTCTGGATTGAAGTAGACCTTCCTCCCAATGCCAAGGTAGTTGGGAGTAAGTGGCTCTTCAAGAAGAAGACTGACATGGATGGCAATGTACACACCTATAAGGCCCGTTTGGTAGCTAAAGGCTTTACCCAATCATATAGCATTGACTACGAGGAGACCTTTTCTCCTGTAGCTGACATTAGGGCTATTAGGATTCTCATAGCCATAGCAGCATACTATGATTATGAGATTTGGCAGATGGATGTAAAAACCGCCTTCTTGAACGGTCGTCTAGATGAAGACATGTATATGACGCAGCCTGAGGGGTTTGTGAATCCAAAATATCTAAACCGTGTATGCAAACTTCAAAGATCCATTTATGGATTGAAGCAAGCATCACGTCAATGGAATAAAAGATTTGACGAAGAAATCAAAAGGTTTGGATTTACTCAGAATCTTGATGAGCCATGTGTATATCACAAAGCTAGTGGGAGTGGTGTTATTTTCCTAGTTCTATATGTCGATGACATATTGATCATGGGTAAAGACATTCCAAGTTTGAATAAGGTGAAAGCCTATCTTGAGAAATGTTTTTCCATGAAAGATCTAGGGGAAGCAGCATACATTCTGGGAATCAAGATCTATAGAGATAGATCAAGGCGATTAATTGGTTTAAGTCAAAGCGCTTACATTGACAAGATATTGAAGAGATTCAATATGCAAAATTCCAAAAAGGGATTTTTGCCAATGCAAGTAGATCATGGCTTGAGTAGCAAAGCTTGTGCTTCAACTCCTGAAGAGGAGGCACGCATGAGAAGAGTCCCTTACGATTAGGCTGTGGGATCTATTATGTATGCGGTGAGATGTACAAGGCCCGATGTGGCGTTTGCTCAGAACATTACCAGTCGATATCAGCAGAATCCAGGTGAACTTCACTGGACGGCTGTGAAACATATTCTCAAGTATTTGAGATCTACGAGGGATATTTTTTTAGTGTACGGGGGAATCCCAGAAGCAGAGCTGTGTGTTACAGGTTACTGCAATGCATCCTGGAAGTGTGATAAAGATGATACGAAGTCTCAGACGGGTTATGTCTTTGTCATCAATGGAGGAGCTGTGGATTGGAAGAGCAAGAAGCAGAGCACTATTGTGATGTCTGCTACAGAAAGCGAGTATATTGCTGCCTCAGAAGCTGCAATGGAAGCAGTCTGGATTAGGAAGTTCGTTTCAGGGCTTTGAGTTATACCCTCAATCGAAAGACCTATAAAAATGTATTGTGACAATTCAGCCGCAATTACATTTTCCAATGAACCTGGAATCATGAAGGGCACCATACATTTCCCGATTCGATATCACTATGTTAGGGAACAAGTGGATATTGGCGAGATCGAATTACTCAAAGTTCACACAGATAAAAACTTAGCAGATCCATTAACGAAGGCTCTACCTGGAGGAAAGCTTAAAGAACTTTCTGAAGGCATAGGACTTCGTTTAGCTAATAGTTTCATGAATATCTGTTATTAGTGTTTGGATATTGGAATGTTGTAAAACAGTTATTAATTTTAATGGAATGAAATAATGGTTATGTTTTGTTATCATTTTCTTAATAATATATCCTATATTTGCATGTTTATATATCCTTGAATATATTTATATATTCTAAACTGTCCGTTGCCAGTTAATGATATGGGAATATCATTAAATTAAGGTAAATCTGAGTATTGGTATAATATACTTGAAAGTATATTGATGCGTTTTCATACCGATTTCACATGATATTCAAATTGTTTGAATATAGGACTTATCCCGCCATCATGAGTTTACTTTATGGATCTTGTCATTAAGTTAATCATGAGTATATAGTTATCATCAGACTTGAGATGCCAGATAACTGTCATGCATGTAGTGCATTTCTGTGATTCAATCTACCGCTATACGTAACTGGTAGCTATAAGCGTTGTTTTCAGAAGCGTTGCGAAGTGCATGAGTTATGCTCGTAGTCAAGATAGAATTTGTTCCTTCAAACTGTTTGGAGTTTAATACTGCTGGGCCCCTCGTAGGATTGGTAAAATGTTTGTGTGGTCACACCCAAGATCTCTCCTGAATGGTTCAGAAGATTTGGTAATCTTATTTAATGGTAAACAAAGAGAAACAAAATTATTAATAAAGAATGACTGAGATCCATATCTTTATTATTGTAGTACTAGAAGCAAAAGGATGAGTATGATGATGAATCATCGAATGGTTTTTTCGAGGAGAACCACCACCCGAGTTGGTCTAGGGGCATTGGCGTGTTGCTAGACGCTAACCAATGTCATTACACTTTTAATAGATTTCCAAGTGGGAGCTGTTAGAGTTTAAATGGAAAAATATTATCGTGTATGACTAGATTCGAACACGGGACAGAGGGATTGCACACTTTACGTATGAATGACTAACGTAAATAATTAATATATATAATAGTTGTGTATTTTAATTATTTGGACACGAAATGTTAACTAACGGACGTTAAGTAATTAACCGAATTGACTAACGGTCGTTAGGGAATAAAGGAGGGACTGTAGGTGCAAATAGGAGTCAAGAAGGATCTAGAATTCCCTTGGGGAATAGAAATCCGATCGGCCTAAGGACTAGTTTCCTAATTCGATTACAACTTGTCCTCCAAGATTTGTAGCCTATAAATACAAAGGCATAAGACTTAGGGTTTTGACCTAGTGCATTGTTTTCAATAACCCTAAACTTCCTTCCCTTCTTTCTTAGCAAATCCGATCGGATCCATCATTAAGGTGGATCGATTTTTGTGTTCCAAGTAAACAAAGTTGTTTGGTTTTCTTGTGTCCAATTGCTAGCACCATTCGTTAGTTGCTTATAGTACGTGTGTACAAGAGCTTGGAAATAACTTACTTAAGTTATTGATCTTGGATTGTGGAACAAAAAGGTAAGGGGTTCCACATTAATCCGTTTGATTGTTCAAGTGAAGGAGAAAGAAGATTTGATCCTTGTTCTTGCTAGGATCTAAGAGGTACGTTATCTATTTATTATTCGGTAATACTTTGTATGTGTTAAATTGAGATCCTTGCTTCCGCTACTACATGCTCTTTGATGTTTATTTATTTATTTGAATGTCAAGTTATTTAAATTCCAACAAAAATCTGTATTTTTGCTCAGCTAAATTTGTGTTTTTGCTTGACAAAATTTAAGAAGTTTTCATTTTTTTTTCTTTGACACATGTCTGTTTTTGATTGGATGAGCGTTGTGATATGTAAGAGCTCGGCATTCTTAACCAATAAGAAAAATATTAATTTTTATTAATTTTTGTGGACTGATAAATTAAAATAAGTCTATTTCGAAAGATTTCTCTTCAACATAGTAGTCAAGATCTCTAGTTAACTTTATATATAAAGTAAATTGCATAAATCGTCCCTGAACTTTGGCCAAAAAGAATGTTTCGTCCCAACCACTTATTTGACCCGTTCCCTTTTTTGGCTTAGTCGTTTGAGTTAAAACAAAAATCAGATTATTGGACAAACCTCTTTCGAATCTTCAGCATCTGCTATGGCTCTGAGGACTTCCTCTACTCGCCTTAAAAGCACATCACATTTTCCCTACTTTCTGAAGATAACTTAAGTTTCCGTGCGTGCCTCAATGCCTTTACTTTGTTCCCAGATTTTAGACAAGCTAAAGCCAACATTTTGGACCTACAGATCACACAATAACACACGATCTTCAAGATTTTAAAACATATTCAAATTTAGGCAACATAGATCTGTAGATATATAAACGTTGTACAACAATAAGAACGGAGGTGATGAGAACTAAAATTAATAGCATTTAGATGAATACTTTTTTATTCAGCTCGTGCAATCAATTACTGAATAAAGATTCATTAGTTCTAAGAAATTTCAGCACATTGAACAAAAAGGAGCCTAATGCTTACTTGTCATAACGTTGATCGATCATATCCAATTGTAGCTGAAGTTTCTCTGTTGTCCATGTTAAGTGCAGAACATCGTAATCTGAACTTGTAGTACCAGATACTGCTTTTGAAGAAAGAGAGACTTTCACACCCTGTTATTGCAAATAACAAAGAATAAGTAATCACAAGTTGAAGTACACTTAGAACCAATGCAGTTTTTGTCCTTTGTTGTATCCTTATTTTGGTCTTAGATGTGATGGAGCAATTCGTTTGTCATTGTGTTTTGTGAGATGTACTGGTCATAAGTATGTAGTGGTCTTTTAGTCATTTTAGTTTTCTTGTTTATGTTTCTAGTGGAATTGTAATATTGTGGTTTTGTGTTGGGGCTCATCCTTTTTAATTAACTTGTTAAGAAGGTGAGTTGCCATTTCTTTTGTAATTTGTTCTTGGGTTTGATCCCTTATATATATATATATATATATATATATATATATATATATATATATATATATATATATATATATATATATATATATATATATATAATATTACCTTTCTAAAAAAAAAAGGTTGACAATGGAACATATGGTCCAATTTGGTAATTGTACTTTTTTATGTTCTAGCTTGATAGTTATAGTTACGACAATGAGCTAGTTTAATAATTCAAGTTTTTCTATGCTGCAATTAACCTTGTTTACATCTATTTGGTTATTACTTTATGTGGCCTATAATTAGCTGGTATTTCAGTCTCAGATGTTTCTGCAACTCCTATTAAACTGAATTAAAATACTTATCTTGTTAGGAATATAAATATTCATATGAAAGACTCGGTCACCCTGAGTATCTATTAGCATTAAGTAGCTCGTAGGATTATTAGTATTAGTTTAGTTATCGTAGTATTCATGGATTTGGGTCGGGTCTTTACCCACTGTCAGCTCACTCCACAGCCCACATGGGGCGTTTTATGCTTGTTGTATAAATACCCTCTCCCACCAAAGGAGAGGGTTGGAACTTCTCATTTTACAATCTAATACATTGGACTTTCTCTCACTAGAAGTTTCCTTCTCATCTCACTCTCTCTCTAAAATACACGGCCGAATCCTATTCTCCTGATTGTGTTATGTGTTTTGATAGCTTACAATTGGTATCAAGAGCCATGGTTTGATTAGCTAGATTGTGTGTTCTTGGATTCGTGGGTGGTTTTCTTCTTCTTTTTTATTTGGTTCGAATAGAAAAGTGGGAAAAACCTTGGTTTGAGCTTTGTTTGTGGTTTACCTTTTTTATTTGGTTCGAATAGTACTAGGAACGTTTCTTACTTTTCTACGGCCTTATTGGAGATTTTCTTGGAAGATTGAAGTGATTTTCCTCGTTGCGTTTTGACTCTCGGTAATAGTTTCTTAGTTGCGGTTTGTGTTGTTTTGGTAAGCATTTGTTGCGGTTTGGGTAATTAAGGAGCTGCAGTTTGGTTTGTAACTAAAAAGGGAAAGAAGACAAAATGCAGAGAAAACGACATTTCTGTCTTCTGTGGTTTGACTGAAAGTGACCTGCGGTTTGACCCTTTTGTTTTAGGTTTTGCGTTTTGGCCTGTTGCGGTTTGTTGTAAGCTGCGTTTTGGACAATTGCGGTTTGGTCTTCTGCGGTTTGTATCCTGTTGCGGTTTGCTTCATCTTTGGTTTGTTGTCTCTGCGTTTTGGTTCAAGCTGTGTTTTGACCTATTGAGTTTTGAGGTGGTGAGGTTTGACATAGTTGCGTTTTGGACGTCTACGGTTTGGTTCACTGAGTTTTGTCATATCTTGACTGCGGTTTGATTCATGATTTGACTGCGTTTTGATCAAACTTCTTCATTGAGTTTTGTGTTGATCTCCAGATTGTGCTTTGTCCAAATCAATACGTAAACCCAAGACAACCTAACCTAATCACAAGTTAACTTAACAGCAACAACAATTCAATGAATCTTACAAACATTCATTCATCTTAACACACAATCACTAATCATATTATCGATCCAAACTTTTTCATAACACATTCAAGTAATCATTATCTCACGGTTTACTCTTGACTTTTGTAAAATCCGGCGAAAGAATCTATTTCTCGGTTTAAATCATAGAATTGTAAAATCCCGTGCAAGTCTACATCATGGCAAGCACTACTTCTGATGACATTCAAGCGGCCGGGTCCAATACCCGCCCTCCTATGCTTGATAGGACGGATTATGAATCACGGGCACAAAGAATACGACTTTATTGCTTGGGAAAAGAGAATGGTGTTAACATTCTTAAATCCATTGATGAAGGACCTTTTCAAATGGGCACCACTAGAGATGTTGTCACTACCGCTGAGGATGGAACTGTCACTTTTGGAATCGACATGCCACGTACTTACAACGATCTTAATGAGGAGGAAAAGAAGCGTTATGATGCTGACATTAGAGCTTCTAACATTGTGATTCAAGGACTTCCCAAAGACGTTTACAAGCTTATCAACTTCAACACTGAAGCCAAAGCTGTTTGGGACAATGTCAAAATGCTTCTGGATGGATCTGAACTGACCAAAGAAGATCGTGAATCTCAGTTGTATGATGAGTTTGAGCATTTCAAGATGAATCCTGGTGAAAACATTACTGACTATTATGTGAGATTTCACAAGCTTGTGAATGACATGAGGATCATCAGGATGACAATGCCAAATATCCAGCTCAATTCTAAGTTTGTGAACAACATGTCACCCGAGTGGGATAGATTTGTCACAGCCGTGAAGCTCAACAAAGGATTGAGACAGACTAATTATGAACAGCTGTATGCTTACTTACAACAACATGAAAAGCTGCTGTCTATGATCGTCAATTGAGGGAAAAACTCAATCCAACAACATCTAATAATCCTCTTGCATTTGTCTCAAATGTTCAGCCGTTCAATCAATCCTCACTTGATCAAGGTTACCACCATCCCTTTTCACCACAGAATCAAACATCAGTTGCCCAATCATCGTTGCACCCACCATATGCTGTGAACTCCCAACTGGATTTAGGATATTCTCATACTGACAAGATGATTGATAATCTCTCCAACCAAGTTTCTTTACTGGTCCAACAGTTCAGAGCAACACTTCATCAAACCAACAACCAACTACGAACTTCATCAAACCCACGTAATCAAGCAACTGTGGAGGATGGAAGGGTTGTGGTTCAGAATGTTCAGGGAAGGCAGAATATGAATCAAAGGAACATTGGTCGGGGTAATATACAGAACAGAGTTGGGAATGCTAATCAGGGACAGGGAAGGCAAACCAAGTGTTACAACTGTGGTGGACTAGGGCACATAGCAAGGAACTGCACTCAACCAAAGCGTCCACAGAACTCTGACTACTTCAAAGATAAGATGCTGTTGATGCAAGCTCAAGAGAATGGAGCAGCTTTGGACGAAGAAGAGTTACTGTGTCTTGCTGGTAATGAGGGGAGCACTGTGACAAATGGTAAATTTGCCATAATATTTAATTCATGATAGTACCATTATTTTGACTGAATCACCATATTAGACATTTATATGATTAACACAGACCTCCACATTTTGTCACCCAGAAATCTCACCTAGAGCAGTGAAATTATTACATCTTGCATTTTACCCACTGGACTGTAGTAAAGACGGGAGGTTATCCCAGTTTTACTCAGTATGACATCACACGCGTACCAGGGTCTAAACAGGAATAAATATAAACTCAGAAAATTATTGTGAGTTCATAAAACTCAATGATACACTAAGATATTATCTAAATATCCCTAAAAACCTATTATCCCGTAATCTTGACGGTTCCGGAAAGGACCCGAGCTAACTCAGTACAACAAGACACGAGTATAATATTACTCACTTTTAATTCAATTCTACACTTAAGAGTAAAACATTAAACCTACACTTAAAAATAAAACCCTTACCCTATAACTAAGAATAAAACGCCCCACCCCACTCACACTTATCCCAAAACCTGCAATTTCATCTCTGGGAACTCCCACCCTTTTTGTCCACCCCTCTTCTCCCCAAAACTCCATACGATCCATCACTATCCCTGCCATCTTTCCTTTTGACCTAGAAATACTGCCACCATCACGAGATCTAGAGGTACACCCAAGTCAAACTTAGGAAAACCCCATTGAAGTAGAAATAGCACACGAGTAGAAAGGTTACCCCTCCCATATCCGAAAGTCCCCATGGAATTACTCTCCAAAATCACTTATTTAATCCGACCCTCCAAGAGAAAATCGAATCACATCTCAACAAAACACACTAACAATCTGAGAAATCATTCAAGAAAGGATAAGGGTTGTGGTGGTTGTGATTCGATTTGGAGTGTCTGGGTTGTTCGGATTTTTAGAGTTTCATTCGAAGTTCTTCATCCCCCACGAATCATTGTAAGGAATTTATGTTATTCGGATTCATTTTATACTTCAAATCAAATTGTGTTAGTATTCTTAAATCGGATAATGGTAAAGTTAAGTGTTGTTCATGATTAGTTCGAATATAGAACTTCCAGAAATTGATGATTGAATTTTCGAGGAAAATATTGTTAGTGTTGATTGTTAATCTTGTGTGGCGTAGGAGATTAGAGAAACTAGTATTCAATGAATAAGTTGTTATTTGTTAGTCGTTATATAGAAAATTGTTAGTAGCAGTGGCTATAAGATGTTTCGAATGACACCCAAGAACCATGGATGCAAGGAGTAAATTTGAGAATCTAGGATGGTTAATGAAAGTATTCGAGTGGATAAACCATTTAGGATGATACATCTCTCGTTTGGTTGATTTTAATGACCCGAATAGGCATCAAGATTATCTTTAGTAGCATGGATAACCACCTGGGAAAGATCACCTTGAGTAGGGGAGAAACTGGCCAAAATTCTCATCGAACTAAACCCAAAACTTGAGGGTTATACTCTCGGTTCAGAGCATGTACACGCTCACTCGAACCTAAGAACAAGACCTCACTTTGTTAGCACCAATGCACCCCAGGACAAACACACCAAGAGTTGGTAATAATCGAATAGGGTGCCAAATCCTTAGTGGGAAGTAGACTTCAAGAAAACTAGGAAAATGGTAACATTTAAGAGTCATAAGGGTTGAGCCCATTTGAGGTTGATTACTTACTCTTGTCGACATATAAGTTAAGCCGAGAACCCAAACCCTTGTTGCCACTTAGGCTTTTAAGGCTCGAAGTCGAGTAGTACTCGAATCATGGCCATAGATATGAACCAAAAGACCTAAGCTAGTGACCTTTCTCGGTCAAGAAGAGAATTCCCAGGAAACACCACACCAAGTATTAAACTTGTGTGTTCTGTTCTCTTTGTTGAATGTATCAGGCCTAATCCCAACTGATAAACCCACATAGAATACTAAACACAAGCCCAACAAATAACACTTTTTCATTCAACCCATGACATGGGCCTGTGGACAGACCATCCGGTCTACCAGAAACCTTGTAGCAAATAAAGGAGCCCAGCCCAATAGCGACCCTTTTATTTTCCCCCTCCTCAGGTCAGTGGGCCGCAGCCCAACTAGAGATAAACATACGAAAATTTGCTTAACAATTATGAAATTAGTCGTCGACAACTGATGAACTCAAATAAGTACATTTTATTATCATCATTTATCCTATTTATTTGACTTGTTTTATTGTATTATGTATGAGAATTGATACTTAATCGTTTACTTTTGTAATTCTCAGTTAAAAACAAGCATTTGGTGAAACTTAGCTATTATGGACTAAAAATGGAGAAAAATGATCAAGATTGGAAAAGGCTGCTGAAATGAAGAGATTGAAGACCATTGTCTGACTTTGAAGAATGCACGCATGCAATTCTGTCATGCATTGCATATGAAACTTTGGTCAACGAAGAAGAACCAACTTGTTCTACTCCAGATGCGCCGCATTATACTTCTTACATACGGCGCATCACTATCAAGATTTCACCAGTTTCGATCCAAGATACAAGAAGACATGCGCCGCATACAGTTATGAAGATACGCCGCATCTCAAGGCGGTGTACGAATATTCTGGAATATAATAACCTTGGACCCCACGTGAAGTTAAGTCAATGCGCCGCATCTACTTATTCAATGCGCCGCATCTTACCTCAGACAGAAACTATAAATACCCCAAGGCCAGACGAATTTCAGAGATTTTGGTACGTACGATATACGAAGGACAGAAGCCCTAGGCCGAATTCAGTCGAAGTAGCAGCACAAGACACACCTTGAACGAAGATACAAGAGCTGTAAGAAGGTCCTGCATGTATTTAATTCATTAAGTAGTTTTGTTTTATTGTATTAGTACACTTTAATTAATCAGGATTGATGGGCTTGTGTTATGTTATCATTCACTTCAATTCCCCTTAAAATTGCTTTCCCATTAATTAAAGTTTATATGTTGATGTCTTTGGTGACTTTTATTAGTGCATTGATAACCTCTGTGTCTAGCTGAGCATTGCTTGGGTCGCCATGCCCCTTCCTCGCCTATTTATTAGATCGCCTATGCATTCTATCGTCTATAGAAAAGTAGGAAGAAAGATAAATAGGATAGTCATAAGTAATCATTAAGGGTTTACTCGCCGATAAGATTAGAACCAACGAGAAAGGACTTAATCTCGGTGCGTTGCATCGAACTATACACTTCATATAAAACTAGCAATAAAACAAGTGACAAGCTACTTAACTATCAGGACAGGTCTTCTTATTGTCTCAAGTATTTATCTGTGTACGTGTGTGCTATTCGCTGATTCGTGCTTATTAGTTTAGTTTATATTTAATCATAACCAAACTGTGCCAGTCTCTCAGGCTGAACCCCCTTTGCGTTAGATTAGATTGTATAGCTAACTTAAGATATTAAAATACTGATTAGAATAACTAGATAATACGTTCCACTCTTAGTGATCGATACTCTACTTACCATTATATTCATACTGACCGGGTACACTGCTCGTTAAAGTGTGTGTGTTATTGATAAGTCGGCTAAATATAAATTTAAAACTTGAATACTGCTAAAACCACAACGACATACCGTGGGTATAAATTAGAGCACTACGCACACGCGCATCAAGTTTTTGGCGCCGTTGCCGGGGAGTGAATTGTTATTATCTGTTAATTTGATTAGTATTTTAATTAGGTTTTTCTTTTTTAATTTTTATTCTAACCGCTAATTCTGTTATATATTAGGTTAAATTGCATTCATTGTATTATTTTGCATATTTTCTGTTTTTGCGTGTTTTTATTTTTTGTTTATTTTCGTTTGTTTTATTTTTGTTTTTATTTTTCGTATTTTCTGTAATCTGCTATCGTTGTACTGAGCTAATTCAAACGATACGGCGCATCTATTTACATAGATACGGCGTATTGCGTTTAATTTTTATAAATACAACGCGTTTAATAAATTCGATACGACGCATCTTTCCCCAAGATACGACGTATCTGTTTTTAATAAAAAAAAATTTCTAAACGATAAAGCCATACGACGCATCTGCTTTAGCAGATACGGCGTATCTATTATTTTAATTAAAAACAGTTTTCGAATTATTAAACAGATACGACGCATCGATTTTTATCGATACGGCGCATCTTCTGAATCAAAAATCTTGTATTTTGAAACGTAACGAAAATACGGCGCATTAACTTTTGTTAATACGACGCATTTAATTTAATAAATATAGTTGATTTTTGATATTCGCTTTGATCGTTCCACTACTCTCGTGCGCAAGTTGTTTACTTTCAGGATAAATGATGGCTTAAGCATCACTATGGAAGATTACATCCTGTACCAAACCGAGAGACGCTAGCTGGAGTGATCAAACCTTTGACAACTAGAAGGCTGTAATAAGACGACAAGAGTGGAGGAAAACTCAGTACCGGTAACATAGAACATCTTTAATTCTTGAAATAATTCCAGGTAACCTCTACAATAATTCACCTGGCCATAGAAAGAGTTCTCTACGAAATCTCTCTCAATTTCACTATACATTTATAATCTTGATTTTGTAAGCTAAAACACGATATTTGTTCCTAACCCCGGAATAAATCATTATCTACTAAACAATAAGATTATAATTATTAATAATACTAATATACTTGTTGATCTTATCTTGGATTTATATATATCATATGCCGTTTAACCCCAATTCGATGTATAAGGAATTGTGTTGCGGAGGCCAAGGTACGTTCCTTATTTAAATTTCGTTCACTAACATAGCGATACGGCGGATCTAAATATCCCAAGCGCCGTATCTCTGACCAACTAGGACTCATTGACTAGTCAACGAAATTAAATAGATACGGCGCATTCCAATTTTTCAACACGGCGCATCATTTTGCCCTATAAATACGACGGGAATGCGCCGGATCTCAACTTTTTACCCCAAATCCTCACACAGTTAAAAACACACACACAGTAAAATTAAACCCTAAATCCGAGCATTTTTTCTCAAATCAAACCTCTAATCCGATCTCTTAACCTACTCCTAATCATATAATTAAGGTAATTATTCTATTTCGATTTAATTTTGTTTAATATAAAAATTTGGGTTTATGTGATTAATTCGATTAGAGCTTAAATTATATAGGGATATGATTAGGACTTGCATTAGATGATTTCCCCCGTATTTAATTTGCATAAATCATTGACTTTCTGGCCTAGTTTTATTTGAATATAAATTAGGGTTTTGAATTCGATTTTGAATTTTAGTGGGAAAATGGATTAGTGGTGGTATAATAAACTTTTAGAACTTTTATAATGGGTAAATGGAACTGTGATGTTAAGTGGGAGTTTACGTCACGGGTCCGGATTCTTGGAATGCGTGCCTGACCCCTTTTTATGCTGATAGATTGATAGATGCGGCGCATCTTAATTAATTGATGCGGCGTAACGACCTATTTCCAATTTAATATAATTCCATATACGCCGTATTACTTAATTTAGATACGACGCATCTCGATACGCCGTATCTCATTTCTTGCTCCGCATCTCTTATATTTCACAGATACGCCGCACTGATTTATCAGTTGCGCCGTATCTACCATATTTTCATAATGTTTTCTAACCTTGAAGATTTATTGCAGATGGCACTACCCGAAGCTGAGAACAGACATCCATGGCTCCGCTTTGAGACTTTTGGACTGACTCCTGATACATTGGATGAGTATTTGAGGAGGCTTAGAGCTATTTACTTCAAAAGGATCTTCAGGGTCTCGGTTCTTGGTGAGGATATTGGATTGATTGGAGGGGGACATGCAGCTGATAGTTTGCATCGTAGGTTGGAGATGGTGGTTAGTGATGATGATGATGAGGTGGTATTTAGATCTTTTGCTTGGGAGAGGTTGTTCGGGGTAGACGAGCCTCTGGTGAAGGAGCTTATGTTGGAGTTTTTCAGTACTGTTCACTATAGGGAGACTGATACGGAGTTGGGCACTGCTGACACTTTGGTTTTTAGGTTGGGGGGAGAGCACAGGCAGATGTCGATGAGGGAGTTTATTCTGGCTATGGGGTTACACACTGCTGAGGAGCTTGAGTCTGATGGGTTTGCCAGGTACTGGGCTGACAGCTTGAGGGTAGTTCCTGATAGGGCATTGCTAGGAGATTACTGGGATAGGATCTCTTCAGGGGGTGATATCGCTACTTCCACCCCTTCTTACACACTAATCAGGGAGCCCATGAGGAGGTTGTGCCACCGCATGATAGCTTTGACCATTGCTGGGAGAGGTCAGTCACCCGAGAAGGTGACTACTCTTGACCTCTTCCTTCTGAGGAGCATGGACGAGGGGTTGTCGGTGAACATCCCCCACTTTCTGGCACATTACCTCCATCGAGCAGCTGCAGGGAGAGACAGGAGGAGTCAGATGACTGGTGGGCATTTTGTGTCTAGGCTGGCCCGCCATTTTGGAGTGATTGGTGACGAGATCCCTGCCGGTTTAGAGGTCGATGTGACTAGGCTGCCGGTTATTGACAGGGATTATTTGGTTAGACTTGGGATCTGTCAGTTGGCTATGGGAGGTTACTTTTGGGTAGCATTGGGGCCCGCTAGACCAGCAGATCCAGAGGCAGAGCAGGGAGGTCCTCAGGGAGCTCCGGCTGCTGCTCCAGCACATCAGGAGGAGCCACAGGCACCAGTACCCCCACCAGCACCTGTACACATGGTGAGTCAGAGAGTTGAGGCAGTTGAGGAAGAGCTGAGAGCCTTGAGAGGCATAGTAGATGGTATGAGGAGGGACTCGGAGTGGCTTGTTACGAGTGTGAGCCGGCTTTTGGAGCATCAGGGTATTAGCCACACTCGCCCGGATGGTACTCAGGTTAGAGGGGCGACTCTCGCATACACTCGCAGAGTCCGGGCCAGGACAGATGATGCCAGCACTTCCGGGACCCGCCCAGACGACCACTCTGACCCATGATCTCTGGATTTGATGTGTTTATTGACATTGTTCCACGTATATTATTATTATTATCTTTTTGATTGTACTCATTATTATTATCGTATATATTTGATGTTTCAGTTGATATTTCTTATTATGCTTGACAAAGACTGGCATTAAGTTCAGCATGAGAGTACGAGAGGACGTGAGAGATAAACCGTGGAACGAGTCATTTTACAACAGACTGTTAACAGTCTGTCTGGTAACTACATGCACCGCATCTGGTAAAACAGATGCGACGCATCCTATCCTTTATTTCATTTTATTTTATTTTTATTCCAGGCTCGATACGGCGTATCTTCTTCCATAAGATACGGCGCATCGACTGACCTGATGATTTTCAGTTTTAATTTTTATGTTTTATTTTTACTAACTACTAATGTATTATGCAAGTTTGAACTTTCTTAACTTAGGTATGTTAAAGTCTTGGTGGTATTATAGATTCCTGCATTTCCTGTGGATACTTAAAATATGAAGCTTAAACGTTCTCATCCACAAGAAAGATGATTTTTGCTCTTACACAAATAATGGAGGATCATACCGAGCAAATCTCAGGGGAGTTTTTCTGTTCTAATTCTTTTATTTTCCAGTTTTTAATCTTTTATACAAACAACGAGGACGTTGTTTAACTTAAGTGGGGGGATTGGAGAATTAGAACACTTACTTGTCCTAAACTTTTTCAAAATATGCTTAAAATGTGCTTAATATATCAAAATTTAAAATTTTTAGCATATTTTTGTTTAAAGTCTAAATTCCATAGCTGCACACATGACATTATTTTCAAAAATTGTGATTTTTCAAAATTCACAAATCTATGAGTGTGCCGGTGACTTGTAAACTTTAGAACTTGGCTTGTATACTATTCGAGACCACCATAATAAGTATTATTTACATAATTGGAATGACTTGTCTAAATTGGTAAATTTCTAGGATTACACCCAAATAGCCTTTATATGTTATGTGATATTAGCTAACTATACTGGTTAGTTAACCCCCGTATAAACCCTTTTGATACTCTCATTTTTAGAGTAAGATACCCCTAGAAAAACACTCAGAGCCATTCCTTTCGTTTCTTACACCTTTGTTATAATGTTTCGTTACACCCTTACACCTTAGCCTACCCTGTAGATTAAAATCCATGGTTGGTTAATTGCTTTAGGCAAAGTGTGTTTCCTTACATTACCTGTGTTCGCGTGCGTAATTCATTATCTTTGGTTAGGTCGGGAAATTGCACAATGCAATTGGAGTGAAAGTAAATATTGTATATCTTTGAGTTTATTTTTCGTGTGTTTACTACTTTCACTATTACCGTTATTTCTGAAGTTATGAAAAGTATGGAAAAATTATCCAGAGTTATCATTATAATGATGTGGTGAAATTTTACACATCTATGTTTATGTTTCAAGTAAAAAAAAAAAATCGAAAAAATAGAAAAGAAAAAAAAATGAAAAGTTGGATGTTTGTTTAAACAAATTATGTAAAGTTTTGTATTAAGTGGTCGATATCACCACTATTTGTTATATATTATATTTATGGATTGAATGGGAGTTGAACGTTATGGGAACGCCAACTAAGGTTATTCTTTGATTGAGATCTTGTTGAATATAATTCGTATCTACCTAAAGCGTGTGTTTCAAGTGTTAAAGCGTGAGTTATTCATTGATATGAGTCTTATTCATGGGATGGTTGGGATAGTGATTAACCACACTTAGGATTTTAATTTATCTGTTTTGTTTATTTTTCATTTTACACCAATTTGTATCCCAAATATTATCCATACCCTATATTATTCTTTATCCAAACCTTTGATTTATTGAGATTAGGGATTTGAGCAATCTTAAGTATCGTAGTCGTGGATTCGGCTATGTATTTATGATTTTGTCGCCCTTTTTGATATAATATTATTGGTGAAGATTACTTGGTCCTATCTTTAGCCTATTCGAGTTAAGGATTTGAGCAATTGCAAGTATCGTGTTCGTGGATTCGATCATGTATTTGTGATTTTGTCGCCTTTTCTGGAATTTGAGATCGATAGAGATTAAGAAGAATGATTAACCCTTAAGCCTCAAAACCCTTTTTACCGCTTTAGACTTGTTATTCCTTGGCTTTAGTGGAGGAGATGCGTATACTTGCCAAGCTTATGATAGAATATTCGTCACGACTGGACAGTTAAACGATTAGATTTGCTTTTATCAATTTATTTTATTCTACTTCTAATTCGTTAAGTGTTTGGTTGTGTGATTATGACAAAAATGAATACATGCTTAAATATAAAAATAAATCCTAATATCTTTTAGGATGCATTTTCATAAGATTAATTCTAAGGTTTACTTGGGGACAAGTAAAGTTCAAGTGGGGGGATATTTGATGAACTCAAATAAGTACATTTTATTATCATCATTTATCCTATTTATTTGACTTGTTTTATTGTATTATGTATGAGAATTGATACTTAATCGTTTACTTTTGTAATTCTCAGTTAAAAACAAGCATTTGGTGAAACTTAGCTATTATGGACTAAAAATGGAGAAAAATGATCAAGATTGGAAAAGGCTGCTGAAATGAAGAGATTGAAGACCATTGCCTGACTTTGAAGAATGCACGCATGCAATTTTGTCATGCGTTGCATATGAAACTTTGGTCAACGAAGAAGAACCAACTTGTTCTACTCCAGATGCGCCGCATTATACTTCTTACATACGGCGCATCACTATCAAGATTTCACCAGTTTCGATCCAAGATACAAGAAGACATGCGCCGCATACAGTTATGAAGATACGCCGCATCTCAAGGCGGTGTACGAATATTCTGGAATATAATAACCTTGGACCCCACGTGAAGTTAAGTCAATGCGCCGCATCTACTTATTCAATTCGCCGCATCTTACCTCAAACAGAAACTATAAATACCCCAAGGCCAGACGAATTTAAGAGATTTTTGGGTACGTACGATATACGAAGGACAGAAGCCCTAGGCCGAATTCAGTCGAAGTAGCAGCACAAGACACACCTTGAACGAAGATACAAGAGCTGTAAGAAGGTCCTGCATGTATTTAATTCATTAAGTAGTTTTGTTTTATTGTATTAGTACACTTTAATTAATCAGGATTGATGGGCTTGTGTTATGTTATCATTCACTTCAACTCCCCTTAAAATTGCTTTCCCATTAATTAAAGTTTATATGTTGATGTCTTTGGTGACTTTTATTAGTGCATTGATAACCTCTGTGTCTAGCTGAGCATTGCTTGGGTCGCCATGCCCCTTCCTCGCCTATTTATTAGATCGCCTATGCATTCTATCGTCTATAGAAAAGTAGGAAGAAAGATAAATATGATAGTCATAAGTAATCATTAATGTAACATCCCGCCTACTCAGACCACAATATTGTCCGCTTTGCCCGCAGGCCCACGGCTTTGCTTTGTGGCCCTCATGTGAGACTTCCCGGCAGGTCACCCATACCAGTGCTACTCTCACATGAGCACGCTTAACTGCCAGTTCCTAAGAACCCCACTCGCAGTAGACCACAAAACGCGTTCCCTGTAACATCCCGCCTACTCAGACCACAATATTGTCCACTTTGCCCGCAGGCTCACGGCTTTGCTTTTGTGGCCTCATTTGAAGACTTCCCGGAAGGTCACCCAAGCCAGTACTACTCTCACATAAGCACGCTTAACTGCCAGTTCCTAAGAACCCCACTTGCAGTAGACCACAAAACGCGTTGTGTCATTGTAAGGCGAATGTTATCTTATGAACCCAGCATCTCTCCAGGCCACAGCCGATGTGGGATTTGCCTAGGGTGTTACAATCACCCCCACCCCTTAGGGACTCATCGTCCTCGATGAGGTTTGCCCCACCATCCTGAACGGCTCTGGAATGGCTCTGATACCACTTGTAACATCCCGCCTACTCAGACCACAATATTGTCCGCTTTGCCCGCAGGCTCACGGCTTTGCTTTTGTGGCCTCATTTGAAGACTTCCCGGCAGGTCACCCAAGCCAGTACTACTCTCACATAAGCACGCTTAACTGCCAGTTCCTAAGAACCCCACTCGCAGTAGACCACAAAACGCGTTGTGTCATTGTAAGGCAAATGTTATCTTATGAACCCAACATCTCTCCAGGCCACAGCCGATGTGGGATTTGCCTAGGGTGTTACAATTAAGGGTTTACTCGCCGATAAGATTAGAACCAACGAGAAAGGACTTAATCTCGGTGCGTTGCATCGAACTATACACTTCATATAAAACTAGCAATAAAACAAGTGACAAGCTACTTAACTATCAGGACAAGTCTTCTTATTGTCTCAAGTATTTATCTGTGTACGTGTGTGCTATTCGCTGATTCGTGCTTATTAGTTTAGTTTATATTTAATCATAACCAAACTGTGCCAGTCGCTCAGGCTGAACCCCCTTTAAGTTAGATTAGATTGTATAGCTAACTTAAGATATTAAAATACTGATTAGAATAACTAGATAATACGTTCCACTCTTAGTGATCGACACTCTACTTACCATTATATTCATACTGACCGGGTACACTGCTCGTTAAAGTGTGTGTGTTATTGATAAGTCGGCTAAATATAAATTTAAAACTTGAATACTGCTAAAACCACAACGACATACCGTGGGTATAAATTAGAGCACTACGCACACGCGCATCAACAACTTAAAAATTCACAAGCTGACCACGAAAAACATTTGGTTAATACAAGCACGTATACATATATATATATATATATATATATATATATATATATATATATATATATATATATATATATATATATATATATATATATGAAATTGATAACTGAATGCATCTTGAAACTTCACTAGAATGCGTATACGAAGGACTTGAATAGACTTAAAAATGAAACACGACGACGATAATTAAACCACTTTGATTATACTGGCACCATATATATATGTCGCGAATTCATAAACGATAGAACCTATTATCGGCATAGGAATTATAAATTATATACAAACTCATGTAGTTAACACAAGTGAAACAAATGACGGACTAATTGCACGTTAAGTTTAGGTTATAACACACGTTAATGTGTGTGTGTATATATATATATATATATATATATATATATATATATATATATATATATATATATATATATATATAAATTAACACTTACAAACGTTATTTTAAAACTAAGTCAAATAATATAAACGTCACTAGTGGAAACATGGATTGTTGTATCAAACTTAGCTTGACCAAATGTGATGATACATATAGTTCTAAAATTTGTTATGTGTATAAATGAGTCATGATAGCTTAATAATAATCAAGTGAATTTCGCTAAAAAATTTTAATTAACCAAGTTCACTAAAACTCACGTTATATTTTCCTAAAACATGTAACCATTAAGTAATAAACGTCTCGTACATTAGACCTTACTTCAAAAATCAACATAATCGGACATGACGAACAAATTTCACGACTATAATGTATATACATATTACATCCCGACTAAATCCATGTAGGCGTTAGATGGTTCAATACCCCCAAATTCCTCATTCTATACACCTAAGCTATCCATAGAGCCAAAGCTTACCAGTTTCTAGGAAAAACCTTAGTAACCACCCTTACTGCCACACAAGAAACAACAACAACATAAGCACTCTAAAATATTGAAATTTAATATTTTGAAGAAACTTAATTTAAATACTTGAAACTGAAACATGATTATTTAATCTAGGTCGCGTGTTGGTGCCATACCTCCTTGCATTCACTGCATCCATTGTTGAGGTGAGTTTATAGCCCCTTTTTACTTATACTTGTTTTTGGGGTGAGAAACATGCAAAACCAAATTTTGTGGACATTAATACTATTATACCAAAGTTATTGCGCAGTTAGCCTAAGTCCTGATATGTCCCCTACTGCCCGAATTTCATGAACCGTTAATTCCAGTCAGGAAGCGTGAATGTTATAAATAGATCTATTGGGAGTAACGTCCCCGTTCGGTTTGACCGGATAGGCAAATGAGCGTATACCATATCAATGTACAAGTGTCTGGGATAAACACTTGCCAGGGCTTTTATGATTTACATGCTTCTAGAGTATGCAGACCTGTTAAAGCTTCGGTTGCATGAACTTAAAGCTAGCATAATAAAACATATATGTGACATTTCAATGCTTAAAAACTGTTGGTACAAATATGATATATTTGTTTTTAACTGAAACCTATGAACTCACCAGCTTTTTGCTGAACTTTTAGCATGTTTTTCTCAGGTATCTAGATTATGCAAGTGTGGCAAGAATTGGAAAGGCGGCAGACTTATATTTTGACCAATGCATTTTTGATTAATGATTAAGACTTGTTTTTTAGGGACCAGTAACTTGTAAATAAATTTGCAACCTAATGATTGATGTAAATTTAACTAAGCAAATGAGTACGTTTTATAAAATGTGTAGTTGGTTTGATGCGTGTGAACCGAGTGTATATATTATATCCTAAGTTTCACTCAAATTTTAAATTTATAAAACACCTTTTTACCGATTATTAAGAATAACGCATACGAGCAAGTATACTCGTCTGTGTGTAATATGGTTTGTGGTAAGTAGGGATCGTCCCAAGAGACTACATGTTTAAGACTTAGCAATGTAGATAATAGCAAAAGAAATAGTACTCAAGATTGTCACACTCTAAAGCACTTTGTAAATAAACAAACAAACAAACAATGGTTCCGAATTCAATCAATCAAACGAACAAATACTTGTTTAGGAATAATAAACAATCGTGATAGAATATTGAACATGATTGGGTGAAACATAGAAGGCACATACCAATTTTCACAAGGTTTTCTAGTCAATGGGTAATATCAAGAAAATCCATGTTTCTACTAATTTCACGGGTGAGTCCTTTCGGCCACTACATCATCCCACTACGCTAGCCCTTTGTGTCATCAAATGTGTGAAAAAGATGATTAGTTGCATTAGTTCTTACAAGTCTTTTCAACCCAATCCCGTGATTAAATATTCCCGAATTCATTTAAAAACTTGAATACCTAATAGTTGTCAATTATCAAGTACCAATCCATTTGTGCACCAACTTCTTGGAATTAAACAATATTAGAAACTCTTTCGACCTTTAAATCCAACAATGTTTAATTGACAAGTTTTAGAACACGAATTATATTTAAACAAACTTATGAGAACAATCACTTTTTCTAACCAACTAATCATTCATCATTCACACGAAAGTCTACATAATTCCCAAACAAGTATCACAAATTACTCCATAACAAGTTCCATCAACAAACGTAACATTGCATTCAATATCAAATTGTTCAACATAATTAAGTAAAAGAAAGTTACCCAAAGCAAGACTACAATGAGTAAGAAATGTAAAGAGTTATAGCACTCCTTAAAGCCTCCAATCGAACAAGGGAATTCTCCGCCTCTTCTAACAAGTAACTTCAACTCTTCTTGGTAAGAATGATAGGAATTATTAAGCTCTTTCGGGTTGTATAAGATATGATCAAGTCCTTATGTTGTAAGGCTTGATTGAGACTTGTCTTGTGTTAAGTGTTGTAATTGTTGTATGATTATGGGATGATTAGGGTCTTATTTATGCTTGAAATCATCCCCAAAAACTGTCACAAGCCTTCAATAATCATAAAAGAAAGGAAATGATCGGACTTTAGTCATTATGGTAGTTAAAACCTTGAGTTAATGCAACTCTTCATCTTAGAAATATTTCAACCTGCGGTTCAAGCTTGAACCTACGGCTGGGATGACTGCTCAACCTCAGGTTGGGCTTTTGAACATTGGGTTTGAATCTCAGCTTCAACCTTGGGTTGAGAAATTGGCTTGCATGTGTATTTCAACCTTGGGTTGGCAATAAACTCCAATCTTTAACACTTTTTTAAGCACCAAATCATGACTCCATCTTTCATTAAAAATCTTCACAACCTTCTTTTGTACATCGGAAATAATCATAACATGAATCAATATCTTTGACGACGAGCTTTTCTTGAATATTTTCTTGATCTTTTGGCTTTTCTTCATCATTCTTCGATATTTCTTTGTACCTAGACCTGAACACATCTTAATACCTTTTAAGTGCAAAATGCTTATAAACATAACTAAATAATATACAAAAATATACAAATAACGCGACTAAAACATGTACAAAATGAGCGTTATCAAATCCCCCATATATAAATATAAATATATCACGTCTTAGCACATTGGCTAATCGATATCTCAAACATACTTCATCTTCCTTTATCTTCATAATTATAGCACATTGGCTTTTTTTTTCAACATCCCCCACACTTTGGATGAGCATATACCTCAATAATACAAATAAGAAGTAGCTACCTTCGTCTTCGCCGGAAAGGTATATCCGAAATACAAAGTGTAAGCTCATAATCATCAAAAACTTCTTCATGCCAATAACAAGTAATTCATCGATTTGACTTGACAAAAAGGTTAGGCTAAAGTTTAAAAGGTGTAAAATCTTTTTTGATTTTCTGGATGTAACAAAACGAAACAAATGGCTCAGAGGGTGAACTAAGGGTATCTAGCACTAAAAATGAGTGCTAACAAATGGGTCCATAAAAAGTGGTTAACTGATGCGCGTGATGTGTCGTTGCGGTTTAGCAGTTTTAATGCCTACTCAAGTTTTAAATTTATATTTAGCCGACTTATCAATAACACACACACTTAACGAGCAGTGTACCCGGTCAGTATGAATATAATGGTAAGTAGAGTGTCGATCACTAAGAGTGGAACGTATTATCTCGTTATTCTAATCAGTATTTTAATATCCTAACGCAAGGGGGTTTCAGCCTGAGAGACTGGCACGATTTGTTTGCAATTAAATAATAAAATAAACTAATAGGCACGAATCAGCAAGTAGCACACACGTACACAGATAGATACTTGAGACAATAAGAGGGCTGTCCTTATGATTAAGTAGATTGTCACTTATTTTATTGATAGCTTTATATGAAGTGTATGTAATTAACCCTTTCTCGTTGGTCCTATTCTTATCGGCGAGTAAACCCTTAATGATTACTTATGTCTAAAAGTTATTCCTAAGTGATCAATTTAGTAATAACCGTGGGAGCCACATTATGTCCCGCAGTCAAATGCCCGCAAGCCACTAATAAACACAGAGGTTATCAATGCACTAATAAGTAGTAACCAAAGACATCAACATATAAACTTTAATTGATGGGAAAGCAAGTATTAAAGGAAGTGCAATCTTTCGTTGTCACATTACACAAGCCACCAATCCTGATGAATTAAAGTTTGCTAACACAATAAAACAAAACTACTTAATGAATTAAACACATGCAGCACCTTCTTACAGCTCTTGTATCTTTGATTTGGGTGTGTCTTGTGCTGCCTCCTTGACTGAATTCGTCCTTGGTTTCTCCTGTTCGGTCTTAGGTTATAATGTTCGGACTTTGATAATGCACCCGAAATTCGTCTGGCTTTGGGGTATTTATAGTTTCTGTCTGAGGGAAGATGCGGCGCATCTAAGGAATAGATGCGGCGCATGTACTTAACTTCGCGTGGGGTCCAAGATTATAATATTCAGGAATATTCGTACACCGCCAGAAGATGCGGCGTAACTCCATGATTAGATGCGGCGCATGTCCTCTTGTATCTTGGATCGTATCTGGTGATATCTTGATAGAGATGCGGCGCATGTCATGAGTGAGATGCGGCGCATCTGGAGCAGATTAGTCTTGATCTTCTTCATTTCAGTAGACTCTTCACATTATGCATGTTTTGCTCCATAATTAGTCCAAAATCGCTAAGTTTCACACAATGCTTGTTTTTACCTGAGAATTACAAAAGTAAACGATTAAGTATCAATCCTCATCCATAATATAGTAAAACAAGTCAAATTAATAGGATAAATGATAGTAATAAAATGTACTTATTTGAGTTCATCAAATATCCCCCCACTTGAACTTTACTTGTCCCCAAGTAAACCTTAGAATTTCTTTTATGAAAATGTATCCTAAAAGATGTTAGGATTTATTTTTATATCAAGCATGTATTCGTTTATTTCATAATTACACAACTAAACACTTAACGAATTAGAAGTAAAATAAAATAAGTCGATAAAAGCAAATCTAATCGTTTAACTGTCCAGTCGGGACGAATATTCTATCATAAGCTTGGCAAGTATACACATCTCTTCCACTAAAGCCAAGGAATAACAAGTCTAAAGCGGTAAAAAGGGTTTTTAGGCTTAAGGGTTAATTATTCTCTTTTCACTATCGATTTCAAATTCCACAAAAGGCGACAAAATCACAAATACATGATCGAATCCACGAACACGATACTTGCAATTGCTCAAATCCTTAACTCGAATAGGCTAAAGATAGGTCCAAACTTCACCAATAATAATATATCAAAAAGGGCGACAAAATCATAAATACATAGCCGAATCCACGACTACGATACTTAAGATTGCTCAAATCCCTAATCTCAATAAATCAAAGGTTTGGTTGGATAAAGAATAATGAAGGGCATGGATAACATTTGGGATATAAATTGGTGTAAAAATAAAAATAAACAAAACAAATAAATTAAAATCCTAAGTGTGGTTAATCACTATCCCAACCATCCCATGAATAAGACTCATATCATCGAATAACTCACGCTTTAACACTTGAAACACACGCTTTAGGTAGACACGAATTATACTCAACAAGATCTTAATCAAAGAATAAACCTTAATTGGCGTTCATAACTGCCAATTCCCATTCAATCCATAAATATAGTACAACAAATAGTGGTGATATCGACCACTTACATAACTTTACATCGTTGGTTAAAACTAACTTCCAACTCTCCCTTTTTTCTTTTTCTTTTCTTATTTTTTTTTTTCGATTTTTTTTTTTTTTTTTTTTTTTTTTTTTTTTTTTTTTTTTTTACATAGACATAGATGTGTAAAATTTCACCACATCACTATAATGATAATTCTGGATAATTTTTCCATACTTTTCATACTTTCAGAAATAACGCTAATAGCGAAAGTAGTAAACACACGAAAAATAAACTCAAAGATATACAATATTTACTTTCACTCCAATTGCATTGTGCAATTTCCCGACCTAACCAAAGATAATGAATTACGCACGCGAACACAGGTAATGTAAGGAAACACACTTTGCCTATAGCAATTAACCAACCACGGATTCTAATCTACAGGGTAGGCTAAGGTGTAAGGGTGTAACGAAATATTTTAAACATAGGTGTAAGAAACGAAAGGAATGGCTCTGAGTGTTTTTCTAGGGATATCTTACTCTAAAAATGAGAGTAACAAAAGGTTTATACGGGGGTTAACTAACCAGTGTAGTTAGTTAATAACACATAACATATAAAGGCCATTTGGGTGTAATCCTAGAATTTTACCAATTTAGACAAGTCATTCCAATTATATAAAATAATACTCATTATGGTGGTCTCGAATAGTATACAAGCCAAGTTCTAAAGTTTACAAGTCACCGGCACACTCATAGATTTGTGAATTTTGGAAAATCACAATTTTTGAAAATAACGTCATGTGTGCAGCTATGCAACTTAGATCTTAAACAAAAACATGCTAAAAAATTTTAAGTTTGATATATTAAGCACATTTTAAGCATAATTTTGGAAAAAGTTTAGGACAAGTAAATGTTAAGTGTTCTAATTCTCCAATCCCCCCACTTAAGTTAAACAACGTCCTCGTTGTTTGTATAAAAGGTTAAAAACTGGAAAATAAAAGAATTAGAACAGAAAAACTCCCCTGAGATTTGCTCGGTATGAACCTCCATTAGTATAAGAGCAAAAATCATCTTTCTTGTGGATTAGAACGTTAAAGCTTCATACTTGATGTATCCACAGGAAATCCAGGAAACTATAATACCACCAACACTTTAAAACACACCTAAGATAAGAAAGGTTCAAACTTGCATAATACATTAGTAGTTAGATAAGAATAAAACTTAAAAATTAAAACTGAAAATCATCAGGTCAGTCGATGCGCCGCATCTTATGGAAGAAGATACGCCGTATCGAGCCTGGAATAAATACGGATCAGAATAAAGATGCGCCGCATCCTTAACCAGGGATGCGCCGCATTAAAAATAAACGGATAAAAAGTTTTAAAGTCGAAAATAAAAATGCAGAAAAATAAAATAAGATATGAACATTGCAGGAGATGCGTCGCATCTCAGAATTGAGATGCGCCGTATCCTCATGCGGGCCTGACTGACTCGACACAAAATAGAAAATTAAAAGATAAATCCGGGTTGTCTCCCGGCCAGCACTTGTCTTTATTCCAGAGTCTTCAAGTTAGACTCACGTTCAGCTCATTAATATCGATCATTGAAGGAGTCGGAAACATCGCGCTCCCTCATCGCCAATTCAGTAATATTGAACACTCCTTGCTCGTCCTTAATTTCCACGCCGTTCTTCTTCAATATCTGTATGAACAAAGTCCTGTCCCTTTCGGGCAGAGATGACAAAATGATAGACGGGAAATTCTTATTATCATATAGGCATAAATAAGCAAGGTGGGGTGGTAGTTCAATAAACACATCATTGTTCAAATTCGTTTTCTCAACTACTCTCCTACGTTTATTAATTACCACACAATCATACCACTCATCATCAGAATCATTAACAACATTGCGTCTAAGTTCGGTAGGTACATTAAGGTCAATGAATTCCTCAAAGTTCTCATGATTAGGATTAGTTGAGTTGTTTTGAATCAATGTTTCTCCCATAAGTCTAGCTTCAAGATCGAGGTCCATACGCTCTCTTAATCCTATCACATAAACACCTCTAATTATGCTTTTAACCGGATCTTGGCACTTATAGACTAGTTTATTATTCCCTACCCTTAATGAAAATTTTCTTTTAAACACATCAATCTTAGCATGGGCAGTAGACAAGAAAGGTCTTCCGAGGATTAAAGGAATCTTAACATCCTCGGGCATGTCTAGTATAACAAAGTCTACGGGAAAAATAAACTGCTCAATCTTAACTAGTATATTATTAGCAATCCCTTCAGGTCGTTTTACCGTTTTATCAGCCAATTCAATAAGTAACTTAGTTGGTGCTAATTTTCCTAGTCCTAGGGTAGCGAATGTCTTAAGAGGCATAACACTAACACTAGCTCCTAAGTCAGCTAACACATTATTGAAAGATATATCATTAATAGAACAAGGTAAAGTAAAACTTCCTGGGTCTTTTTCTTTATGAGGCAAGGCATTTAAGTCGGTTGCAGAGCTCTCTTCTTTTATTGTTGCCTTGATCTCCTCTTCAATCTTTGTCTTTTCTTTTAGTAGTCTCCTTAAGCTGATTGAAGAATTAAAGAAAAATTTGGGTCTTGCACCATCATCACCATTCATCGATCTTCTAGGTATATTAGGAGTGACTTCTTCAGTGGTGCTTATGGCCTTGACATGATCTCTTGGATTTGTTTCAGTTGAGCTCGGTAGACTTCCATATCCCCTTTCTTGAAGAACCTTGCTCATTTGACCAATTTGCTGTTCCAATGCTTTGATCGAAGCTCCTTGATTTCTTGTAGTAGTGTCCGTTGAAGCTCGGATTTCTTTGATCATAGCAGTATTCTCTTCATGTCTTTTAGCAGCATCGGCCATAATTTGCTTTAAAGTATCGTCTAAAGTCTGCCTCCTTTCTTGATAAGCGGGATTGAAGTTGTTCTTTTGATAGAATCCCGGACTAGCTTCCCTAAATCTCCCCGAAGGTCGGAATGGTTGTCCAAATTGGGTGTAATATGCTTCTTCAAATGTCTCACTTTCATTCTTGTTCGGGCAATCTTTAGTGTAGTGAGGTCCTTCGCACTTTTCACATCCAACTTGGGCAGCATATGCTCTTTCATCTCGCTTCTTCATCTCTCTACTAATTTTATCCAATTGAGCTTGAATAGCAGCAATCCCGTCAAAATTAGTGCTGCTCTTAGATCTAGTAGAGGTCCCATCGTGCCATTTCTGAGAATGATCAGCAGCTTCTTGGATCGCTTTCCTAGCATTAGTTGCACTCATCTGAGGTACGGCTCCCTTAGCATCCAAAATCTGTCTTGTAGGCACGTCCAATCCTTGATAAAACAATATTATCTCCTGCATAGGGGTTAGATAGTGTTGAGGACATTTTATCAATAAATCTTTAAACCGTTCCCAAGCTTGATAAAGGGTTTCATCAGGCTCTTGCTTGAAACTATTGATAGCCTCCATCTTTTTAGCAGTCTTAGCAGGTGGAAAATATCTCTTCAGGAATTTGCTCTTCAAATCTCCCCATGTAGTGATTGAACTAGCAGGTTCATTCCTTAGCCACTTGTTAGCAGCTCCTTTTAGCGAGATTGGAAAGATTCTTAGCATGATATGATCGTCAGTGACTCCTTCTGAAGTAAACAAATCTTTAATCTCCAGGACCTTTTCAACATGCTCATTAGCATCCTCATGTTCCGTCCCACTGAAAGCATTCTCTCTTAGCTCTTTGAGAAACTGACCTTTCAACTCAAATTTTGACTTATCATCAAACTTAGGTCTAGCAACTCCTGAAGTGTAATCAGCACGGGTACTGTTCATGTATTCCTCCATAGTAGTGTTTTTCGCCCATTGTTTCTGTTTCAACTTCCTCTTTTTCTTCAGAAAAGTAATCAAGCTCGAGTGAACTTGAAAGATCAAAGCTTCTTGTGTTGAAAAGCCTTTTAAGCGAATGTAGGGCTCGTTCAGGATCTTCGAAAGGTTGAATCAAGTTCTTCGTAGAACTCCTGGTCATGCACTTCCTGAAATCAACACAAAAATATCAGTAGGGTATGCTCGAGAAAGTAATATATCAGATAATTAATAACGAAAACGGAATACGAAAAATTAAAGTTACTGATATCTGCAGACGATGCGCCGTATCCAAAAAGTTGGATACGCCGTATCTTAAAATCGTTAAAATTTAATCAGACTTTATTCAGAAAATAGATACGCCGCTTTAGAATTTAAGAATGCGCCGTATCGAATTAATTAATCAAAAATCAGCTTATCTAATTAAAATTAAATGCGCCGTATTAACGAAAGTTAATGCGCCGTATTTTCGTTACGTTTAAAAATAAATATCGATTTTTGATTCAGAAAGATGCGCCGTATCGATATAGATCGATGCGTCGTATCTGTTTAATAATTCGCAAACTGTTTTTAATTAAAATAATAGATACGCCGTATCTACGAAATCAGATGCGTAGTATGGCGTTAACGTTTAGAAAATTTTTTTTATCAAAAACAGATACGCCGTATCTGCTAAAGCAGATGCGTCGTATTACTTTATCGCTTAGAAAAAATTTCTTATTAAAAACAGATACGCCGTATCTTGGGGAAAAGATGCGTCGTATCGAATTAATTAAACGCGTTGTATTTTTTAAAAAATTAAACGCAATACACCGTATCTGAGAGATCAGATGCGCCGTATCGTTTGATTTAGCACAGTACAACGATAGCAGAACAGAAAAATACGAAAAATAAAAACAAAAAAATTAAACACACAAACAAAAATAAACACACAAAAATAAAAGAAAACAATTAACACACAATACAACAAATATGCAAAATAGTACAATGATGCAATTAATCTAATAAAAAGAAAAACCTAATTAAAATACTAATCAAATTAACAGATAATAACAATTCACTCCCCGGCAGCGGCGCCAAAAACTTGATGCGCGTGATGTGTCGTTGCGGTTTAGCAGTTTTAATGCCTACTCAAGTTTTAAATTTATATTTAGCCGACTTATCAATAACACACACACTTAACGAGCAGTGTACCCAGTCAGTATGAATATAATGGTAAGTAGAGTGTCGATCACTAAGAGTGGAACGTATTATCTAGTTATTCTAATCAGTATTTTAATATCCTAAGTTAGCTATATAATCTAATCTAACGCAAGGGGGTTCAGCCTGAGAGACTGGCACGGTTTGGTTATGATTAAATAGAAAACTAAACTAATGAGCACGAATCAGCGATTAGCACACACGTACACAGATAGATACTCGAGACAATAAGAAGACCTGTCCTGATAATTAAGTAGCTTGTCACTTGTTTTACTGCTAGTTTTATATGAAGTGTATATAATTAAACCTTTCTCGTTGGCTCTAATCTTTTCGACGAGTAAACCCTTAATGATTACTTATGTCTATCCTATTTATTCAAGTAACGCTAGAATAAATAGGCGAGGAAGGGGCATGGCGACCCAAGCAAGACTCAGCTAGACACAGAGGTTATCAATGCACTAATAAAAGTCACCAAAGACATCAACATATAAACTTTAATTAATGGGAAAGCAATATTAAGGGGAGTGCATGATTTTCCGTAGTCACATGACACAAGCCCATCAATCCTGATGAATTAAAGTGTACTAAAACAATAAAACAAAACTACTTAATGAATTGAATACATGCAGGACCTTCTTACAGCTCTTGTATCTTCGTTTAGGTGTGTCTTGTGCTGCTTGGTCGTCTGAATTCGGCTCTAGGGTTTTGTGGTCTTCGGTCTCTAAATGTCTCCGAGAGAGCTCTCAAATTCATCTGTCCTTGGAGTATTTATAGTTTCTGTCTCAGGGATAGATGCGGCGCATAGAGTTGTTAGATGCGGCGCATTGACTTAACTTCGCGTGGGGTCCAAGATTAATATATTCTGGAATATTCGTACACCGTCTTCAGATGCGGCGTATCTTGATCTTTGTATGCGGCGCATGTACTTGGATTGTATCTTGTGAAATCTTGATAGTGATACGCTGTAAGTTAGAAGTATAATGCGGCGTACCTGGAGTAGAACGAGCTTGATCTTCTGGATTTCAGTAGGCTTTTGACATCTTGCTTGTTTTGCTCCATAATTAGTCCAAAATCGCCAAGTTTCACATAATGCTTGTTTTTACCTGAGAATTACTAAAGTAAACATTAAGGTATCGATTCTCATATATAATATAATAAAACAAGTCAAATAAATAGGATAAATGATGATAATAAAATGTACTTATTTGAGTTCATCAAATATCCCCCCACTTGAACTTTACTTGTCCCCAAGTAAACCTTAGAATTAATCATATGAAAATGTATCCTAAAAGATATTAGGATTTATTTTTATATTTAAGCACGTATTCGTTTTGTCATAATCACACAACCAAACACTTAACGAAGTAGAAACCAAAATAATTTTTAATGTAAAACAATTCTAAATCGTTTAGTTGCTTAGTCGTGACGAATATTCTATCATAGGCTTGGCAAGTATACGCATCTCCCCCACTAAAGCCAAGGAGTAACAAGTCTAAAGCAGTAAAAAGGGTTTGTTGGTTAAGGGTTGATCATCCTTTTTAATCTCTATCGATCTCACATTCCAGAAAAGGCAACAAAATCACAAATACATGATCGAATCCACGACCACGATACTTGCAATTGCTCAAATCCTTAACTCGAATAGGCTAAAGATAGGACCAAGTAATCTTCACCAATAATATTATATCAAAAAGGGCGACAAAATCAAAAATACATAGCCGAATCCACGACTACGATACTTAAGATTGCTCAAATCCCTAATCTCAATAAATTAAAGGTTTGGATGAAGAATGATATAGGGTATGGATAATATTTGGGATACAAATTGGTGTAAAATAAAAAATAAACAAAACAGATAAATTAAAATCCTAAGTGTGGTCAATCACTTTCCCAACCATCCCATGAATAAGACTCATATCATTGAATAACTCACGCTTTAACACTTGAAACACACGCTTTAGGTAGACACGAATTATACTCAACAAGATCTCAATCAAAGAATAACTTTAGTTGGCGTTCCCATAATGGCCAACTCCCATTCAATCCATAAATATAATATACAACAAAAAATAGTGGTGATATCGCCCACTTAATACAAAACTTTACATAAGTTGGTTAAAACAAACTTCCAACTTTTCCTTTTTCTTTTTCTTTTCTATTTTTTTCGATTTTTTTTTTTTTTTTTTTTTTTTTTTTTTTTTTTAGAATTCAATGTGTAAAATTTCACAACTTTTCTATCACTATTTTTCCGGATAATTTTTCCATACTCTTCATACTTTCAGAAATAACTATAATAGTGAAAGTAGCAAACACACGAAAAATAAACTAAAAGATATACAATATTTACTTTCATACCAATTGCATTGTGCAATTTCCTGACCTAACCAAAGATAATGAATTACGCACACGAACACAGGTAATGTAAGGAAACACACTTTGCCTAAAGCAATTAACCACGGATTTTAATCTACAGGGTAGGCTAAGGTGTAAGGGTGTATCGAAACTGTTGTAGCTCAAGATCACTCTTTATCACACAATATTTGGGCGTTAAACACAAGAGGATGAGGGTTTTTCTAGGGGTATCTTACTCTAAAAGTGAGAGTAACAAAGGGTTTGTACGGGGGTTAACTAACCAGTGTAGTTAGTTAATATCACATAACATATAAAGGCTATTTGGGTGTAATCCTAGAAATTTACCAAGTTAGACAAGTCACTCCAATTATATAGATAATACTTATTATGGTGGTCTCGAATAGTATACAAGCCAAGTTCTAAAGTTTACAAGTCACCAGCACACTAAAGTTTTAATATTTTTGAAAGAATAGAGTTATGTGTGCGGTTATGTAATTTAGACTTTAAACAAAAACATGCTAAAAATTTTAAATTTTAATATATTAAGCGCATTTTAAGCATATTTTGAAAAAAGTTTAGGACAAGTAAGTGTTCTAATTCTCCAATCCCCCCATTTAAGTTAAACAACGTCCTCGTTGTTTGTGTCAAAGGTTAAAAACTGGAAAATAAAAGAATTAGAACAGAAAAACTCCCCTGAGATTTGCTCGGTATGATCCTCCATTATTCGTATAAGAGCAAAAATCAACTTCTTGTGGATGAGAAAGTTGAAGCTTCATAGATGATGTATCCACAAGAAAATGCAGGAATCTATAATACCATTTAGACTTTAACACACCTGAGTTAAGAAGGTTCAAACTTGCATAATACATTAGTAGTTAGAAAAAAATAAAACCTAAAAAAAATAAAACTGTAAATCATCAGGTCAGTCGATACGCCGTATCTTATGGAAGAAGATACGCCGTATCGAGCCTGGAATAAATACGAATCAGAATAAAAGATGCGTCACATCCTTAACCAGGGATGCGCCGCATTAAATAAACTGACAGAAAGTTTTAAAGTCAAAAATAAAAATGCAGAAAATAAAATAAGATATGACCAGTTCAGGTGATGCGTCGCATCTTATGATGGAGATGCGCCGCATCGTCTGCAGGTCTGACAGACTCGACACAGAATAGAAAAGTAAAAATTTTTGTTCCGGGTTGTCTCCCAGTCAGCACTTGTCTTTATTCCAGAGTCTTCAAGTTAGACTCACGTTCAGCTCCTTATTTTGTCCTTGTTACGTGCCATCCTTCTTCTTTCATCCGAAAGATGTTACCGTATAGCTCCGCAACATTTTCTTCCGTTCGACATAATCTAATATATTCTTTGGTCTTCGTCGCAACATATTCTTCATATGGTCCCAAAGAGTATTTGATGACTTCAATTTTTTCAGAAATTATCATGGGTGGGCTATTATAAGTAATCCCAAGTAGTCGACATTCTCTCTCGATGAATTCTTCTTCGTCTTTATCAACAAACTTGAAATAAGGATCCTTATTCAAATAGTCATCAAGTTCATCAATTAATGACTCATCGTTATTATCATAGGGATAATAATTAACCAAGTTAATGGATTGATAATAATCTTGAGTCTCGTCCCACTTTCTTTTCAATTCCCATTGTAAGCGTCGATTAAGCCTTGTGTAATCATCACATTCTCTATGCACCCATTCCCAGAAAGTAGTGTTCGATGCTCCCTTTAGTTCTGTAGGTCACTATAATGATCTCAAACACACGCTCGCTAATGAATTAAACAAACACACGATCTACTACTTATCTAAATAATAATAAGCTACGTATGGAAATCTTAATAAGCTAAACACGATAAGCTAGAAT
This sequence comes from Artemisia tridentata subsp. tridentata, assembly GCA_021014915.2. Classification (NCBI taxonomy): domain Eukaryota; kingdom Viridiplantae; phylum Streptophyta; class Magnoliopsida; order Asterales; family Asteraceae; genus Artemisia; species Artemisia tridentata. The sequence continues at coordinate 2,847,592 of CP139506.1, forward strand.
AAGAGAAATAAGAAGAGAAGAATAAGATGGAAGGTTTTCATTCAAACGATTCACACACAAGCATAGCTTCCGCACATACATAAGAAAACCAACAATACAAATGAATCCCTTGCCTTGTATTTATAGGCAATGGGAGGGGGAATCATTCTAAGAATATTCCCTTCCATGTGATAAGGATAAATTAATTAACATGACCGGTCCAAGGACTACTATTGAACTGGTCCAAAAATACAAACAATATAGTCCTAATTGTGCAACATTAATTAAATGAACAAGACTTGTAAAATATTTAAAACGTGTTCCTAACAATCTCCCCCTAAGTCTTGATCATCAATGTTGCCCGACGTCTTCTTTGCTTCTTAGGCTTCCGACGTCTTTATAATCTTTGTTTATTTGTTCTTGTGTAATGATGATATGATGTTGTCTCTATCTGCCAATTCTCCAACGTCTTCTTGTCTTCTCCATCATGCTCATATGTCTTTGATTTGTTTTCTGCAATATGTTCTCACTTTTCAGTCTTAAACTTGTGAAAGGTTGAGATGCTTGAACTTTTGACTTTACTATTGCTTGTGTTGAACTTTTGTAATAACCGAGTCATTGAGAGAACATTTCTTCAAGATATAAGCATGATGGAGTCTTGATGGTCGAACTCCAGCTCCTCAGCAGCAGCAGCAACAGCAGCAATAGCACGAACCAACCGGTACTTACAGGCTCAGACTTGAGATCATCAACAGCATAGTGTGAAGACTTTCTCAAATCCTAACCCAGACCGTTCTGAACCGGATTCCCCCGAAAGGGATTACACGGACACACCGAAGTGCACCCACGATTCAGTGAGTCGCTGGAGATCACCCCACGACTGTAGACCGTTTGGAGCATACACTAAGCGTAACCCATAAAGAGTTACCGAAGTGACCTGCTGTCAGAATTGTTTGATGTTGTTCTGGCAGGATTTCCATTCAATCATTGATAATCACAAATGTGACTTTTCTCATGAATGTTCTTGGCAGATTGCTAAGATCTGCGAAGGACACTTTTCCTAATTTACACCTGATGCCCATGATGTAGAACACCAGATTAATTCTAAGTGTACCTAAGAGATCTTTTATGAATCTCATGGCTCTAGACTCAATAAGTGCACATTTGTTTGGTCATCGGAGGCGTGGAGCAGATTGCCTCCTTTTCAATATCAACAATCTCGTAATGAGATGTCGATAGATTATGAAGGGTTCTCCGTGTGAATGAAACAAATGTCTTTTGAGAGACACTTGAGTGGCTTAGAAGGTTTTTTAGTGGATCACTGGGTCCATGACGTCTTTGGTCTTCAATACCGGTGATGCTCATCAACCAGTAGATTATGAATTGAACCCGGTGTCTGCCCTAAGGTTGAACAAATGGAGGGCTATTTCTTTTCACCCTTTTCTTTACTTTTCTTTTTAATTCTTCAACCCCTTCTTTCTCCGTTCATTCATTTTCTCCTTTTTATATCATACCTAGGACTTTCTAGTTCTAAACTATTGGTATTGTCCTTGGGTAGATCCCTCCGGCTCTGGCGGATCATAGGACGGTTTTCCCTAACCTTAGTCACCTTATAACTCCATGACTATCCCAATGATGCCATAAGACCAAAACCATTGAAAATCTCTCAAAGTGTCGATAATTGTAAAGACATTTTGTTGACACCTTGAGAGTTTGATGATTTTCAGAAATACTCCCCCTTAACATGTGCGCATAAGTAATAAATTTGAAATTTGCACATGCCGGAAAGAGTTTGCACTTTTGAATTGATTGACTTTCAATGAACCTGATCGTTGCGAGACACGCTTACATCACCAGTTAGACTGGCTTGAAATTATTACCCGTCCAGATCAGATTCAAAGATTATCGCTCGAAATCGGTACTTTCTACTCAGACACGTCCTTTGCGAGACACGCTTACATCACCAGATAAACTGGCTTGAAATTATTACCCGTCCGGGACATGTCCTTTCGACTACTGACTTTCCTATTCGTCAATTCGAGGGTCAATTCTGAGTTTGAGCACACGAGATTCCAGCAAATGAGACATCATATTTTAATCATTTGTTTCTTCTCCCCCTCAAAAATAGCATACTCATGATGTTTTTGGAAAAACGTTTATGATTAAAATATGTTGTTTTTGAGTTTTAGGGAAGAAGTTTCAAGAAATTTGATACTTCTTTTTGAACAAAGATTATATTTTTCAAATACTCCCCCTGGACGAGGGAATACTTGTCCTTATGAGCAGAATGTTTGAAAAAACGTTGTAAAACATTCTGATTTTAATTCTGCTCATAAGTAAGAAGCTTTCGCTCCTTTTTCAGGATTGAGGCACTGAAGCGTACCTCAGGGTCCTTTCTTTGGGGTCCGGGTTGTACACTGTTATTTGTGCACAAGCCGTAGTCATATCCACAGTCATATATACGTAAGAATATTGAATGAATATTGAATATTTAAATCAAATTCTTACAAATTAACCGCCTCTGCCAAAAGTGGTGAATTTTGGATCTGTTCTCTGGAATAATCTGATGGCAAATGGAGGACGACCACCAACATAAGTTTCCAATCTCCTCATCTGATCCCTTCTGTAGAGCCTTTCTTCGATTGACCAGATAAAATTCTTGACCTGCCTGAGCTGCTGATGATTCCATTTCTTGTGCTTCTTCAATATTTGATCCTGAACCCGTGTGACTAACCCATCTCGAACATTCTTTAGCGTGTCATCACAAAATTTGTGAATCTCTTTATGTGGCATGAAACGGTTAGTGTTCGTTGCACTTCTGTAGACGAATCCAAAGATAGGGTCGGTCTTGAGCAAGTACTGAGGCTCCTTGTTGTCAGTGAGAGTAAACATGGGTTCCTCAAGATTCAGTTTCTTCTGATAACTTTCAACTCCAAGTTGAAGATCTTCTACACGTTCTTTGATCACTGTTCTTCTGATGAAGTGGCATATAGCAGTGCTAAATGCATACAGAAGAGTAGGATTGAGGTGATTCAGCTTCCCTTGTACTTTCATCAAATACAAGTCTTCAATGTCGTTGAGATTGAGCTCAGGAAAGTCTGCTTCATTGAACGTGTAAATAAGATTATCTTGTCTGCGAACCTTGATCTCATTAATGAACGTGTAGCCAAGCTTTTGTGATCCCTTAGCATCGAGCACTGCCTTGATGCGAAGATCACTGAACACCTTTTCTCGGGATGCCATGAGAGCGAGTTTGCACTTGTACCATGATTTGCGTTTGTCAAACCAATGGTGAATTCCAAGCTCAGCGTCACGATCATATTTTGCCCGTTTGTTGATGAAGAGTTTGAGGAGTCTAGCTTCTTCCTCAATGGCAGGATTGATGTAGTTTGCAGCAGGAGTGAATGTTATTGAGGTAGCATATTTGATTGTACTAGAAGTCCCATGTACAAGTAGTTCCAGATCTTGGTTGAAGAAGAATGAATATGGGATTCCTGACATTCCATGATATGGTCGTATCACAGGAAGTGGTTTTGTCCAGTCGGTGATGTATGGACGTTTCTTGCTGTCGAGACCACCTTCCCTGTATACATCTGGATTTGTCCAATCGAAGTCTTTAGATAATGCTCTAGCAATATTCTCCAGATGATATTCCAACTCGGCAGCACTTGCAGACTTATCTTTTAAAAGATTGAAGGCATCATTCTTGATTCTACGAAGCTCTCTTTTTGTCATCTTCTTAATGTTGAAAGCATGTTTGACTTTCTGATTGTATTCAAACGTGCTATCTTCTATCTTTGAAGCTTCGTCGTCGATGATTTGAGCCTGTGCAAGGTGGTCGAACCAGTTGTTTCCATGTAAGTCTTCGTCAGTATCTAACCATGTAAGCACAGCTGGTTCTTCAGAAGACTTTTTACTGCTGGATGGTTTGGCTTTTGCTGGTTTTGGAGGTGATTGAGGTGGATCATCTTGAGGTGGGTCATCTTGAGGTTGAAACTCAATGTCATCATTGATGAAATGTTCAAAGTGATGCTCAGTTTCCTTAGGACCAGATTCTTGATGATTTGGAGATGGTGGAGAAGTTCTCTGTTCTGGTGGTTCCTGAATGTGAATACCAGATCCACTCACAGTCTTTTGTTTCTTTTGTGTGGAATTTGGATCTGGATCCTCAGTGTCGTCATCACGAATCCTCTTTCCTTTATCAGCAGCAACCTTGCAAGAAACCTTCTCAATATGTGCTGCAATAGACTTCATAAGACTAATATCTTCAGGAGAAGGAGATGTCATAGTGTGGAATCTGTTGAGAAGCTCAATTTTGAGTTCTTCTGTAGTGAAGACTTTGAGCTGCTTGAAGCCAGAATTGAGAATGATTGCTTCTTTGACCTTGAGATCAAGCTGAGTGTTGACATTCTCGTTAATGTTCTTCTGTAGATCAGCGGTAAAACGTTTGACATAATGTCTTGTCTTACTTTTGATATTATCTTCTATATCAAAAGAAAGAAACTCATCCATGTTCTGCTTTGTTTCTTGCATCTCTTTGACTTGTTCAGATAGACCCTTGATGAGATTTTGCATTTCTGACATCTGTTCTTGCATCTTGCTCTCTCTCCTTGCTTGAGCAAGTTTTGCTGCTTTCTTGATTTGCCTAGATATTGGTGAGAGAACTTCAACTCTTGTGACTTTGGCGATTTTATTGACTTGTTTGCCTTTTATGACTGTTCTGATTCTTTCTGCCAATGTTGCTTTGCCTTTGTTTGGTGGTGACCTTGATGGTGATGGAGTGAGTGATGGAATAGATGATGATGAGTTAGGAGAAGCAGAGTCCTTGTGAGATGAAGATGAAGGTTTTGAAGGTTTTTCCGGTGATTCTGGAGGAGTTTGATGCTTAGGAGGTGACTTAGGAGGTGAGAAAGGTTTGGGAGAAGGAATGGGAGGAGTTTGATCACGTGGTTGTTGTTGAGGAGATTTGAATGGATCATTCAATGGAGAGATAATGTAGTTATCTGCTACCTCATCCTCCTTTTGTTTCCTATCCATTTCTTCCTTCCTTTTCCTTTCTTCTTCATTAAGTGCCTCCAGTTCATTTGCAGCTTCTGTAGCTTTTGATCCAGTGATTTCTTTTTCTTCATCAGAATTTCCCCATTCATCAGTGTCAGCATGGTGATGTACCTCCTCTTGTTGTGGAATGTCATCAAACATTGAGTCGGAAATTTCATTTTCTGTAAAGATTATCTTTTCAGACTCTGATTGTGTTTGATTCTCCAAGTTGGTTTGATTGACTGAGCTTGATTGAGGAGGGGGAACTGTAGTTGTAGCCATAACGGGTTGATTAACCGTATCTGGCTTAGCTGTGGAAGATTGTGAGACACCGGGTTGATTAACCGGATTAGGGGATGAAACTGGTGCTGGAGAGACTCCTGATCCTCCTGCTCCCTTTGCAATCTCTTCCTTCTTCTTTGCTTCCAATTCCCTCATAACTTCCTTTTGTAGTTCTGCTCTTCTTTCTTCATCAATCTTCTTCTGCTTAATACTTGCCTTAGTAGCATTCTCTAAGTCAATCTCTGTTTGAAACTCGGCTTCTTGCTCATTAAGTATTTCTACTTCTGGTTCAGTGTCTTCGGAGGATTCAGAGGATTCATCACGAATACCAATTTCTTCAACTTTTGGTTTCGGTGTAGTCTTAATGATTCTCCTTTTGCTTGTGGTTGGTTTCTTTGGAGCACTTGATGCACTTCCAGTTTTGCTAGCTCTACTGCTTTTGGAACGAGTCTTGGAAGAACCTGTTCCCTCAGTCATTTTAGTGATACCGACAAGCTTCTTCTCATAAGCTTGAATGTAATCTGCGTAAGCAGGTGTTTCCCTGACCGCATCAGTAAGTAGAACATCAAACAACTTGAGACCTTGTTTGTGAGTGCTATCCTTTGGAAAGTATACTGATTTGAAGTCAGTGTCCATCTTGATCACATGTCTTTCTCTGTCTTCGGGACGATTAGAAATATCATGATGTTTATCAAGAAGAAGACTTATCAGCAACTTAGTGTAACGAACAAATGGGATTTTAGTCAAGGGTTTTCTGAGTAGACCATGTATTTGATGCATAAGGTCTTCCCAGATAAGAGCAGCAAAATCAAGGTTGTGTTTGGTAACAAAACCCCAGAAGAGTTGAGCATGAGATAGTCTTGGATGTTCGTGTCCACTGTCTCTTCCAGACACTGATCGAATCAGAATATAGTACATAGCTCTCCATGGTTGAGGAATGGACTTGGCATTGATATTTGAGAGGATGTTGAGTGGAAGATCTGGATCAACATCATATCCAAGGCCAATGAGAAAGTTGAGAATGTCTTGTTCAGTGGGTGCAGGCCAGTATCGTCTTGAGGTCTCCGGTGGATCTGGTAGAGATAAAGCTTCACGTAGATGTGCTAGAGTGACCTTGACTTGTTTCCTGTCAAGAGTGCAGGTGAAGAATTTGTTGTTGTCATCTGGTTTGATAGTGCTCCACATCTGATGAATGTAAATCTCTGGAATACTATCTGAATCTTCCAAGATACTCCTGCATTCATGTCTTTTGAGGATTTCGATGACAATTCGACAACTTGGTTCAGCACACTTGATATTATCAAAGACCACTCTTGAATTGTTCTTGCCATACTTAGCCTTGAATCCTTGTGGGAATAACTCTGCTTTGGTGATAGGTGGAAGTGGTTGTTGTTGTTGTGAAGACATTGTGGATGATCTGAAACAGCATTATGACACCAAATTTGCAGGATATATGTGTGTTAGCATTAGTTGAAATTGAGTTTTTGCACACAACATCCTTTATTAACATGACTGAGCAATCATTAACCTGTGAATTTTAATTTTGCATAAGAACTCTTCCCTTTAATTTGACAAGTCTTAAGGAATTAGAAATTTCAATGAAATTGGTAATTTCAAAGGCAGATAGTCAAAAACAAGAGATTTTGACAAATGCGAGAAAAAATTACCAATTGCAAGAGAAAAATACCAATTGCGAGAAAAACTTGTCAAATGCGAGAAAATTTCAATTGCGAGAAAAAATTTCCAATTGCGAGAAAAATTTCCAATTGCGAGAAAAATTTCCAATTGCGATAAAAATTCCAATTGCGGGAAAAATTCCAATTGCGAGAAAAGGTTTTTCAATTGCGAGAGCACATTACCATTTGCGATAGCAACACCAATTGCGAGAGCAATGGCAATTGCGAGAACAAATGACAATTGCGATAGCAATTGCAAATTCGAGAATATCTTATCCAAGAAATTCCGAAACCCGTTTTGACGATTTATTCACAAAAAATTTTGCAATTCACAGATTAATGATTCCACACCAATTGCAATAGGTTCACTAAGCTATTTTACTCATTTTGACCAATTTATAACACTTTCTAACCACAAAATCTATAGATTCGAACTGCATGTGCATAGTGTTCTTGATAAACCCTAAATCTCAATCAATGATCAACTAATGTTTCTGGGCTTAATCTGAGGCAACAACTATTCAATTCGAGTCATAACAACAATTTTACAACACTTCAATCACACCAACACATTCACATTCGATTTTCCCCAAATTATGAACATAAACCCTAAAGCTTCGAATAAACATTCAGATGAGTTTTTGGAACAATTAAACACGCATTCATGTTACATAACCAAGTTCTAAGTAAATAATTACAAGCATAATCACTCAAAACACATTGGATTAAAAAATCCCAAATCTGCGCAAACCCTAGAAATTCGTCTAGTTATTTAACACAAATTCCACCATTGGATTTAAAATTCCATGAAAACCATATGTTATAATCCTTTAATAAACATGAAATCACTCACAAATTCGTTTGATCTTGTACGGATGATTAGAATGAATTAGAGCCGTTGATTTTGGTTGTTGGTGATAGTAAATGCGAAATAGGATTTGCAGTGAAAGTAAATGACATACACAGTGATTTCTGTTTTGCATTTAAGTCTTTACTATTATCTTTTATCCTATGTTCACAATTAGTCCCTTAACCTCAATTCTTAGCACACTAAATCCTAACCAAACGATTTTCACTAATTAGCACTTTTAGTCCTCTAACAATTAGTAACCATCAAATTCCTAACAATTAAACAAGTAATCCGTAGGATATCACATCAAAACCAATACAAAGCAACAGTGTTACAGAAAATATGCAAGTACAAATTTGTAAAAAAAAAAAAAAAAATTGTAAAATTTTGTGTCTCCCCCTCAACATTTGTTCAGAAATGAATAATGACAATTTAAAAAAAAAAAAAAAAAAAAAAAATGAACAAAATGTTGAATGAGAATTTGTACTTGCACACACTTTTTTTTTTTTTTTTTTTTTTTTTTTTTTTTTTTTTTTTTTTTTTTTTTTTTATGATGGTTATTTACAAGATAGTTTGGATGTTTGACTCAATTATTTGTTTTTAGAAAATTGGACAATTCTTGAGGAGTCAAACATCGCATGCCAATTTGGTGAACCAATTTCACAAAACGTTCATGAGGTAAAGCCTTCGTGAAAAGATCCGCCAATTGGTGTTCCGTTCCCACGAAATACAACTCAACGGTACCCTGCTCCACATGTTCTTTGATGAAGTGATATCTGAGAGCGATGTGTTTGGATTTGGAATGCTGCACGGTGTTGCATGAGATAACAATGGCACTCTTGGAGTCGCAGTACATCGGGATTTTGTTGAATATGTACCCATAGTCCATCAGTTGTGATCGCATCCAAATGATTTGAGCACAACAGGCAGACATGGCTACATATTCTGATTCCGTGGATGATAGAGACGTACAATCTTGCTTCTTGGACTGCCAGGACACCAGCTTATCACCGAGGAATTGAACACCACCAGATGTACTCTTTCTTGTATCAATACATCCCGCATGATCCGCATCTGAAAAAGCAGTTAGTGCAAAACCAGAATCCTTTGGATACCAGATCCCCAAATTAATGGTTCCCTTGATGTATCTAAGGATTCTTTTAACAGCAGATAAATGTCTTTCTGTTGGGTTAGATTGATAGCGAGAACACAGGTATGTGGCAAATACAACATCCGGTCTGCTAGCTGTGAGATACATAAGAGACCCAATTATACTACGATAATTTGTAGGATCAGTGGGTTTCCCATGTAAATCAGCATCTAGCTTCGGGGATGAGGAGGCCATTGGGGTGTTATAGGTGTCACTAGTTGTCATGCCATGCTTCTTTAATATTTCTTGTGCATATTTAGACTGACTCAAGAATATACCACGAGGTGACTGGTGAACTTGCAAGCCTAGGAAAAAATTTAATTCACCGATCATGGACATCTCAAAGTTTTGTTTCATAAGTTTTGCAAAGGCGTTTGAGTACTTTTTATGGGTAGACCCAAAAATGATGTCATCCACATAAATTTGTACGATGAGAATGTCCTCCCCGTGTTTTTGTATAAACAGAGTCGGGTCCACAGATCCTTTAGTAAAATGATTAGCAAGCAAGAATGCAGCAAGTTTATCGTACCATGCTCTCGGGGCTTGTTTAAGGCCGTAGAGAGCTTTCTTAAGCCTGTAAACGTGTTGTGGATGTTCTGGATCGACGAAGCCCTCTGGTTGTGAAACATACACCTCTTCACGAAGTTGTCCGTTCAAAAATGCTGTCTTCACGTCCATTTGATAAACTGTAATGTTCTTATGAGCCGCGTATGCCAGAAACATTCTTACTGCCTCTAGTCTAGCCACTGGAGCAAAAGATTCCTCGAAATCAATTCCCTCTTCTTGGCTATACCCTTTAGCAACCAACCGAGACTTGTTACGAATAACCGTTCCCTCTGCATCCAACTTATTTTTCCAAATCCATTTTAATCCCACAACATAAACTCCATCCGGTTTCTCAACAAGTTCCCAGACTTCCAATCTTTTGAACTGATCCAATTCTTCTTGCATTGATTCAATCCAATTGTCGTAAGTCAAGGCCTCTTTGATATTTTTCGGTTCAGCTTGACAAACGGTGAGAGCGTATATACAAGTTTCACCATCTGTGTGGAGTTTTTGTCGTGTCATAACTGGTTTATCTGGATTGCCAATCACATTTACTAACGGATGATCCCTTGTCCATTTATGAGTTGATGGGTAGTGTTGAATGTTGTGATGATGATATGACGGGTCCATGTTGCTCGAGGATGATTCTCCGGTATCTGGAACAGTTGGTGGTGGAGCAAATGGATTAAAGAAGGCGTTCCCGTCATATCCTGATGGTGGTGGAACATTGTTAGAAATGGGGGATAAATCTTCAACTGCTGGTTGAGGTGTTTTCTCCATTGTTGATGATGGTTCAGGTTGTGGTGCATCGGTAGCAATTACTGTAGAGGTAGATGCTGATGGATCAGGTGCTTGATGTAGAAGTTGTTGAGCAGCGGAACTGGTGGAAGCATCTGATGCACTAGTAACACGAACGTCATCGAACATAGGTGCAAACAAATCTTCCAAATCCTTCCTGTTGAAAGGTAGGGGTGCAGATGAAGATTCAGGAAAGTTCAGACGGTTGTGAGCGGGTTCTAAGCGATCTTGCTCAGAAGCCATTTCGGTGAGTTCATCAAAATTAGCGTGTATGGTTTCTTGAATATCCCCAGTCCGACGATTCCAAATACGATATCCCTTGGAGTTCTCACAGTATCCAACAAAGATCCCAATATCTGCTTTAGCCTTAAGTTTACCAAGATCATCTTTATCATTCTTCGGATAACACAAAGCTCCAAAGACGTGAAAATGGTTGATGTTTGGTTTTCTCCCTTGTATAATCTCATATGGTGTTTTGGTGTGTCTTTTGGTGATCATTGCACGATTCTGAGTATAACAAGCAGTATTGACAGCTTCAGCCCAAAGATAATCCGGTAATTGAGCATTGATCAACATAGTTCGAGCTGCTTCCACGAGCGTCCGGTTTCGTCTTTCAACTACACCATTTTGTTCCGGAGTGCGAGCTATGGAAGTCTGATGAACAATCCCATGTTTCTCTGTGAAATCCCGAATGATTTGATTCTTAAATTCAGTCCCATTGTCTGTTCGGATGATTCGGACGGTGTTGCGGACTTGAACTTGAATCTTAGTGAGAAACGTGATGATAATAGATGGAACTTGATCTTTAGTTCGAAGGAAATAGACCCAAGTCCATCTTGAATAATCATCTACGATTACCAGAATATACTTCTTCTCGTTAATACTCTGAACGCGCATCGGACCACACAAATCCATATGAAGCAGTTGTAGGACATGGTCTGTGCTGTGTTCTGTTTTGGGAGGAAAATGGGCACGATGACTTTTCCCTTGTTCACAAGCAGAACACAAGTGATCCTTGGCATATCGGAATTTTGGATGACCGTCAACTAATTTCTTCTTGGCAAGATCAGTCATGGTTTTAAAATTGAGATGAGACAATCGTTTGTGCCATAACCAAGCTTTCGTGGGATGAGCCTTGGAGAGTAAACAAATAGGAGAAGAAGCTGTCATGCCGTCAAAGGAGATAGAATACAGACTTGTTCCGCGTTTCCCTTTCATAAGGTCGTTCCCTTGAAGATCACGAATAAAGCATGTTTTCTCCCTGAATGCTACTTCCAAGTCTCCATCGCAGAATTGTCCCACAGAGAACAAATTATGACCGAGACCTTCAACATAATACACACGGCTGATTTCGATGTTCCCATTAATATAATCCAAATAGCCCATAATTGCAGCGAAGTGATCATTCCCGAATCTGACCGTTCCGATAAACTTTGCAACAAAGTTCTGAAGAAGTTTGAGATTGCCGGTCATATGTCGGGAGCACCCGCTATCAATAATACAAAGGACGATTTGAATCACCTGCATCACAAACATCGGAAACAGGTGGAGAATTGATAACGGTTGGATCCGCTGGGTTAGTGACACATGAGGTTAGTATTTTAGGTAACCATTTAAAATCAAAAGTGTTCTGTAACCAGCGTTGCCAGGTCCAACTAGTCTCTGCCTTTTTCCTAAGGTATGCACTAGGTGACTTTTTGGTCTTGGATTGGGGCTTTTCTATTTTCTCCTCAGAAACATCTAGTGGGGGCATTCCTAAAATGGATTTCGCAATGGTTTTAAGCCTAGAGGAAGCGCCACTAGTTCGTTTCTTTCTCTTAGTCAGCAAAGTTTTAGCAACACATTTTGTATGATCACCAGATAGTATGCTATGACGACAAAAGACACAAGTAGCATCAACCAAAACATCTTCATTAATATTTAAAGAGTTATCATCTGTTACATCATTCTTAGAACTAGACTCAGATAAGTGCAATTCTGTTTCTGATGTTACATTTGTCTTATTCAAACTACTTTCTTGGACTTCTTCAGACTTAGATACTGCCTTCCTAGATTTCTTGACTCTATTCTTCCTCTGTTTCTTGTGAGTCTTGGAATGGTTGATCTTAGAGGTGGTTTCTAGTCCTGTGGAAGTACAAGTAGCTGAATCAGTGGTTGTGTCAGATGCTTGGGTATGTTCTTTGTCCACTACATACATTCCTGGAGCAATCTTATGAATGTTTGCTTTGCTTTTGTCTAAAACTCTTATCTTCTTCTTCAAATCAATAATGATGTGTTGGAACTCTTGATTTTGTGAATCTAATTTCCTGTTTAGGTAGACTGTGTCATTTCTGTTTTGAATAACTTCATCCAGGTCTTTTTCATTTTGAAACAGTTTAACTTTTAAGAAAGCCTTTGTTTCTTTGTTTTGTTCATGACTGTTTTGAAATGATAGAGATCCCATGAGATTTTGAAATTTGATTTCAAATTCAAGACTTCGTTTTTGACACCAGTCCAACCTGTTTTGAAGATTAAAAACTTTGTTTTCCACATCACAATTGATTTGTCGAAGATTCTCATTCTCATGTACCAGATTATCAATCTCCATATGCAACATCTTAATATCCACAGCATGATCATTCACAATTAAAGCATTACCAGATTCATAGAGCGAATTCATAATCACAGAGACCACGTCATAACACAAGACTTTTTCCAAGAGTCGATCATTTTCTTTTGCTAAAAATTTCTTTTGAAGTTTTTGACGTTGAACCTTGTCATCTTTAGCTTTAAAAATGGATTTCATAGATGCTAGTTCCGTATATAACTCCTCTTCCCATCTTGTTGCACCCTTTTTCAGATTTCGAACATGAGGAAGAATTTTCTTTTGAAGAATCTCCTTCTTTTCTTTCTGAACAGGAGAAAGAAAAGACGAGATAGGAATTTGAGAACTAAACTCAATTTCACTCTCCAAACGAGAAATGTCATCCATAAATGTCTGAAAATATCGAAGAACCCGACATTCTTTAGGCATTTGTGGATCAACAAGATCCTCTGTCAAACAATCTTTAAATTGTACACCAGTCGTAGGATCAGAAGTTATAGACGAGGGAGCACTTATGTTTGTGTATGTTAACGTTTGTTCTGGATGATCCTTAGGAGGAACAAATGATTTGCTCAAATGAGGTCGTACATTATAATCATAATGTACTTTTGAAAACTTTGTTTGTGACTTTGATCGACCCTCAATCTTGTTTTCAAGAAAATCAGTTTCTTCATCAACAGAATACAAAACAACACGTTGAAAGGAATCATCTAACAGAAATGTTGCATTGTATAACTTAGGATTTTCTTTGAGTGCTTTGTGTAAATTGCGGGGTGTGTCACTTCCAAGTGCAAAACTGACTCCTTTAGGACTTGGTTTTACAACATTCTTTTGAATTTGCGTTACAGAATTACCCGTTTTATACACAATATTTTGAAAGTCTTTGAGTTTGGTTTCCAAATCCAGAATTTGATCAAGATAGGAGTCAACACATTTCCTATTGGCTTTCTTTTCTTCAAGAAGATCCTTCTGAGATGCAGAAAGCTCAGATTGAGTTTTCAACAACTCAGAATTTAAAGCATCAAGTTGAATTTTAAACTCAAACTGATCCTTTTCTTTCTGAGAGAAAAGCTCAGCTTTGGCAATGGTTAGCTCACGAACTTGACTTTCTAAATTTTGAACTTTTACATACTCTTGTTGGAAAGCCGTTTCAAAACCTTTTTCACGTTTATCTTGTTTTAGATATCCGGAAAGTTGTAATTTATAACACTCATTATCCTTTGTTAACACTGCAATTTTCTCTTTGAGCTTCTGATTGATGTCATTGCATTTTTCTATTTGTGACTGGGTGGTCAATAACAAGGCCTGTAATTCCGAATCTTGATCATTCAAATGATCTTTTTGTTCAAGATGATCACAATTAGCATCATCGATGAGATCATCAAAGGAAACAACTGTTGTATCATCATCAAATGATACAACCGTGTTAACTTGATCATCGGATGGTGATGATAATAACTCATTTTGAACAAAAGTTTCGTTTGTAGATGAAGATGCAGACGGTGAAGCAATTTCATGAATAAGACATGTCGGATCAGGTACCTGAGAAAGACCATCAGTATCATATACCGGGCCTGTCTCGGACATATTCATTTCTTGCATATTAGCCATAAGCATGACTGCAGCGTTTGCCTCAAGGTCTTCCATCTCATCATCTGATTCCACAGTTGCCATAAAACTTTGATCATTCTGAGTCATCATCCCAGCAGCTCTTTCATCTTTGAGTGCCATCATAAGAGCCTCTTTGTGATACTGACTGCCCATTGTTCTCGGCTTCGGACAAGCATTAGCCATATGACCGTTCCCCCCACAATTGTAGCATGTGATAGACGTATTAGCAATGCCTTTCTGACCATTCCCAACATTCGAATTTCCTCTCTGAACATTCCCCATACTATTTCTGTTTGCCCCTGCAGAATTGAACCGATTTCCTCCTGACTGAACCCTTTGATTACCATATCCACGATTTCCCGAACCATATCTGCCTGAAGACCTGTTTTGAATTTCAACTCTGCCATCATGAACAACTGCCTGATTCCTGGTATTTGAAGATGAACGAAGACGGTTGTTGGATTTGGTGAATCTGCCAAATGCGTTAGCAATCAATCCAAATGCTTCATTAAGTGAATTGAATGCATCCTCTTCTTCATCATGATCTGCATTTGAGTACAGCATTGAATCGGTGCTGTTGTATGGAACCAGCTGGTTATCAGAGTATTGTTGTGCTGCTTCATAAGGAATGATTTGATTATGAGGTTGGGGTGGAATGCTTGGTTGAAAAGATGAGTGTCCAAATTCCTGTTGTGGTAAAGAGAAGTTAGATTGAGCAACGAGAGCAAGTGAATTTGGTGTTGGTGCTGGTGTAAAACCTCCTCGTGCTGCAATTTCTTTATCCACTTCTGATTGATGTTGTCGGAGGTAATCATACATGAGACCATATTTGACATCACCAATTTTCTTTGTCTGCCTCACAAAAGTGGCATATTTTTGCCATTCAGGACCAAGGCATCCAAGGAATTTGGAGTTGATAGCAATCTTTGGTAACTTTATATCATGACGATCAAGATCGTTGATAATGTTGGTGAAACGGTGGTAGTAGGATTCAATGGTCTCCCCTGGTTCCATGATGAAGTGAGTGTACTCCATATATAACTTGGACTCAAGATCTTCTTGGTTTAACTCTGTTCCTTCCATGAGAAGATGAACATGTTCCCACATATCTTTGGCTGTCTTTTGAGCATCAATACTTCGGTAGATAGGATTGGGAATTCCTTGAAGTATGAAAGACATAGCCAATTGGTTTGCTTCTTGCTGTAATGTTTGTTCAGTTGTGTAGTTGGCAACCGGAATGGGTGTGGATGTTTCTTCTCTCTCTGCAGTTGCTGAAACCACAGTAGCTGGAATGGGATAGGGTCCTTCTTCAATAACCTTCTTGAGATATTGACCATGGGGTTTTTTGAGTTCAACAAATCTGAGGAATCTACTGGCCCATTGCACGTAGTTACCCGGAGTTAGCATTGGTGGAGTTTCTTGACTTCCAGCTTCATGACGTGATTGCTGACTACTTATTGCTTCACACATCTTGTTAAACCAATGAGGTTCTCTGGAGTATGATGAATAATTCTGCAGTTGTTGATTCTGTTGCATGATTTGTTGTGGGGATACTTGTTGTGGAGAGAGAAATTGATGCTGTTGTACGAATGCTTGTTGTTGTTGATACTGAGGATGAAATTGTTGTTGTTGAGGATGTTGCTGTAGCTGATAGTAGTAATTGAAGTGAGGTGGTTGAGACATTTTCTTGGATCTTTAGATAATTAAGATGTGTTTTAAGATTTATGATGTTTGATTTTTAAGTTTACTTAATGTTCTTAGTCCAATTGCGAGAAACACTGTTTGAATTGCGAGAGAATCTGAATTGCGATAGAGGTTGTCCAATTGCGAGAGACTTGAGTAATTCCGAGAGATTTCTCAAATGCGATAGAAAATTGCAATTGCGAGAATCAATGTCAATTGCGATAGAACTTAGCAATTGCGAGAGATAACGCTGAATTGCGAAAGATCAAGCAATTTCGAAAGATTTTTCAAAATTACAATTTCGATCACGTTCTCAAACTTTTATACAAAAGATGAGAATAATTCCGAGTCGAGGTAGTTTCACAATCTTTTACAAAGAAGAAAACACCGAGTACCAAATCCGAAGAATCTGATGAATTGCGAGAAATCCTTAAACCAGTCCAATTGCGAGAAACCCTGAAGCTAGCAATTCCGAGAAACCCTTGTTACCAAATGCGAGAAACCTTTGAATTGTTGCAGACCAATTGCGAGAAACCCTTCTTCTTCGAATTTTAACCCAGAACGTTGTAGGATGATGAAAAACGTAAATCTAATGATTTTTAACGATTAAAACAACGAATTTGCACCAAAATTAACCACGTTAACGTTAAAAAACGAAGATTTGATGAAAAGGTTTTAAACAACGATTTGCAAAACTCACTTTTATCACACTTTTGACGCAAATGAACTTTAAAACTTACGTAAACTATAAAAACCAAATTAAATACCGATTAGATCTACTCTTAAAACACTAATCCTAAATACCTTTGGCGTATGATACCACTTGTAGGTCACTATAATGATCTCAAACACACGCTCGCTAATGAATTAAACAAACACACGATCTACTACTTATCTAAATAATAATAAGCTACGTATGGAAATCTTAATAAGCTAAACACGATAAGCTAGAATAAGAGAAATAAGAAGAGAAGAATAAGATGGAAGGTTTTCATTCAAACGATTCACACACAAGCATAGCTTCCGCACATACATAAGAAAACCAACAATACAAATGAATCCCTTGCCTTGTATTTATAGGCAATGGGAGGGGGAATCATTCTAAGAATATTCCCTTCCATGTGATAAGGATAAATTAATTAACATGACCGGTCCAAGGACTACTGATTGCGTGGTTTTGTAACCTTACAACAGGTTTTACCTCTCGATGGATCTCAAGAGGCTTACAACCCCACCAGGCAGTGTACCTGACCGATGTAGTATAGTGTAGTGGTAAGTACGGGGGATTGATCGTTCTCCACAGGGAATAGTGTTCGTTAGGTGTGAAAGGCTACTCTAATTAGGTCTAAGGGTTGAGGAAGATTCTTTTTATGTTTTTATAGTTTTTATGAAAGCAAGTAAAATCTCGGGTTTTGAAGGAGTGGGCGGAATTAGTTGCTAGTCAACTAACCCAATTTACTACGAATGCAAATAAAATAAATAACTGAAAATAAAATGTGGTGAGAAACTTATGTGTAGAGAAATGTGTTTACTTAGATTTCCTTACTCCCTAACTATCTTTTACCGGTTAATTAGTGTGTATTAGTCGCGTGGATGACGGGTGTATTCCTTAATACTATTCGTGGGGTGGCGTACTTACTTCCCCAACTCTACAAGCTCCTACTTCACTCCTATGTCGAGCCGGCTAGGAAGCTCCTAACATGGGATCACTAGAATTCGCTTGTGCATTAAATACAACCATAAAAACCTTTAGTACGCGTTTGGTTCATGTTTCTTAAGACGTTCAAGCAAGTTACCGAATAGGAAGTTAGCCAGTTTTCTTAAGCCTAACATAGATAAACAATCATCCAATACAACTAACAACACACTAACAACCAATAATCAATAGCTAGGTTTCATTAGATCTAAGCAAACACAAGATAAATTTAGCCTAACATGTTAAACAAAAGACAAGAATAAGATAGAATCAAACAACACATAGACATATTGAATGATTAATTGATAACTTATCTTTCAATGAAACATGGAAGATCTCAAGGCAAAAAGCCCTGAAAAAGTAGCTAAAATCGTCTTAGGGTTTTATCCCAAAATTCCACACACTAAGCTCTCCTTAATGACAAAAGATTAGAAAACTATATATAGATTTTTGGATCTGACGGCGTCACCTTATGGAGTGTGACGCCGTCACCTCGCCGCTTTTAGGGTTCCCGGATGACCTTCTTGACGCCGTCCCTCTTTAGCTCTTCAAAAATCCATTCTGGCTTATCAAGGCTTGACGCCGTCAGCTCGTGAACGTGACGCCGTCCCCTTATGATTTAAGCCGTGACGCCCTTGATCAAGTTAAAGCGTGACGTCGTCAGAATTCACATGCTATTTTCACTGGCTTATCATGAGTAAATTTCGCGTCCAACTTTTCTTGCCAAAGCATGACGCCGTCTAGAGTAAATTGTGACGCCGTCAAGAGTAACTTTTAGCCGATTTTTGAGACTTTGTCGTTTTCTTCACTTTTATGCTCCAAAAACGTCCAAAATGCCTCCTTTTCCAGATTTCTCCTCAAAAGTACCTAAAATGACAAAAGGAACGATTTAGGGCAATATTTGATCAAATAAATACGATTTAGGGCTTAAATGACCCCTTAAAAGCGGTACACTTTTCGCCTCATCAAATACCCTTACACTTGAGATTTGCTTGTCCTCAA
This sequence comes from Artemisia tridentata subsp. tridentata, assembly GCA_021014915.2. Lineage (NCBI taxonomy): Eukaryota > Viridiplantae > Streptophyta > Magnoliopsida > Asterales > Asteraceae > Artemisia > Artemisia tridentata. Next base: position 2,866,486 of record CP139506.1, read on the forward strand.
GCAAATGCGCTTTTATTCTAATCAAAATACAAGTTAGGGGTCATTTAATGCTAACATAAAAGTAATTACAACAAATATTCGTTCCACTTCAATCATAATAAGCACGGAGATTACATACTAGCACCTCACAAGTAGTGTTTAGATACTCACATCTCTCAAGTGTCATCAAAATAAATCTCATAAATGAAAACGGAAAATATCTCTCACTACCTGTCATAGCAAATAGATTACCATAGGATTGGGAAAGGATCGAAAACCTCCTCCACTAGGCGTAAGCACCTAAGATAAACTATCAAAGAGGGCTTTTAAATGGGTTATAACGTAAGGTGTAGGGAAAAGGAAAACACGGTTTTGTTGGATACGGGATATTTTACTGGTGGCGAGTTAAAAATCTTGAACAATTACATGTACTATACAATGTTGCTAAGCCAAGACTAGACTCGATCTTAAGCTAGAAACAAAATAACAAAAATATAAAATAAACATAAAATAAAACGGGATGGTAGTCCGTATGTTTTTTCTACTTTTCTTTTTCTCATTTTTTTGTATTTTTCTTGATTTTTTCGGTTTTTTTTTTTTTTTTTTTTTTTTTTTTTTTTTTTTTTTTTTTTTGCATACACTCTTGCCCTACCATCCAAAATAATACATCATAGGGGCATTGCATCCCCCTTACACTTGAATTTTTACATAACTTTACAAATAACTATTCTAATGACTCGAATTAAGATAATTGAAAAACTTGGAGTACTTTTAAAATATTTAGCACATATGGGGGTAATAAATGATGTTCTTCCCCATTACTCCATTATACTAGTACTTTACCCATGAGTCCCAATCGTCCCAAAACAATATGTACAAGGATATGACTCGACTTAGCAACCATGTAATCAACTAGATAATTAACTTGGGTTTAAACAAATGTTGTAACAATAATGCACTAAAAATGAGTGCATACAAGGTAGGCTAAGGCGATTTGGGTGTACATTTAAGTGGGGTGTAAACAAATTCTTCCTTTAAGTAAAATGCTTAAAGGTCGAAACGAAAAGATAGGCTCTGAGGGGTGTACTAGGGGTATCGTGTACTAAAAATGAGTACAACGCAAAGGGTGTGGGAGAATTACTTGACCAATGTAGCCAACGTAATTATAACAAAAACACAGGTGTAAAACAATGGGTTAATCCTAATGCCTCTTATCATGTAGTAAATCTAACTACACGAATGTAGTCTCACTTGTGGCCTTGGAATGGTCCTAACGCAAGTTCTAGAATCTAAGTGCTACCGGTACACACATCATAGCATAAATGCTTTTCCTACCAATTCTAGGGGCGAACCTCACATATTTGGGGGTGGAAAATTTTTTAGTGGTACGGTTTTTGTGCTAGTCATATAACTCCTATCCGTGAGACGCTCATTAGAACTAAAGTTTCACTCCTATATGTTGTAAAAAATTTTAAATTTGGCACTAAAATTACCTTAACAAGTATTTCTCTCAGTTTTATTACACATCTACCATCAAACAAACAAAAATCAAGCGCAATTGTATTCTCTAAAATCGTACTTTTACCCTCCCCTTACACTTAAGATGAACATTGTCCCCAATGTTCAAATAATAAGATGTAAAAGCAAAAAGTAAAAGAATGAAATCAAATACTCCCCTGATTCGCTCAGTGGATAATGAAATTACACGGTTAAATCTTCCTCCAAAGAGAATGTTGAAGCTCCATGACTAATGCATCGCCATAAGCTTGATTCCATAAACATCTCCTTGTCCAAAATAACCTGTTAAACCTGAGAAAACAAACACGAAAACCTGCATAACATCGGCGGGAAAAATCTATATATAAGGATATAATGCTTGTGGAATGATAATTTTGCAGATTCCTGGAGATTATAAGTTGGAGATTTAATAAAAACTTTTTATGAAAACAAAACTTTCAAAAATTTCTGAAAATTAAATCTGACGCCGTCAGGTTATAACCCCTGACGCCGTCAGAAATGACCTGACAAAAATTTTCGTTTTAAGTTCCCGGAAAATTTCTGGAAAAACCTTTACCTTACTTCCTGGAAATCCTGCAAAACATCATTATGACTCGATACAAGCATTTGACTCAAACAAACACTAATATGTATGCTAATTTATTATTATTACGATTCATGTTCATTTGTTTCTAATAAACCGATTTAGATTTCCCTTACACTTATCTTTTGCAAAATACCTTTATATGTAGTTAAGACGAAGTTAAAAACAACATAAAGCATTTTCACAAATTAGTTTTTAACATGAATCAATACTAATAAAAATTAAACACACATACGGAAAATAAAATCAAACAAGCAAATAAACAAACACACAAAGCAAATAAAACAAATAAAGCTTGGGTTGCCTCCCAAGAAGCGCTTTTCTTTATTAACGAGTCTTGTAGCTAGACTCAAAGTCACGTACATTACGTGACTCCATCATCGGTCACGGTTCCTAGGCCATTCTCCTTCCCGGTTCTATATTCCGGTCCTAATTTCAAACAATCCTTGTAGAAACCGAATATCCTTTCCATAACATAGTCTACTCCTTTACTTCTATCCTTATCATTCCTATAGTAGACCGCTTGTTTAAGCTCCTTCTCAACATTTGACAAGTGTTGGAATTGTTCTATCTTATATGGCATTTGGTAGCTTACTTCATCGGTCTCATCCTTAAATCTAACTATCCCTAAGGAAGGTTCATAAGTCATTCTAGAGACCTCAACAAATGGTTTTCCAAAAACCACTTGAGTCAAGGATGCATCGACTATTGGGCGGATATCTTCTACAATTACAAAGTCGGTGACATAGGTGAAGTTTCCTACATAAACCGGTAATCCCTTAACTCTTCCCGTGAAGTTACTCATCCAACCCTTGTCAAGGAGCATCCTATACCCAAGTTGATTTTTCATTATCAAGTTGTAGTGGGCTCTAGTCATGATGTTTATGGGCGATCTAAGGTCGATGTAAGCTTTCCACACATGTAGATGTCCGATGTTGCATGGTATGTTGAGATTAGAAGGGTCGCCTATTTCTATGATTGGTCTACCTAGGAAGTATGGTGTCTCGGGGTCATCGAATAAGTTTGTATGATATGCACGCTCTTCCTTAGTGGGTAGCTTATTGAAGTAGTCCTCATCATTATCTACTTCCTCAATCACACTTGTCCTAACTTCCTTATCAACCTCGACTTTCCTATCCTCATCCTTAGGTTCACTTTCTATCCTACCCTCATTCTTGTCACTTTCTTCCATGCTCCTATCGATTGGTTTAATAGTGACAACGTTGACGAAGTGGACATGTTTGGATGAAGAAGGGTCTTTGACTTGGGGTCCGCTATTTGTGTTCCTAGCGTCCTTATGTGGAGGTGATAACACTTGGTTATGGAGAGCTTTCAACAAGTTGTCAATTTTATTGGTCATCTCAGTTTGTTGTTGATTGAATTCGGTCTCGAATCTAGCTAAACGAGCTTCTTGAGATGCCATAAATTGAGACATCAATCCTTCAAAGTTATTGGTACTACCATTGCCGGAAGGATTGTTGTTGAAAGTACGGTTCGAGTTGGAACCGCTTGATTGAAAATGATTAGGTGGGTTGGAAGAATTGGTTTGTTGTGAGTTTTGGTTTTGTTTCCACCTAAGGTTCGGGTGATTTTTCCATGAGGGGTTGTATGAATCACCATAATGGTTTGGCTCGGGTTTGAAAGTGTACCACTTGTCTCCCGCTCCGTCGGTACGCGAGGATGCGCAGTCCACAAAAGCTTGTTCGGGGAGTTCCATGCAATCACGAGTGTCGTGGGGACCACTACATAATTCACATGAAGAAGTGATTTTGTTCACTTGGTTTGAAAGTTTAGGAGCCTCGTAAGATTTCATGAGAAACTTGACTTGGTCTTCAAGTTCTATGATCCTACGGTCGGAAGTGCTTGAATTGTTAGAAGGCAAAGATATTGCCTTGACCGTTTTATTCAAATCACGGGGATCACTCCAACTTTCGTTGTCATAAAGAGCAAGATCCTCTAGGAGAGCCCATGATTGTTCCGCACTTAGATCACGTAGCTTGCCACCGGCCGCTTGGTCAATGGTTTGCCTCGTGGAGAGATTGATATGGTCATAGAAGATTTGGACTTGGAGCCAAAGTTCTATGCCATGGTGAGGGACTTTTTGGAGTAAGTCCTTGAATCGAGTCCATGCCTCGTAGAGAGTTTCGCCTTGACGTTGTTGGAACATCAAGATATCATTCCTTAGCTTGGTAGTTCTTCCCGGTGGGAAAAACTGAGCAAGGAAACGAGTGGTGAGATCATCCCAAGAGGTAATGGATCCTGCAGGTTGACGTTCTAGCCACTGACTAGCTTGGTCCCGCAAAGAGAATTGGAAGAGACGCAATCGGGTCGTCTCTCGAGTGGCAACATCAAGGTCTATAGAATCAACGATTTTAAGAAAGTCCTTGAGATGTTGATTAGGATCTTCAGAACGAAGTCCATGGAATGCGCATCCACTTTGCACCAACCGGATGGTGTCGGATCGCAAGGGTGTGATATTGGCTCCTTGAGTGAGCTCAATGGTGTTTCGATAGCCATGGTGGCTAGGACGGGAATACTCTCCTAAAGTACGGGCTCTAGGAGGTGGTTGTGGTTGTTGTGGTGGTGGGTTGTGGGGGTTAAGGATATTACCATCTTCCATGATGTCGGATGGTATGGTTACGAACAAAGACACGAAGAAAATAGATAGACTAAAGAAAACCTAGAAAAATAAAACAAAAATCTCACTAGAAAGGAGTCTAGTGAGTAGACCTAATAGAAATAAAAAAATCAACCTAAACAATAACTATTCCCCGGCAGAGGCGCCAAAAACTTGATTGCGTGGTTTTGTAACCTTACAACAGGTTTTACCTCTCGAGGGATCTCAAGAGGCTTACAACCCCACCAGGCAGTGTACCTGACCGATGTAGTATAGTGTAGTGGTAAGTACGGGGGATTGATCGTTCTCCACAGGGAATAGTGTTCGTTAGGTGTGAAAGGCTACTCTAATTAGGTCTAAGGGTTGAGGAAGATTCTTTTTATGTTTTTATAGTTTTTATGAAAGCAAGTAAAATCTCGGGTTTTGAAGGAGTGGGCGGAATTAGTTGCTAGTCAACTAACCCAATTTACTACGAATGCAAATAAAATAAATAACTGAAAATAAAATGTGGTGAGAAACTTATGTGTAGAGAAATGTGTTTACTTAGATTTCCTTACTCCCTAACTATCTTTTACCGGTTAATTAGTGTGTATTAGTCGCGTGGATGACGGGTGTATTCCTTAATACCATTCGTGGGGTGGCGTACTTACTTCCCCAACTCTACAAGCTCCTACTTCACTCCTATGTCGAGCCGGCTAGGAAGCTCCTAACATGGGATCACTAGAATTCGCTTGTGCATTAAATACAACCATAAAAACCTTTAGTACGCGTTTGGTTCATGTTTCTTAAGACGTTCAAGCAAGTTACCGAATAGGAAGTTAGCCAGTTTTCTTAAGCCTAACATAGATAAACAATCATCCAATACAACTAACAACACACTAACAACCAATAATCAATAGCTAGGTTTCATTAGATCTAAGCAAACACAAGATAAATTTAGCCTAACATGTTAAACAAAAGACAAGAATAAGATAGAATCAAAACAACACTAGACATATTGAATGATTAATTGATAACTTATCTTTCAATGAAACATGGAAGATCTCAAGGCAAAAAGCCCTGAAAAAGTAGCTAAAATCGTCTTAGGGTTTTATCCCAAAATTCCACACACTAAGCTCTCCTTAATGACAAAAGATTAGAAAACTATATATAGATTTTTGGATCTGACGGCGTCACCTTATGGAGTGTGACGCCGTCACCTCGCCGCTTTTAGGGTTCCCGGATGACCTTCTTGACGCCGTCCCTCTTTAGCTCTTCAAAAATCCATTCTGGCTTATCAAGGCTTGACGCCGTCAGCTCGTGAACGTGACGCCGTCCCCTTATGATTTAAGCCGTGACGCCCTTGATCAAGTTAAAGCGTGACGCCGTCAGAATTCACATGCTATTTTCACTGGCTTATCATGAGTAAATTTCACGTCCAACTTTTCTTGCCAAAGCATGACGCCGTCTAGAGTAAATTGTGACGCCGTCAAGAGTAACTTTTAGCCGATTTTTGAGACTTTGTCGTTTTCTTCACTTTTATGCTCCAAAAACGTCCAAAATGCCTCCTTTTCCAGATTTCTCCTCAAAAGTACCTAAAATGACAAAAGGAACGATTTAGGGCAATATTTGATCAAATAAATACGATTTAGGGCTTAAATGACCCCTTAAAAGCGGTACACTTTTCGCCTCATCAACTACTATTGAACTGGTCCAAAAATACAAACAATATAGTCCTAATTGTGCAACATTAATTAAATGAACAAGACTTGTAAAATATTTAAAACGTGTTCCTAACAAGTTCTTTTAAGTATTCGATTCTACCTTTTTCTTGCAAAGCCTCTGCTTTACGTGGGGAGTCTTCAACTTTTTCATACCAATCATAGTCTTCAAAGTATACATCGTTTCCAACTCGTTTCATTCCAATTATACTTCCCCCATTGCAGGTTCCATCATTCTTCCAATCACAGGTTGGCCATTCACTACTTCCATCCTTGAAACGGAAAGGTTTACAAGTGTGATTAATATGCCCAAATTCCCATGGTTTATCCCAAACCCATGGTATCTGGTCATTCCATTTCGTAGTACCATGTTGATGCGCGTGATGTGTCGTTGCGGTTTAGCAGTTTTAATGCCTACTCAAGTTTTAAATTTATATTTAGCCGACTTATCAATAACACACACACTTAACGAGCAGTGTACCCGGTCAGTATGAGGATAATGGTAAGTAGAGTGTCGATCACTAAGAGTGGAACGTATTATCTCGTTATTCTAATCAGTATTTTAATATCCTAACGCAAGGGGGTTTCAGCCTGAGAGACTGGCACGATTTGTTGCAATTAAATAATAAAATAAACCAATAGGCACGAATCAGCAAGTAGCACACACGTACACAGATAAATACTTGAGACAATAAGAGGGCTGTCCTTATGATTAAGTAGATTGTCACTTGTTTTATTGATAGCTTTATATGAAGTGTATGTAGTTAACCCTTTCTCGTTGGTCCTAATCTTATCGGCGAGTAAACCCTTAATGATTACTTATGTCTAAAAGTTATTCCTAAGTGATCAATTTAGTAATAACCGTGGGAGCCACATTATGTCCCGCAGTCAAATGCCCGCAAGCCACTAATAAACACAGAGGTTATCAATGCACTAATAAGTAGTAACCAAAGACATCAACATATAAACTTTAATTGATGGGAAAGCAAGTATTAAAGGGAGTGCAATCTTTCGTTGTCACATTACACAAGCCACCAATCCTGATGAATTAAAGTTTGCTAACACAATAAAACAAAACTACTTAATGAATTAAACACATGCAGCACCTTCTTACAGCTCTTGTATCTTTGATTTGGGTGTGTCTTGTGCTGCCTCCTTGACTGAATTCGTCCTTTGTTTCTCCTGTTCGGACTTCGGTTTTAGGTTTTTCGGAACTTGTAATTCGTCTGGTCTACGGGGTATTTATAGTTTCTGTCTGAGGGAAGATGCGGCGTATCTACTAAGTAGATGCGGCGCATGTACTTAACTTCGCGTGGGGTCCAAGATTATAATATTCAGGAATATTCGTACACCGCCAGAAGATGCGGCGTAACTCCATGATTAGATGCGGCGCATGTCCTCTTGTATCTTGGATCGTATCTGGTGATATCTTGATAGAGATGCGGCGCATGTCGAGAGTGAGATGCGGCGCATCTGGAGCAGAATTGACTTGATCTTGTCCATGTCAGTAGACCTTCAACTTTATGCACGTTTTGCTCCATAATTAGTCCAAAATCGCTAAGTTTCACCAAATGCTTGTTTTTACCTGAGAATTACAAAAGTAAACGATTAAGTATCAATCCTCATACATAATATAGTAAAACAAGTCAAATTAATAGGATAAATGATAGTAATTAAATGTACTTATTTGAGTTCATCATAAGTTTTTGAACTCATCATAAGTTTTGAATCCTGGTAGATCTCCAATTAGCACATCAGCGTCGATTTGAAGAAGGTAATTAAATTCTTTGAATTGTTTGCACAAGGGTGTCTCATAATTGAACACATCAATGTCTATGTTGAACAATTCTTCAATGCCTTCCTTGATCGTTGAATCGTCATGTGATGATCCATTGTCGCTTTCCACTTCCTCATCTTCCCCTCTCATCCAATATACCCATAACACATCTTTAGTAGCTCGGTCCATGGTCTTATGGTTATTGAACTTACTAGCTAACCAATCTGAAAAATCAGCATTGTTAGGATCGTAGTTAACGTCAAAGCTAGTATTTCCAATCATTTTCCTCCTTATCTCCATGAACTCATTAAATTGTTTTTTAAAACTTCGTGTCAACCATGAAGTCACAATCCGTTTGACTTCATTCGTAGGAGCAAATTTGGGATCACCGTATTTAAGTTCAAGCCATTCTTCTATAGAGATATCCATCATCCTTAACAACTTTTTATGAAACAGTATCTCCGATTCAGCATAAATTCTTTAATCATCCAGATTGCTTTTATCTAATCCCCAATACTGTTCGGAATAAGGCATATAAGGAGTTTGTAAAGGTTGGATATTTCCTCTACCATAGCTTTTGTTGCTGGATTTGTTGACTGCATTTGCTGAGTTCATGTATTCAATTTGGAATTTCCCATATTTTTCTTCGATAGTCGTCCAATTTAATCCTTTAGATTCAATGATAGGCCATAAGAGTAACAATTCATCTTCAGTGTAGCTCATTAGTAAATCATAAGAGAATATCCCATCTTCAATATTGCATAAGCGTTTGAATTCCATATAAGTAGCTTCAAGAGGGGTTTTCCAAGAAAATAAATCGGCATCAATCGTGAGTACATTGAAGTTGACATCTTCATAAACTTCCACTGAGTATACGGACATGTTGGTTTGAGATACGGATTTGAGTAAAGCATCGATCGTAGGTAAGTTGCTAGTAATAGCATCGAAATTATCGAATGAATCCGAAAGCAAGAGTTCCTTTTCCGATTCTGAGCTTTTAGTAATGCTTAATGCTGGGAACTTGCTCAAGCTAACTTCATAGTTATCACACTCGTCATCACTTTCCAGAATCAACGGCTTTTTGGTGCGGGACTTTTCATTGTGCTTATCTTTCTTAAGTTCCTTAGCAAGATATCCGTTCATTGACATATCTCCCATAGCAAAACCTGTCATCATAGGTAAAATCGTCAGTAGGATCTGTTTGCTAGAAGAGAAATTAATGGATTTAGAAATGAATATAAAGAATAAAAATGTCTGATATCTGCGAACGATGCGCCGTATCTAGTAAGTTGGATACGCCGTATCTTATTACGTTAAAATTTAATCAGACTTTTATTCAGAAAACAGATACGCCGCTTATGAATAAGAATGCGCCGTATCAAGTTTAAATTATCAAAAATCGATTATATTTATTAAAATTAAATGCGTCGTATTAACAAAAGCTAATGCGCCTATTTTCGTTATGTTTCAAAATACAAGATTTTTGATTTAGTAGATGCGCCGTATCGATAAAGATCGATGCGTCGCTTTTGTTTAAAAATTCGAAAAAACTGTTTTTAATTTAAATAGAAAATACGCCGTATCTGTTAAAACAGATGCGTCGTATGGCGTTAGGGTTTAGAAAAATTTCTTATTAAAAACAGAATACGCCGTATCTTGGGGAAAGATGCGTCGTACTCGAATTTATTAAACGCGTTGTATTTTATAAAAATTAAACGCAATACGCCGTATCTGTGAAAACAGATGCGCCGTATCGTTTGTATCAGCACAATACAACGATAGCAGAATGCAGAAAAATAGAAAGAAGAAAAAACAAAAATAAAATCAAACAAAAAGAAACAAAAATTAAAGAAAACAAACAAAAACAGAAAATATGCAAATTATACAATGAATGCAATCTATCTAATATATAACAGGGTTAGTGGTTAGAATCTAAAAAAAAAAAACTAAAAAGTAAAACCTAATTAAAATACTAATCAAATTAACAGATAATAACAATTCACTCCCCGGCAACGGCGCCAAAAACTTGATACGCGTGCGTGTCGTTGCGGTTTAGCAGTATTAATGCCTACTCAAGTTTTAAATTTATATTTAGCCGACTTATCAATAACACACACACTTAACGAGCAGTGTACCCGGTCAGTATGAATATAATGGTAAGTAGAGTGTCGATCACTAAGAGTGGAACGTATTATCTAGTTATTCTAATCAGTATTTTAATATCCTAAGTTAGCTATACAATCTAATCTAACGCAAGGGGGTTCAGCCTGAGAGACTGGCACGGTTTGGTTATGATTAAATAGAAAACTAAACTAATGAGCACGAATCAGCGATTAGCACACACGTACATAGATAGATACTCGAGACAATAAGAAGACCTGTCCTGATAATTAAGTAGCTTGTCACTTGTTTTATTGCTAGTTTTATATGAAGTGTATATAATTAAACCTTTCTCGTTGGCTCTAATCTTATCGGCGAGTAAACCCTTAATGATTACTCATGTCTATCCTATTTATTCAAGAGACGCTAAAACAAATAGGCGAGGAAGGGGCATGGCGACCCAAGCAAGACTCAGCTAGACACAGAGGTTATCAATGCACTAATAAAAGTCACCAAAGACATCAACATATAAACTTTAATTAATGGGAAAGCAATATTAAGGGGAGTGCATGATTTTCCGTAGTCACATGACACAAGCCCATCAATCCTGATGAATTAAAGTGTACTAAAACAATAAAACAAAACTACTTAATGAATTGAATACATGCAGGACCTTCTTACAGCTCTTGTATCTTCGTTTAGGTGTGTCTTGTGCTGCTTGGTCGTCTGAATTCGGCTCTAGGGTTATGTGGTCTTCGGTCTCTAAATGTCTCCGAGAGCTCTCAAATTCGTCTGTCCTTGGGGTATTTATAGTTTCTGTCTTAGGGATAGATGCGGCGCATAGAGTTGTTAGATGCAGCGCATTGACTTAACTTCGCGTGGGATCCAAGATTAATATATTCTGGAATATTCGTACACACCGTCTTCAGATGCGGCGTATCTTGATCTTTGTATGCGGCGCATGTACTTGGATTGTATCTTGTGAAATCTTGATAGTGATACGCCGTAAGTTAGAAGTATAATGCGGCGTATCTGGAGTAGAACGAGCTTGATCTTCTGGATTTCAGTAGGATTTTGATATCTTGCTTGTTTTGCTCCATAATTAGTCCAAAATCGCCAAGTTTCACATAATGCTTGTTTTTACCTGAGAATTACTAAAGTAAACATTAAGGTATCGATTCTCATATATAATATAATAAAACAAGTCAAATAAATAGGATAAATGATGATAATAAAATGTACTTATTTGAGTTCATCACACATATTAAGGGGGAGCAAATGATTTATGATGGCAATTGTGGAAGAATACCAAAGACCGACCATTTTATTTAATGTACTGGAGTTATAAGGATGGTAGGTTAGGTATAAGCTCCCACGATCCCGCCAGAGTCGGAGGGATCTACCCAGGGACAATCCACTAGTTAGTGTAGAAGTCCTTAGGTATGATTAAAAAGGAGAAAAGTGAGAATAAGGGAAGAGTGCCGACTGAGATGGAGCTAGTACTGGAACAAACCCAACAAGGTGCTAGTGATGAAGTCTCGGTAAGCGCTGAAGGGGTTGAAGAATGATAAAGAAATGTAAAGATAAAGGGTGAAAAGTGTTAAAACAAATATCGTCCCAAAAACGTTATTTATATTTTATGATCTTTACTTAGTTTTGTTAATGACAAATACAAGTTATATCTTTTAGCAAATCATAAATACAAGTTAAAGTCTTTTTAGAACACATTTACATTTCACAAGATCACTAGAATTTACATTTTATACATTTACATGTTTATTTCCTAAAATGGAAACTTTATTTTTCAAAAGTTAGGATGACATCATGGCATGCATCATGTACACAATCTTGGTAAGATTTTGTGATATTTTGTTTAGATCTTCAAGCCAAAGAGTTGACATTTGAAGATATGGCAAGATTTGGAAAGATTTGGAAATCTATTAGCTGTCCTGCACTGGCGGATCCAAGTGCATACAAGGACGGATCCAAATTTTGGGATCCGCCAGCTGTTCACTCAGTTTGCCTATAAATAGCAAGCTGATCATTTGGACAAATCATCACTCATATAGCTTAAATACATACTCATTCATTTACTAACCCATATCATTCATTCATTCATTTCATTTGATCTTTCCTTTTGTAGCAAAGGGATCAAACATACAAGGATCAACATTCTGTCGTTATCCGTCTAGTTTAGTCACTGTGTGATCTTGTACTAGTTTGCATATCATTGTTTGTATCATTTACATCAGTAGAGTGAGGTTAGTGTTTTAGTCTTTAAAACACAAAGAGTGTTGGGAGTGGTTGTACCCTTGTGAAAGAACCAAACGGGAGTGGTTGTACCCTTGTAAAGAACTCGGTGTTTAGCTTAGTACCGAAAAAAGAAGTAAGCGACGTGTAAAGGTTTTCTCCACCTAGAAGGGAGTTTGTTTCTTAGTGAAAGATAACTCTCGAGTTAGAGGCTCGAAGAGTGGAGTAGGGCAAGGAAGAGAGTCCTTGTAGCCGAACCACTATAAACATCCGTGTTGTGTGGTTTGATCATTCCTCTCTTTACTTTTCATATATATTGTGTGATTATTTGTTTGTGTATGTTTTATTTGAAATCACATTAAGTAACAAAGCGAATCAAATTTTAAAAGGTAAAACTATTCAACCCCCTTCTAGTTTTCCACAATTGGTACCAGAGTGGTGTTACTCAAGATTTTCAAAATATATTGTATTTTAAAAACTAGAAACGATCAATGGATTTTGAAAACTTTAAAGAAGTGCAATCTATGCAAAGACCACCACTATTTGAACCAAATTGTTTCATATATTGGAAAGTTGCTTTGAGACATATGTGAAGTCAAAGGACATAGATCTGTGGTATATTATTGTAGAGGGTGACTATAAGCCTATTAGTAACGATATTTCAGGTGGTCGGGATATAGGTATGTTAGAAATGAAGCTGAGCGATATTTACGTGAATTGGAGTAGACAACTAGTATGCATATAGTGCAGGGAATGCTAATGTAATACTCAAATAGTTGTCTTGTAAGGCCCATAAATACCCCTCAAGTGAAGACTTGAGGGGTGTGGCTGTGAAACTTTATTTTCATATCAATAATATCCAAGTTTTACTCTCCACCTTCTCTCTACTTTATCTCTCTAATACTAACATGGATCGAGTCCATTTTGATCAACCAAGACCTCCAGAAACTGATTCTTTGTCTCTACAATTGGTATCAAGAGCTAACCGGGGGCGAATCGTGGTGTTTTTGAGGTAAAAAAAGTGATTTATGGTGTGTTTTATCTCGGTTACTGTTCACAACCGATTTTTTGGTAGTTTTCCATAGAAATAGCGAGCTTCTTTGTGTTCGATTTATGCTCTTAAGTTCTCAACAGTTGCGTTTTTTTTGTCTCTTAAAAACGTTAGCCTTTGAGCTCTTCTTGGAATCATACACATATCTCAAGTGGTAAGGTTGTGTTTTATCGACTTGGGTTGTGACCTTGTGAGTGTTCTTTACTCAAATCTTGTTTTTAAAGGTTGGATTTTTGTTGTTCTAAGTGTTTAGATCGACACTAATTCAAGAAGATAGTCCAAGATTTGTTTTTTTTTGGATAATCATTCATCATTTTTGCGTATAATTCTTGTTCAAGAATTATTGGTGAGTTGGTAAAGAGTTGTTAGATCTCACAGTGGTTAGGTTGAAAGAAGTCAAAGTTGGTGAGAGTTGGTAAGTCTGCCAGATATCGCAATTCAGAAGCCCGTCATCTATCGCAATTCACACGTGTTATCGCAATCTTGTATAAGATTGCGATAGGTGCTTTATCGAAATTGTGATTTTCAGGTTTCTATCGCAATTGGCAGATTTTATCGCAATTCAAAACTGGGACTTATCGCAAATCAAAAGCTGGTACTTATCGCAATTGTTCTCTGTCAGCTTTATCGCAATTCAGACAACTCTATCGCAAATGATTTATCGCAATTGTCACCCGAGAAGCTTATCGCAATTGTGTCCGATATCTCTATCGCAATCATATATCGGACAAGTTTTTGGCGGTAAACGTTGAGTAAAATTTAATTTTTACAAGGGACTAAACGTTCAATTTTTACGCGAAATTCAAATTTTGGTATAAGAGTTAAAATTTTGTCCCAAAATTCGAATTTTTTCCGGTGAAATTTGGCGTAAAAATTTTTCATACTCAAAATTTTCCTGTATCATTAGAATTGCATTCTATGGAAGATTTCACACCAAAATCACAAATAATATTATTGGCCTACACCTTCAACATCACCACGTATAGCTTAAAAGATCCTGATCAAGAATCACAATAAAATGTCAATGGCTAAATTTTGAACGTTATCAAAATGTGACTACGGGGATTATTTGTTTATTACTTATTTGAGCTTGAAGTGGAATTTCACGGGTGCGTGTACTTAGCATCTTGAAGATATCGGGGGTGGTTGGATGCATGATTCTTCGAGATCCTTGTTTGAGCATTTATAGAATAGTGATTAAGTCTTGGGTTATCTAGTTTTCATAGGTCAAGGGGTGGATGGACGAAGACCTAGTTAACTATCACTTAAAGGAGATACGTTGTAGTACTCAGTGTCACACAAAGATGTGGATAATTCGAGAGAGATTCATATACAGTTAAGGAAGGATGGATGGGTATATGAAATGACCTATGCTTTAAGGAGTTACGTTGTAGTGCTCAGTATAGGTTCTTAGTCACACAATCGTGCAAGTTTAAGTCACAAGTCTGGGTTACTTTACTTCATTTTCAAATTTGTCATATCAGGTTGTCTCCATACGTGGTCATTTACTATTAGCCAGAGGAATAAAAATGAGGTTTGAAAAGAGGATGATCTGTAGAGAATTGTAGAGAGAATAGTTATCGACATCCACTCATGGGGTACTGATTTGTATGTTGCTTCTAGTTGATATGTCTATGTACACATATGTAGGATGAGTCTGAAAGATCGTCATTATCCTGGAGGGAGAAATGTGTACATCGGGGCTTTTACTAAAGAACTGGAAGCATTCTAAGTGAGTTGAAGATGTCGATATGATGCTCCCCAAACAAACCTGTGAAGAAGTTACAAGTTATCAGTCTATGATCCACTTTCCGCTGTGCAAGAGACTGAAGACAATTTGAGCAAGATTTCAGAGAAACTTCTTCTACAAGCATCAGGGCTATATCAAACGGGTTGTCAATTTGGGAGGGAGCATGTAAAAGAAAAGGGCTTACTAATTGGGAGGGAGTAATAACCCAATTAGGTCATTACAGTGATTCTGCAAGTAAGTCAAGCAAGCTGAGAAAGATACGAGAAGATCAAGAGCTGTGAAGACATCCTCAGAGGAAACTGCTCTACTTCAGCATTGTATTCATCATTGTTATGTACTTGTTAGGAATCATTGTAACCAATTCACGTATATCTCCAGCTGGAGGGAGATTGTTAGAAATGAAGCTGAGCGATATTTATGTGAATTGGAGTAGATAACTAGTATGCATATAGTGCAGGGACTGCTATTGTAATACTCGAATAGTTGTCTTGTAAGGCCCATAAATACCCCTCAAGTCTTCACTTGAGGGGTGTGGCTGTGAAACTTTATTTTCATATCAATAATATCCAAGTTTTACTCTCCACCTTCTCTCCACTTTATCTCTCTAATACTAACATGGATCGAGTCCATTTTGATCAACCAAGACCTCCAGAAACTGATTCTTTGTCTCTACAAGGTACTTCTTTTATTCGTCACAGTGATGAGCAAAAGAAGCTGATTGCCAAAAATAATGAAGCCAAAATGATGCTTTACAATTCTTTACCTAAGAAAGAATATGAAAGAGTTTTTTGTGTAAAACGGCTAAGGATATTTGGCAATCACTAATTATCACTCATCAAGGGAACTCACAAGTCAAAGATAAAAAAATTGATCTTCTTGTTCAACAATATGAACAATTTGTTATCTCTGAAGATGAGACCATTGATAGTGCGTTTGCTAGGTTTAATACTATTATTACATCTCTTAAAGCACTTGACGAATCTTTTTCTAGTAAGAATTTTGTCAGGAAATTTCTAAGAGCACTCCACCCGAAGTGGAGAGCAAAGGTGACAGCTATTGAAGAATCTAAGGATCTTTCAAGCATGACACTGGACGAGCTCATAGGAAACCTCAGAAGTAGAATATAACAAACTGTGTGATGACGAGCCTAAGAACGACGAAGTTGCTCTCATGGCTCATGACACAGAAGAGGTACATTCTGACTCATCATACTCTTCTATAGATGATGAAACCTTAGAAGTAGAATATAACAAACTGTGTGATATAACTTTAAAAATCATAAACAAAAATAAGTTCTTAAAAACCAAAACGACACTTTTAGAAAACGAAGTTTATTGGCTTAAAGAAAAGGAGATACGAATGGAAAAAGGTAAAAATGCTAAAGAAACGTGTGTGTCGTGTTAGGAACTTAAATTAGAACTAGAAACATTAAAAACCACACAGGAAGATCTCATCAAACAAAATTCCAAGTTTAAAAAGTTTGATAAAAACATAAGTTGTGCAGATGAGATAATGAAGATACAAAAACTACCTCATGATAAAACCGGACTAGGTTTTATGAAACTAGGAACTTTAAGTGACTTTAAGAAAAAAAACTGTGAAAGAAAAAGAAACTGTACCAACTAAGTCAGAAGCCCACGGATCCGACGGATCCAAAGTTTTGGATCCACTAGTAGTACCAAAAGGATCCGCCGGTACAAGTTGTGAACAGAAGGTTCTAAAAACAGACCGTACTGAATTTGTTAGAGTCACTAGAAAACCTAGTACTAGTATAACTAATAACAAACAAAAACCAGCAGTTTCTATAGGAAGAGGTCAAGCTAGAAATGAATACAGAGTTAAAACGGTTCAACAGAGACCTCAAACTAGTTTTCCCAAACACCCCTTTCCAAAAAGTAATGATAACCCACAACATATTTACCAAAGTAATTGGAACCAAAACATGTCTAGAAACTTTAATGGTCCTAATTACATGCCATGGAACAATTGTTAACCATTTCCTTACATGAACCATGATAATGTCATGTTTAACCCAAATAGACCCATGAGATATTGGGGACTAAATGCTTGAGTTTTTCTTGAACTTAGGTATGCTTAAAAGTTGAATTAGAACCTGATGAGTGGATCAAAGATAGTGGGTGCTCAAGGCACATGGCGAGAAACAAAAGCCTTTTCTTAACCTACCAAGTGTATGACGGAGGTAATGTCACATTCGGTAGCAAACTTAAAAGTAAAATCATCGGAAAAGGTACGATCTCTCATGACTCTCTCTCTATTGATGATGTTGTTCATGTAGATAATTTAGGTTTTAACTTGCTTAGTATAAGTCAATTATGCCGCAAAAAGTATAACGTCCTTTTCAGTGAAAATGGAAGTAAAATACTTAAGGATGGCATAACTGTAGGAAAAGGTGTTTTGAAGAATAACGTTTACGTTATGAAACTCGACAAAACACCTAAAGACAAGCTTTGTCTCACTTCTTTGGACGATAACTCAACTCTATGGCATCGACGCTTAGGTCACGCCAATATGAGGTTAATTCAATCCTTATCATCTAAGGAACTCGTTAGGAACCTGCCCAAGTTAAAATATGACCAACACTTTTGTGATGCTTGCAAAATAGGAAAACAAGTTCATAATAGCCATAAGGCTAAAAACATAGTGTCTACATCTAGGTGTCTAGAATTATTACATATGGATTTGTTTGGTCCATCCGCTATACAAAGTTACGGAGGAAACTTCTATACTTTTGTAATAGTAGATGATTACTCTAGGTATACTTGGACTAAGTTTCTAAAAACTAAAAACGAAGCATTTGATAAATTTGAAATCTTAAGTAAGAAAATTCAAAATCAAATAGGAAGTAACATAGTATCAATTAGAACCGACCATGGTCTTGAATTCGACAACGAAATCCAATTCAGAGCTTTTTGTGATGCCAATGGCATAACTCATAATTTCTCAGCTCCTCGAACCCCTCAATCTAACGGTGTGGTAGAACGCAAAAATAGGACTATTCAAGAAATGAGTAGAACCATGTTAAATGAACAAAACATACCTCAAAAGTTTTGGTGTCACGCTGTAGATACATCTACATATATTCTAAATCGAGTTCTAATTAGACCATTCTTGACAAAGACTCCATATGAGTTATATAGAGGCAAAAAACCTACTTTAGGATATTTTAGAGTGTTTGGAAGCAAGTGCTTCATTTTAAACACAAAAGATTATCTCACCAAGTTCGACCCAAAGTCGTATGAAGGTGTATTTCTAGGATACTCACAAACTAGTAAAGCATATATAGTTTTGAACAAAGAAACCTCAAGAGTCGAGGAATCGTTGAACGTAACATTCGACGAAAGTCCACCTCCCTCTAAGACATCACCTTTGGTAGATGATGACTTAGTTGAAAGTCAAATGGTTGAAAATATAGAAAATGTTAAAAATGATAAAGAAGATGAACCAGTAAAAAGTGAGTTAGTCAACATCAAAGAAACAAAAAGTCATCCATTAGAAAACGTCATAGGAAAACTTAATGAAAGAACATTAAGATCTAAAGCTCAAAATGAAAGTAATTTCTTTTGTTTTGTTTCAATAATTGAGCCTAAAAATATAAATGAGGCTATAAAAGATGAATCATGGGTTATTGCTATGCAAGAGGAATTAAATAAATTTTTTAGAAATGACGTTTGGACACTAGTTCCACAACCTAAAAATCAAACCATAATCGGTACAAAATGGGTGTTTAGAAATAAAATGGATGAAAATGGCATAGTATCTAGAAACAAAGCTAGGCTAGTAGCACAAGGCTACAATCAACAAGAAGGTATAGATTACGATGAAACATTTGCACCCGTAGCTAGACTTGAGTCTATTAGGATACTACTTGCATATGCATGTGCACATGATTTTAAATTATTTCAAATGGATGTCAAAAGTGCATTTTTAAACGGATTTATAAATGAAGAAGTATATGTTGCACAACCTCCCGGCTTTTCCAATTTTGAAAAACCAAATCATGTTTACAAACTTAAGAAAGCTTTATACGGACTTAAGCAAGCACCAAAAGCTTAGTATGATCGACTTAAGACCTTCCTAGTTGACCATAAGTATAGCATGGGCCTAGTAGACAATACTCTCTTCACCAAGAAAAAGGGATCACATATTATCATCGTCTAGATATATGTGGATGACATTATATTCGGCTCAACTTGTCAAGAGTTATGCGACGATTTCTCAAAAATCATGCATGACGAGTTTGAAATGAGTTTGATGCGGAAACTAAACTTTTTCTTAGGTCTCCAAATAAAACAATTAGAAGATAGGATATTCTTCAACCAATCAAAGTATATCAAAGATATGCTTAAAAAGTTTGGTCTTGAAGACTCAAAACCTACGAAAACACCCATGTCCTTAGAAACCAAACTCACAAAGGATGAAGAAAACGAATCTGTAGATAGCACTAAATATAGAGGAATGATTGGTAGTTTGCTCTATCTTACGGCTAGTAGGCCGGACATTATGTTTAGTGTTTGTCTATGTGTACGTTTTCAAGAAGATCCAAAAATATCTCATCTTGAAGCCGTTAAACGGATATTTAGATACATTAAAGGCACTACACATTTAAGATTATGGTATCCCAAAGGGACGGGTGTAGAAACCATAGTGTATGCCGACTCAGACCATGCCGGTAACTATGTTGATAGGAAAAGTACTAGTGGTATTTGTACTTTTGTAGGACATTGTCTCACCGCATGGTTTGCTAAGAAACAAACAGCCCTCGCCATATCAACAACTGAAGCCGAGTACGTGTCAGCAGGAAAAGCTTGCCAACAAGCACTATGGATGAAACAAGCTCTCGTCGACTATGGAATTGAACTAAACGACATTCCCAGTCTTTGCGACAACAAAGGAGCTATCGATCTTAGTAAAAACCCAGTCCAACATGCTAGAACCAAACACATAGAAATACGTCACCACTTCCTTCGTGACAATGTTCAGAAGGGAAACATCTCAATTGAGAAAGTTTCTTCAGAGGACAACATTGCCGATATTCTCACAAAACCTCTCAAGAGAGAACCTTTCAACTATCTTAGACTTGGTTTAGGATTAATGGAACCTAGTGAATAGATTAAACGTTAGCTCAAACCTTAGATTAACCAAACACGGCAAAAACCCAATCTTTGTTCTGATCCTGCGGATCCAAACGACAACAAGGGCGGAACCCTTGTTTGGGATCCGCCGGATCCGTCATCTGCTGAGGCAGTTTTTATATATTAAACTAATACCCTGTACTATTCATCACTCTCTCCAAAACATATCACCCACTGGAATACGACCCATAATTCACCAAACCCACAAATTAGGCCATCTTTCTCAACCAAATTGAGCTCTAAACATCACTGTAAGTATCCTTATCATGTTTACATTCCTGATCTGCGTCTAGGATTTCTATTTCATGCACAAAACCAAAACTTGGGGATATGCATAATTCTTGAAAAATCATGAAGCATGTTTACTAAATTGCATAACAAATTATGTTTTTCATAGTTAGGAATTGCATCTTGTAGTACATTGTCATTATTCATCAAAAACCCCATGAGAAATTTTTGCTAAAAATCTTCTCACAACTAGGAAAAATGGTTTTTTGAACATTGTTCATACAAATACAAAAACATTATGTTTTAAACATCACTTGCATAATGTCTCTTGAATGCTAAAGGGAATACATAATTAATATGTATTTTCGGGTACATTCAATCGTAGCTACGTTGAAGTAGGAGCGTTTGGGTTATCTCTCGTTTTATCATAAAACTTGCATAAACATAATTTTCATGCATCAAAAGGAGTCGAGATAACCGCACCTCCACATTGTCCCCATGTAGGCATATACTAGACCTTTATACGTATCTTCAATAATTTTAACTAAACTATATATATTTTTCGTGTCTAGGATAGCTATGCCTCCCGCAACCAACTACGATCACAAAAAGACCATCCATTACCTTCCCAAATACCACAAAACCAAGGGTCTTACCGAAGCCCAAGTCAATATATTCAAAGCCTTAGAAAACCGATAAGTCTAAAAAGTTCATATGATGTCTTATTGTGAGGCTTGACAACTAAAACTCTATTCTGGACATAGCAAGCAGTGTTGACTGCTTCTGCCCAAAAAGTGATAGGCAACTTAGAGTCAGCTAACATAGTTCTAGTAGCTTCTATTAGAGAAACTTCGCTGACTTTCTCATAAACCTTGATTTCGCTACGCTCGATAAGTAGCTTCTATTAGTGTTCTATTTTTCCTTTCAGCAACTTCATTCTGTTGAGGAGTTCTAGCAACACTAAATTCTCTCCTAATACCTTTTTCTTTGCAGAAATCATCCATAACTCTATTCTTAAACTCTGTCCCATTATCACATCTAATGACTTTTACTTTCTTGTCTACTAGGTTTTTTATCTCTGTAATGAATGTCTTAAGAATGCTAGGTGTCTCTTCCTTAGAACTTAAAAAGAAAACCCATGTAAATCTACTGTAGTCATCAGTAATAACTAGACAATATCTCTTATGCTGCATACTTCTAACATTTGTAGGACCAAATAAGTCCATATGAAGCATAAACAATGATTGATTGATAGAGTTAAAAATCTTGGGCTTACAAGTGGCTTTGTGTTGTTTGCCTTTAAGACAAGCAATGCATGTTTGATCATTTTCAAATCGTTTTTGAGGTAAACCTCTTACCAAACCATTCTTAACAATCTGATTTATGGTTTTGAAATTAATATGACCAAGCCTCCTATGCCATTTAAGTGACTCCTCTAATGTAGCTTTTGCAAGTAAACAAGTAAGAGCCTCTTTAGGAACAATGTTCTTCATATCAACACTGTACATATTGCCCTTTCTAGGAATTTTAAGAAGTACTTGACTTTCATCAGGCATCTTAAAATCAGGAGAAAGCACAAGACATTCAGTGTCACAGAAAAGAACTTTATACTTAAGTTCTCTTACAAAGTATACATCTTCAAAGTCTAAATTTCCAGTTTTAATGGTACCTTTACCGGAAATTTTGCCACCAACACCTCCTCCAAAGGTAACATAGCCTCCATCTATTGATTGAAAATCTGAGAGATAAGACTTGTTGCCTGTCATGTGCCTTGAACATCCACTATCTGAGTATCCTTGATCCTCTTGTTTATCAGTTGAATGTTCCTGCACAGTAATAAGGAGTATTAGTTTCCTTTGGGGACCCAAGCCATTACTGACTTGGATCTGCCTCTTGCATCAATGAAATTTAATCTCTTGAGAACAGTTGATGCAACATTGGATTTAAGAATCCAACATGCTGAGGCCTTAACAACATTTGCCCTGTTTTTCCAAGCAGCAGTATTAACTACTTGTCTAGCAGTATTAACTGCTGGCTTTGCAGTTGTACCCTTAATTTTTCAAACTTGTTTTTAGACCACTGCTTTTGATTGAATGGGCCTTTTAACAGTTGTTGATGCATTTTTGTAAGTTGATTTTGCATTTTTAACTGTTGGTATTGGGTTAACAGTCATGAATGGTCTAGCAGAAGGAACTGCTTTTGAAACTGCTCTGGGTTTTATTCTATTAAAATTAGAACTAGAGTGAAAGTGAGTTTGAGGAGTTTGCCTTTTGAAATTCACCCTATTGTTTTCATACCTGGATACCCATTTGTTACAGAAAGCTATAAAGTGATCAAAACTACCACATGTGTAACAAGCTTTATTATAAAAGAAAAAGTCATCACCTAATTAGTTAGACTTGAGGCCATTCCAATTTCTTTGGTTACCTCTGGGCTTGCTAGTGGATCTATATTGTTCACAATATTTAACTGATTGCCTAACATGTTTAATGTTTGTTCTAGGCTTAACAGTATCCTTTTTTATCACTTTAGGAACCCTTGTTCCTGCTTTCTTAACTACTTCAGGTTTAGACATAACCTGTTCATCTTCATCATCATCAGATACCCAGTCCTCAACAACTATAGCATCTAATTTCCTAATAGAAGACACCTTGTCTTCTTGAAGTGAAGTTTTATATAAACTCTCACTTAACTTCTTAGGCTCATCAACAACTACATTGGTTTTTGGTTGTACACCATATTGTAACTTTGGTAGTTGAAATTCAGGTAAGCCTGAGTGTTCTAGGTCAATCCCTGGGGGTTTAGGGTTACCTCTGTATGGAGGTGGGAAACTCTTATATCCTATTCCTGACTTAGCTCTGTTGATCACTTGACATTCAATCATGTTAGTAACACCCCTAGAAGCATGATCTAGAGTTTCTACACTTAATTGAATATTATCATTTTTTGCTTTAATCCTATCATAAACATCTCTTAAAAGCTTAATTTCAGCATCTCTAAAGAATATGTCTTGTCTAAGAAGAGCTCTGTCATCAGAAAAAGCAAGTTCATTTTCTTTGTAGTATAGGAACTGCTTTTCTACTGATTCTAAACCACACTTATAGTCTATATAGTTTTGATGAGTTTTGCTTAGGACTTCTTTTGGTCATCATAATGTTTGATTAAAGTTTGTAGTTCTGAAAGAGCTGTGCAAGTATTAGAACAAACTTTATGATTTTGTACCTCAGTAGAGAAAGCCATAAGTGCCATCTATGAAGAATCTTCTTCTTCATCAGCCATGAAACTCCAATCAAAACCTAGCCTATCAATAGCTACCATAGCTTTTGAGTTTGGCTCAGAAACCTCTCTTGTTTTGGATATGCTTCCAAAACCTTTGTTCTTGCTATCTTGCTGCCTTGGCCTTCTACATTCTCTTGAGAAGTGCCCCATCATGTGGCAGTTATAGCACTCTATCTTTGACTTGTCAAAACCAGCAGTATCAGTGTTGCTGATTAAGAGCTTCTTCCCCGTCCTTTGATAGAACTTCTTGGCTCTCATACTAAGAAGAGAAATTTGCCATTTTAGGTCCATTTCCTCTAGATCATCATCATTGATCTCTTGGAGGTCTTCGTAAGTGAGCATGGACCCATCATTTCGACTTGTGAGAAATGCACAACAAGTCTTCTCATCCAAAATACCCATGGTACTACTTGATGAACTAGCAGCACCAACACCATCAACAACTTTCACCTCTTCACTTGATTTTGAGGTACTAGGAGTTGACATAAATGCCATGTTCCCAGTATTAGAACTAGTACCTCCATTTTTCTTCAAATCTTGCTCCACAATCTTAAAGTTGCTATACAAATCTATCAGTTCCATTGTATCAAGGTCTGGCTTATTCTTCCAAACAACAACATGTATAGCCCACTCTTCTGGTAAGCTTCTCAGAAATTTTGAGTTCAAATCTTCTTGAGGTATTTCAACACCAAGAATAGCAAGTTGGCTCACAATATTCTGAAGCCTATTAAACATATGGTCAAGAGATTCATTGTTGGTAGAGGAGAAGTTTTCAAACTGCTGCTTGAGTAGTGTCTTGTGGGTTTTCTTGGTGACTTCATTTCCACCATATCTGGCAACAATAGCTTCAAATAATGACTTGGCATCTTTGAACTTGCTGATGTTTAAAAGTTGATCATTGGGAATGGTCATCATCAGCATGCTTCTTGCCTTTAATTCATTTTTATTCTTTATTCTGTCTTCTGTAGATTTTGGGTGTTGTTGCAGAGTTGTCACCACTTTGCCGTCCACAGTTGATGTAGTGGTTGTAGGCTGGTAAGAGTTTCCATCTTCAATGATTTCCCAAAGTGCATAGTCTTGCACTTGGAAATATTGCTCTATCCTCAGCCTCCACATCTCAAACTCATTCTGTTTGAGCATGGGTAGTTTTGCAGCAACATTTGTCTGAATAGATTCAACATCCATTTCTTCTTCTTCTTCTTCTAAATCAACTATATCAGCCTTTCTCTGATACTAATTGAGAGGATGCACAATACACTAAATAGGATGTTAGTCCTTTACAACGAGTGTATATGATATATTGAGTTAATATGATTAAGTATGCAGAATCTACTTAACCACACTTAGAAGGTTATTTTGGTTATGGAAATGGAAAGTAATGCTTTAGTAACGAACAATGAACATGCAATGTTAACACCAAATGATTCAATATTATTCAAGATAATACGAGTGATCTTCACTATCACTAGGGTTACAAAACCTTGAATCTTATGTTTCTATGACTTGTGATATTGTTTTGTTTGTTCTATGTTCTTAACAGTTATGATTTTTGCACTTTTAAAAAAATCACTCTTTTAGTCACACATATATCTAGTCTAAGATCTTTCTTTTATTGTTCAAGAAAGATCTTTACAATATTGTTAAGTCTTGTCGAACACTTGCTAGCTTATCTTATGTGTGTCAGTAACTTAGATACAACATGTATCTATGTACACAACTTGTTACTGATCACTTTGTCCAAAGATATTATCTACCGTATATTCTTGACTTTAGTACAAAATATCTTCGTATATTTATCCATCCAGCAAGCAGACTTAAAATTGGAAGAGCAGACTTAATTTTGGTACTCGCCAGAATTAATCTAATCAATAGACTTAACATTCAAAGACCAGACTTAACCAGGTAGCAGACTTAACCAGGTACCAACCAGGTACCAGACTTAACCAGGTACCAACCAGACTTAAAACTACTGCAACCAGTATTAATCACTTAAGAGAATTTCCCGATACTTAATCTTCAGAATATTTAATTCCCAACAGTACCCATGTAAAGAACTCGGTGTTTAGCTTAGTACCGGAAAAAGAAGTAAGCGACGTGTAAAGGTTTTCTCCACCTAGAAGGGAGTTTGTTTCTTAGTGAAAGATAACTCTCGAGTTATAGGCTTGAGGAGTGGAGTAGGGCAAGGAAGAGAGTCCTTGTAGCCGAACCACTATAAACATCCGTGTTATGTGGTTTGATCATTCATCTCTTTACTTTTCATATATATTGTGTGATTATTTGTTTGTGTATGTTTTATTTGAAATCACATTAAGTAACAAAGCGAATCAAATTTTAAACGGTAAAACTATTCAACCCCCCCTTCTAGTTTTCCACAAAAAGAAAGAAGCCCTCCTTAGACTTTAGGCAGAAACCGGGTCAATACATATGTTGTCAGAATCACTTAGTTGATTGCTGACATTGAAGACAAGTATCATAGACCCAGTGATATGCTGCACAACCCTCCCTAGCCACTCAAGGTCCCTCAAAGGACTCTTGTTTCATTTGTCATGGAGATCAATACATTTCTAGCGTCTCTCTCACTCCGAGTTAGACGATATTGAAAAGGTGGCAGTCCACTCCAGCCTCCAATAACTAAATCAAAATGCACTATTGAGTCTAGAGCCAAGAGATCATCCATAAATCTCATTAGGACACAGTTCCAATGTTCTTGCTATTTCATACACCGTGAAAAGTAAGAAAACATATATTAAGAGTCCTACGCATTATCCTTGTGGTATTGCCAGAACATCTGAGTGATACGTAAAGTACTCACAATGAAGATGGAAATCCTTCTAGAGCCAACATCAAACAAGCTCTTGGTGGGTGACATGTGAGATCCTTCATGGATCAAACTTGTGACAACTGGAAAGAAACGTTAGGGCGATTCGCATTTGAATCAAACTTGTTCCAGGAAATGAATTGACGGTCTCATTAATCAGTGGGTATTTAATTCACTAATTCACTCTACCGTGCTGTCTGCTTTGAGACGTTCCGGTATGAGAACATGCTTAGTATGATGATTCTGATGTTAATTCGTTGGATGATTCTTTACAACAAGCTGGAAAGTCCTGTCAAGGAGAATTTTCTTTAAAGGGGATTCTACCTGATCACAGGTCGGTCCTCACGGAACCGAAGGTTAATCCAACCACACTGAACGAATGACAAAGCCATATTTGTTCTCCAACTTTATTGCTAACTGTTTTATTTCAGATTTATATAAAGATGGTGATGGTGGTACCCAATTCCAGCAGAGACATGTCAATCCACACCCCATGCTCACACGACCAATTCATTATCAAAGGATCATGAAAGTTGAGAGACTTACAACAACGCTTCTGCAACTCTGATGCAAAGTCTCCTGATCCAGAAAAGTGTGAGCATGTCGGTCCAATGGTCACTACATCACATGAAGGCGATACTAAAAGGATGAACTTGGAGATTTACAGTGGCTGATGATCTCAAAGGAAGCTCAAAGATCACACAAGCCAAAGGAACACTAATCGCAAGATTGTTGCTTAAAATACAAAGAGTAAAGACCTTGAAGAATCAAAGACTACGAGCTAGGAAATTAAATTCATGTAATTAAATGCTAGAATTCAAACTGTATTTTCCGGGGTGACCTCCCTTAGGGGGAGATTGTTAGGAATATAAATATTCATATGAAAGACTCGGTCACCCCGAGTATCTATTAGCATTAAGTAGCTCGTAGGATTATTAGTATTAGTTTAGTTATCGTAGTATTCGTGGAGTTGGGTCGGCTCCACAGCCCACATGGGGCGTTTTATGCTTGTTGTATAAATACCCTCTCCCACCAAATGAAAGGGTTGGAACTTCTCATTTTACAATCTAATACATTGGACTTTCACTAGAAGTTTCCTTCTCATCTCACTCTCTCTCTAAAATACACAGCCGAATCTTATTCTCTTGATTGTGTTATGTGTTTTGATAGCTTACATACCTCTCTCACATAGGTTTGTTTATCTGCTTCGATATAGATATAGTTCTTCAAATGGTCAAGGGAAATGACTCATCTAATCTGCAACTTAGCGCCTCTATCAATGCAATTGTGCATTAAAGCAACAACCACCTTTTTCTCATGACCAATCTATCATGTAACGGAAAGACAACATGATCAACGGACTCGATTAATATAAAGACAGTGCTATGACTTATGAATAGAGAAATGGTTTACAGCATACCACACACTTCACCCACCACAACTTTGGATCACGAAAAGAAGGCAAGAGGGCTTGTTGTTCCATCTCATTAGCGTTATCATCACTATTATCATCATATTCTATATGATTCCTAGCAAATCTCTCCTGAATCTTTCTCTCGAGAGCTTCGATGTCTTCCTGGTCATCATTACGTTGCAAAGGAAGATGACGCACTCTTGGTGCATCCTCTTCATGTATATCGACTCTCTCGTGTCTATAAAGTCTGTATGCCAAAAAGCCATCATTAACATAAATAAAATTACCATGTACCAGAAAATATAGGAATATATTCCGGCTGTTAGCCAATGATTTTGTCTATGATTATGAAATAAACTCATAGATGATCATGGCATAATCAAGACAGGAAAACACATACATGGAGAGATGTCGGCATTTTTGTATGATCATTGATCAGTTGACGTATCAACCAAATCAAGCCGAAGGATCACCTTCTTTGATCCATTTTTGTCTTTTGTTTCACCATCACGAACTACAAACAACGTGTGCTTGTAAAGCATAATATGGACAAAAAAGATCTAAGTCAGTAATAGTTAATCTTTTTAACACTAAGCAATCATAGTAAATAAAAACCAGGAAAATGCATTTATTGCAATACTTGGCCATGGAGATAAAGAAGAATACTTTCGAAATTTGACATGATAATTATAAATCGACCTATTCTACTCTCAACAATTTCAAAACTTCAGACCAATAAGGGGGTTGTTCACGTTGGAAGCCATTTAGTCAAAACAGATGGTTAAAATAAGCACATAAGCCCGAAAAATAAGCTAACCCAAAAACTCTCTAAAGCAACCCATTCATAAGCAAATGGTTCGAGATTTCCATTCATGTAGTTTATTTCTAAAATACATTTTTTTTACGTGCAACCCTTTATTTTAGCTAATAAATTATTTGTGGTGCAAATTTAGTACTTGTAGTTACAACACCTTTTAAAGAACCTTGTGTCCGTTTTTGATCTCGCCATGAACACTTTTAAGGCTTTTTAACAAAATAATTTAAAAGGAAAGTTAGGTTTAGATTAATGAGCATGCTTTCATAAGTTGCTAGGAAAGTGTAATGCTTGGTTGGTTTTAATTTTAACTTGACAAGTACTCATGTATAGCAACGAGATTTTATAGCCGCAGATAATTGATAAAAACAAACTTTATGAGTTATAAACGAAAATAATAATATAAGTTTTATTTTATATATAGTAACATAGATGGACAAAATTAAGTTTGTGAAAGGGCTAATACTATATATTTTAAAACCTATAGGGTTCAAACACTTGCGTGCAGGCATTGAAGAACAAATTATTTTTCATTGTTTAAAGTTGATATTATTCATTTTCACATTTTATTACCAAAAAATTTAATTGTTAATATGTCAACAATATGATTTTATTGGGGTTAAATACTATACTTTGTTAATATGATATTAATATAATATAAATGATTTTATAAAATATTTTGTTAAACAAAATTCACCCTGGTCCAAGTATCAACTTTTTTAGTTACTTATATAATATAAATTGGAATTTCCCAATTAATTTAGGGAGTGTGCAAATATCTCCTGTTAAAAAAGTTATAGTTTCTTCTAAAAGAAAAAGTACAATTATAAGAAAGATGGATGCATGCATTTGCCCTGTCAGATTTAGAAGATGAATTTTACCGAATTATTAAACATGTTTGATGCTATGGTATTGTTCACTCATCATATGCTTATGATGACCATCTATTTGAGTCGATCATTTCGTAGATCTAATTCAAGTTTTTTTTTATGCAATGGAAAGGCCTTAAAATCTGAAGTTTTACGCTTAAAGGAAGAAATGTTCTTGGTGGATGCAGGGCTATGACGTGTTACAAACTTGTGGAGAGCAATGAAAATCCCTAAGGCTGCTCGCACTCCTAGTCACTTGATCGGTCGATCCCCCACAAAACCACAAAGCGACCGACCAAGCAAGGGTCGCTTGTGAGTGTGAGGGTCGGTCGGTTTTGGGTCGCTTGGCCTAAATCTGGAATATCGATCGAGTAAACGACCGATTGTTTCTTCTACATATTCATCCGAAAATACAAACATATTTAAAAAAAAAAAAAAAAAAAAAAAAAAAAAAAAAAAAAAAAAAAACATTTTCAACTAAACCAATCCATACACATTCCAACTTTTTTTTGAACCGTTGCATACATGTATTACGAGCTTGAACTCATGAGTTGCGTTGCATGTTTGGGCTGTTTATCAAGCAAGTTGGGTTACTTTGAAGAACATGCATGAAGCTGATTTAACTTTGCATGTACAGAAATGATATTGTGTGTTTTATTTGCATGAACACCATGTTGGATCTCATTTATATGTTATGGATTTGAGCTTTGCATGATGGCACATCCTATGTACAACACTGTATAGATATATATATTTGAGTGATGCAAATTATGTATGAAGTGTAACACAAATGAAACACGTTGCATGAAGAGGTTATATATTTTGATGTAATGTTTTTATTTGTAATGTTAAAAAAAAAAAAAAAAAAAAAAAAAAAAAAAAAAAGATCGGGTCACAGAGTGTGGCAGGTCGGTCGCTTCTGGTCGCCGGGGAGAGAAGCTGACGTGACAGCCGGTGACCCAGGTCGCTTCGGGTCATGAGTGTGGCTAGCCTAACAGAAAACCCTAAACAATCACTTAATCATCAATCTTGTGGCCCACAAGTATTATATTATTTATTAGATAGATTATTTGACGGAGGAATTAATACTTGCTTAGTTTAAAATAATCTTTGTGCATACAAGTAGTCTTATTAGTTATTAGATAGTTAATTATCTCATTTTACTTGTAGTTACTATTAGTGGCGGATTTTAAAATTTTTAGTGGAGGGGGCTAAAATTTTTTTTGTCCTATTGTTATATCAGGGTCTTCTAACTCGGGGGAGCCGACTTAAAAAATATAAATTTTTTCGGACGAAATACGGATAAGTTAGTACTGCTGAGCGAAAAAATGCGGGAGGGGGGGGGGGAGGGGGGGAGGGGAGTCCCGGGCCCCAACTAATGTTAGGAATTAAATATTCATGAAGTTCAAGAATCGGGAAGTACTCCAAGTATTGATTCTGCTGATAGTGCAAAATGGTTTCTGCTGATGATGTTGATTCTGCTGATAGAGCATTTCACTCTGCTGATAGGCTTAACAACTCTGCTGATGACTCTGCTGATGATTCTGCTGATAGCGATAAATTGTTCCTACTGATAAAGAACACTCTGCTGATTAAGAGGATAAGATCAAAGAAGATATTATTTGTGTGAGTCATTCTTATACAAAAAATAATATCTAGATATCTTTTGAATCAACAAGTTGAGCATGTGCTTTCATTAATTCATCAGAACAACTTGAAAGACATATTCTTCCATACGTTTCCTCGACATGACCTTTTGTAAGACAAGTGTTGATTAGACTATTAAGTAATATTGTAATTAGATTTCTTGGACTATAAAAGAAATCTAAGTCTAGTGTTAGAGTGTGTGCTTAATTCTGATAATGCTTAAATTGTTAACACTCATAACAGTTAGAACATAGAACATCACAACTCATACACATCGAACCTTTGTAATAATATTTTGAATAATATTAAACGTTTGGTGAAATACTCATATGTGTTCTTTGTCAATCTCTTAAGCATAAACACGAATCCATTTCCATATCTAAACAAACCTTCTAAGTGTATTTAAGTAGATTCCGCATACTTGATTACACTAGCTCAAACTATCATATACACGAAGCAAGAAAGGTTTAACCACCTTTAACAGTGTTACGAATCCTACACTCCTCAATTGGTATCAGAGCAAGGCTGATATTTTTGACGTAGAAGAAGTAGTAGAAATGGATGTTCAAGATATTCAAACGAATGTTGCTGCAAAATTACCAATGCTCAAACAGAATGAGTTTGAGATGTGGAGATTAAGAATAGAGCAATATTTCCAGGTGCAAGATTATACACTATGGGAAATTATTGAAGATGGAGACTCTTTCACGCCTATAATCACCACATCCACAGTTGAAGGCAAGGTAATAACGAATATTCAGACGAAGCCATCGTCTGTAGAAGATAGAATTAAGAAGAAGAATGACCTGAAAGCAAGAAGTATGCTGATGATGACCATTCCTAATGATCAACTTCTAAACTTCAGCAAATTCAAAGATGCAAAATCTTTGTTTGAGGCCATTATTGCAAGGTATGGTGGGAATGAAGCCACCAAGAAGACCCAGAAAACCCTTCTTAAGCAACAATTTGAAAACTTCACCTCAACCAACAATGAATCATTCGACCACATGTTCAACAGGCTTCAGAATATAGTGAGCCAACTAGCTATTCTTGGTGTAGAAATACCTCAAGAAGACTTAAACTCAAAATTTCTGAGAAGCTTACCTGAAGAATGGGCTATGCATGTCGTAGTCTGGAAGAACAAGCCAGATCTTGAAAATATGGAGCTAATGGACTTGTATACCAACTTCAAGATTGTGGAACAAGATTTGAAGAAAGTTGGTGTTCTTAATTCAAGTACTGGGAATATGGCATTTATGTCAGATCCTAGTACATCAAGACCAGTTAAAGATGAGAAGGTTGATGTTGATGTAGCATTTGGTACGGCTAGTTCATCCAGCAGTACTATTGGTATTTTGGATGATAAAACAATCTGTGCTTTCCTTACAAGCAAGAATGATGGGTCCATGTTAACTCATGAAGACCTCCAAGAGATCAATGATGATGATCTGGAGGAGATGGATCTGAAATGGCAAATTTCTCTTCTTAGCATGAGAGCTAGGAAATTCTTTCAAAGGACTGGGAAGAAGATCACAATTAGTAGTAATGATTCTGCTGGTTTTGATAAGTCCAAGTTAGAATGCTACAACTGCCATATGTTGGGGCACTTCTCAAGAGAGTGTAGAAGGCCAAGGCAGCAAGATAGCAGAAATAAGGGTTTTGGAAGCAAATCCAAGACAGAGGAGGCAATTGAACCAAAAGCTATGGTAGCTATTGATGGTTTAGGTTTTGATTGGAGCTTCATGGATGATGAAGAAGAAACTCCTACTCAAATGGCACTTATGGCTTTCTCACCTTCTGAGGTACAATCTCATAAAGCTTGTTCAAATACTTGTGTAGCTCTTGATGAACTTCAAATTTTAATGAAGCAATTTGATAAACAAAAGATACAGCTAGCCAAAACTTTTCAAGACTTTATAAATTATAAGTGTGGTTTAGAATCAACAGAGAAACAAATTCTATACTACAAAGAACGAGAAATTGCTTTTTCTGATCACAAGGGTAGTCTTAATCAAACCATAATCTTTAAAGATGCAGAAATTAAACTCTTAAGAGAAGCTTATGATAGGATCAAACTGAAAAGTGACAATATTGAATTAACTGTGGAGGCTCTAGAATATGCTTCTAAGAGTGCAGCTCACATAGTTGAATGTCAAGTGATCAATAGAGCAAAATCAGGTTTGGGATACAACACTGTTCCACCTCCTTATAGAGGAATTCATAAACCCCCAAGTTTGAATTTGGATCATCCAGACTTAGCTGGAATTCCACAACCAGAACTACAA
Organism: Artemisia tridentata subsp. tridentata; assembly: GCA_021014915.2. NCBI lineage: Eukaryota > Viridiplantae > Streptophyta > Magnoliopsida > Asterales > Asteraceae > Artemisia > Artemisia tridentata. The sequence continues at coordinate 2,900,318 of CP139506.1, forward strand.
TATGGTGTTCAACCAAAATCTAATGTAGTTGTTGATAAAACTAAGAAAGTAAGTGAGAGTTTAAGTAAAACTTCACTTTCTGAGGACAAGGTGTCCTCTGATGGAAAATTAGATAGTCTGATCATTGAAGATTGGATATCTGATGATGATGAAGAAAAACAGGTTATGTCTAAACCTGTTTTGGTTAAGAAAGTAGGAAAAAGTGTTCCTAAGTTGGTTAGAAATCGTACTGCTAGGCCTATGATTAATGAAAAACTTGCTAGGCAACCAGTAAGGTACTGTGAACAATATAGGTCCACAAACAAGCCCAAAGGTGACCATAGAAAATGGAATACCTTTAAGTCTCACCAAAATGATGACTTTGAACTTTATAACAAAGCTTGTTCAACTTGTGGCAACTGTGACCATCTTACAACTTTCAGTAACCAAAGGGAATCTGGGTATGAAAACAAAAGAGTGAACCACAAAAGGCAAACCCCTCAAACTCTTTTTCACTCTAATGTTAAGTCTAAGAAAGACAAACCCAGAACAGTCAATAAGTCTAGGTCAAAAACAGATTCTGCTGATAGAACAAAAGACTTTGCTGATAGACCAAATGTTTCTCCTGAAAGAAAATTTTATTCTGCTGATAGACCATTTATGACTGTAAACCCAAAATCAACAGATGTGGATGCAAAAACAACTTATAAACATGCATCAAAATCTGTTCAAAGACCTTTTCTAAGAAAAGCAGTAATTCATAAACAAATTTGGAAACCTAAAGGTTATACTGCTAGGGAAAAGAAGGCAAAAGCTGTTAAGACCTCAGCAAATTGGATTTGGAGACCCCTTAAATCCAATGGTGCATCATCAGTTCTTAAGAGAATTTTTTACACTGATGCACATGGCACAACCAGGTCAGCAATGGCTTGGGTTTCCCAAGGAAACTAATTTCTTTCTTTGTGTGCAGGGACATTCACCAACAGATCAAGAGGATCAAGGCTATTCAGATAGTGGGTGTTCTAGACACATGACAGGCAACAAGTCTTACCTTTCAAATTTTCAATCAATAGAAGGTGGATATGTTACTTTTGGAGGAGGAATTGGTGGAAAGATTACTGGTAAAGGTACTATTAAAACCAGTAAAATAGATTTTGAAGATGTGTACTATGTGCAAGAGCTTAAGTATAATCTCTTTAGTGTTTCACAAATGTGTGACAAGAAGAACAATGTTTTATTTACTGAAACTGAATGTCTTGTTCTATCTTCTGATTTTAAGATGCCTGATGAAAGTCAAGTGCTTCTTAAAATTCCAAGAAAGGGCAATATGTATAGTGTAGATATGAACAACATTGTTCCTAAAGAGGCTCTTACTTGTCTTGTTGCAAAGGCCACATTAGATGAGTCTATGTTATGGCATAGAAGGCTTGGTCATATTAACTTTAAAACCATAAATCATATTGTTAAGAATGGTTTGGTAAGAGGTTTACCTCAAAAACGTTTTGAAAATGATCAAACATGCATTGCTTGTCTTAAAGGCAAACAACACAAAGCCACTTGTAAGCCCAAGATTTTTAACTCTATCAATCAATGTTTGTTTATGCTTCATATGGACTTGTTTGGTCCAACAAATGTTAGAAGTGTACAAAATAAGAGATATTGTCTAGTTGTTACTGATGACTATAGCAGATTTACATGGGTTTTCTTTTTAGCCTCTAAGGATGAGACATCCAACATCCTTAAGACTTTCATTACTGAGATAGAAAACCTAGTAAGCAAGAAAGTAAAAGTCATTAGATGTGATAATGGGACTGAGTTCAAAAATAGAGTTATGGATGATTTCTGCAAAGAAAAAGGTATTAGGAGAGAATTTAGTGTTGCTAGAACTCCACAACAAAATGGAGTAGCTGAAAGAAAGAATAGAACACTAATAGAAGCTGCTAGAACTATGTTAGCTGATTCAAAGCTACCTATAAATTTTTGGGCTGAAGCAGTCAACACTGCTTGTTATGTTCAAAATAGAGTTTTAGTTGTGCAGCCTCACAATAAGACATCATATGAACTTTTTAGAGGTAGAACTCCTGCAATAGGATTTCTTAGACCTTTTGGATGTCATGTGACAATTCTGAATACCTTAGACCATTTAGGAAAATTCGATGGTAAAGCAGATGAAGGTTTCTTAGTTGGATATTCACTCCAAAGCAAAGCATTTAGAGTATACAACTTAAGAAGTAAGAAAGTAGAAGAGAATCTACATGTTGAGTTTTTGGAAAACAAACCAAATGTAGAAGGTCAAGGACCAAAATGGCGATTTGATCTTGAATCACTAACCAATTCTATGAATTATGTACCTGTTGTTGCAGAATCTAATAATTTTTCAGGTTCACAAGCATCAGATGAGGCAAGGTTAGACAAGGAAACAAATCAAGATTATGTGATGATGCCATTATGGTCATGTACAAGTGTGGAATCAACTTTAAAAGATGTTGAAGGTGATAACAAGAATGATGGAACTCAGGAACAAAACAATGTTGCTGCTGATAGTGTTTCTGATGCTGCTGATAGCATATTCGTTCCTGCTGAACATTCTGCTGATGAGTCAGAGCACTCTGCTGATAAGCCAGAACACTCTGCTGTTGGGCCAAATACTTCTGATGTAGGCCCATCACACACAAAAGAAGCAGAATTCTCTGAAGATGAAGTGGAGTTTGGTAATCTTCCACTTAACTATCAAGTTCCAACAACCCCACAAACAAGAATTCACAATGTCCACTCTATAGAAAATGTGATAGGAGATGCACAATCTGGTGTGAAGACAAGATCTCAATTGAAGTCTTCAGAACCACAACAAGGGCTTCTTGATGCCCTTTATGCATCAAAGCAACATGAGTTTTCAAACTCTTGTTTGTTTATCTGTTTTCTCTCACAAGAAGAACCAAAGAACATTCTGAAAGCCTTAGATAATTCTAGTTGGGTAGAGGCTATGCAAGAAGAACTTTTTCAGTTCAAAATTCAAAGAGTTTGGTTGCTAGTTGATTTACCAAAGGGTGCAAAAGTTTTTGGCACTAGATGGGTTTTCAAGAACAAATTAGATGAAAGAGGGATAGTGATAAGGAATAAGGCTAGATTAGTAGCACAAGGGTACACACAAGAAGAAGGGATAGACTACGATGAGGTTTATGCTCCAGTTGCAAGAATTGAGGCAATTAGGCTTTTCTTAGCTTATGCTTCATTTTTAGGCTTCACAGTCTACCAAATGGATGTCAAGAGTGCATTTTTATATGGAACAATTAAAGAAGAGGTGTATGTTTCACAACCTCCAGGCTTCATTGACCCTGACCATCCAAACAAAGTGTACAGAGTAGTGAAAGCTCTATATGGCCTACATCAGGCACCAAGAGCTTGGTATGCAACACTAGCTTCCTACTTAATAGAGAATGGATTTCAAAGAGGAAAGATTGATCAAACACTTTTCATAAAGAAGGAACAGAAGGATATTTTGCTAGTTCAAGTGTATGTGGATGACATAATCTTTGGATCTACAAGGAAGGAAATGTGTTTAGAATTTGAGAAGCTTATGCATAATAAGTTTCAGATGAGCTCTATGGGAGAACTCACATTCTTTTTGGGTTTGCAAGTTAAACAATCATCTGAAGGCATTTTTATTTCACAAGATAAATATGTTGCAGAAATTCTTAGAAAGTTTCAATTTGCTGATTCAAAAATGGCAAGCACACCAATGGACTCAGAGAAGCACCTTCTGAAAGATGAAGATGGAGAAAATGTAGATGTACACACTTACAGATCTATGATAGGCTCTTTGATGTATCTTACATCATCTAGACCTGACATAATGTTCTCTGTTTGTGTTTGTGCAAGATTTCAAGTTACTCCTAAGGTTTCTCATTTAACTACAGTCAAGAGAATTTTTAGATATCTTAAAAGTCAACCAAGGTTGGGTATATGGTATTCTAGAGAATCACCTTTTGATTTGGTAGCATTTTCGGATAGTGATTATGCTGGTGCTAGCTTGGATAGAAAGTCAACCACTGGAGGATGTCAATTCCTAGGGTGTAGACTTATCTCATGGCAGTGTAAGAAGCAAACAATGGTTGCAAATTCAACAACTGAAGCTGAATATGTAGCTGCTGCAAGTTGTTGTGGTCAAGTTCTATGGCTTCAAAACCAACTTCTTGATTATGGGTACAATTTCTTAAACACTGTTATTTATATTGATAATAGTAGTACAATTTGTATTATTAAAAACCCAGTGCAACATTCAAAAACAAAACATATTGAAATTAGACATCATTTTATTAGAGATTGCAATGAGAAAAGATTGATTCAAGTGATGAAAATTGCTTCAGAACAAAACTTTGCAGATCTACTTACCAAAGCTTTTGATGTTAAAAGGTTCAATTACTTGGTAGCAAGTATTGGAATGCTTAATCTTTAAGTTTTTCAAAATAATGTGTTTTTGTATATAAGCTTTTTATTGTACTGATGGTTTAAAATATACTACTATTAATTAAAGATTGAATGATTCTGTTAGTCATTTTATGATATTGCTAGTTAATAGCAAGGTACTGATTAATGAAATCAAGGTAAAGTTTCTTGGTTTTAGACTAACTGTTTCAGGAATGAAGAATGAACAACATGGAAAGTCAGAAGTGAAATGGAAGCATCAGAATGAATGTTTACATGCTGACATAACAAGTTTATGATGGACTGAGTTTGGGAGTTTTTAACAAAGGCTAACACCTAAGTTAACTAATTCTTTAAAACTGCTTTCTTGAAACTTAGTTATTGTATTTCACATTGACTTGATGGCTTAGTTGATCAGAAAGTAACTGATACAACTCACTTTCTATCATTTTATACTTTCAAAGTATAATGTGTTAATCCAAGGATATCTGATAGAAAGAACAGCGAGCAAAAGTGAATCTAACACTTGTGTTAGAGGTAACAAATGCCACGAGCTGAAAACCCTGTCAAGAAAATCTTTTGAATAGATTTATCTTTACACAGGCAGTTATTTATAACTGAAAATTATTGGTTCTCACACAACCAGAGGTTGCTTTAAACCGAAATTATGATTAAGTGTCTGTTACTACACTTAATCCTTTCAAAATGGTTGGAAGTAGTATGATTTTCAATTCTAAAATCATGAACATACTACTAAGGCAAAAGTTTCTTAAAAAGGATTTTTCAATGGACTCACAAAAACCATTCATTGATGGACCAAGAGTCAAATGTCCAATGAATCACCTCTCATAGGAGTTAACACACCTAGAAGTGATGAGGGCAGAAACTTAAACTTTTGAGGAATTGATGGCCAACATGTACAATATTGTCTGAAAACAAGTTCAAACTGATAGATCAGGTGATATGAAGAGAAGTTCTTTAGTACATAGTGAGAGATCTTCCAAACAAGGGGAGGTAAAAATGTTATTTGAATCTCAGGGGAGGGAAACAAACATCTCAGGGGAGGATATAATGATAGCCCAGAAAAGGAAGATAATCCAATAGAAGGAAGGAGAAGACAAGAGCATACAAGATGATGAGGAGGTTGAAAATGACAAGAACATTCCAAAGGAGAAAGTTCTATCTAGGTCAAACGAAGAAAGGTTTCAATTTCACTTCAAAGACATGCTGGTTAGATGATTTCACTTGTTGAAACAAGCATCCAAGATACACAGCATCATTGCCTCTTATAATTCCTCCATCCAAGGAAATTGCACCATCTTTTAGTCCAAGATTGGTTCAATGTTTGATATTGATATTACTGAAGTCTAAAGAGATCAAGCAGACAAGTTCAGAATAGAAGAAACAGTTTCATGAAGTGTTTGAAAGATCTTCACAAGTCCTCATTTAATTCAGAAAAACATGTTTGAATTAGTTCACATGTTTAGGGGAGGATTGTTAGGAATTAAATATTCATGAAGTTCAAGAATCGGGAAATACTCCAAGTATTGATTCTGCTGATAGTGCAAAATGGTTTCTGCTGATGATGTTGATTCTGCTGATAGAGCATTTCACTCTGCTGATAGGCTTAACAACTCTGCTGATGACTCTGCTGATAGCGATAGATTGTTCCTGCTGATAGAGAACACTCTGCTGATGTAACGCCCCGTGCCCAAATAGACCAAAAATTTTGAACTTTGAACGCGGAAACGATTGACTACATTGAACTCATACATATTCTTCATGAAATGACTATAACATATAACTTTTAAAACATTTTACACACTCTTGCAAGAACATCTACACAAAAACTCTTCCAAAACATTTGACACAACTTTGCTAAAACAAACAGGCAACCCTTCTGAGGTCAAGATACGCCACATCCATTTTTAGGAATACGCCGCATTGAGGCTGAGAGACAATGCGCCGTATCTATATAAAGTGATACGCCGTATTATCCTAAACATGGATATGCCGCACCTATTGAATTAGATACGCCGCATCGACCCACTGAGACTGAAATTTACAAGAAATTGGCTACGTTGCGCCGCATCCCAACAGGAGATGCGCCGCAGCACCTGATATGCCGCATCTCAGAGGAGATGCGCCGTATCTACCCTGCATCACAGAAATTCAGACAGACCCTACTGATCAAAATATGCAATTCCAAAAACACTCAAAATCCTCGGCTGGAAACCCGACCTCCCGGACTCGAAACTGGACGAAACTTTCCAGAATACTCAAATATGTCCATAAGATTAACTTCATGCAAAAACATTACCCGTTCGACTACTCGGAATAGTACCTCCAATTTCGACGGGTTATGCATAATTACCCACAATGACCCGTTACACTACAAGACCATTTATATTACTACCAATTCACAAATAACTTGACCATAACCATTATATTAGCATATCAAAGGCGTTCCATGCTTACATGACCCGTTAACTTCTCAAAATGGGCAAATTCATGTTAGTACCAAACGCCCCTTAATGAGAACTTAAACTACCAACATGTACCATAAAACTTCATGACTTACACACATAATTGACCCATAATTTAGACATCAATACAAGACCGAAAACTAACAAAATGACCATATAAAAGAAGTGTACCCACGACACCAAAAGAACACTTGGGGCTTCCAACTTCAATACGCTTGGTCCAAAAGAGATCCGATCTTCTAAGCTAGCTTCTATTTACCTTCCTACTTACTTCCAATCTACCACTACGCCAAATCCTTACCTTTACTTCCACCGCTAGAACCTACAAAGATAACATTCACTTCAAACGTAAGCGAAAACGCTTAGTAAGTATATAAGATATAATCAACATCACATTTACACAAGATTGGTGATTACCACCAATCATAACATTAACAAGGAGCATAAAGTGGGGTTATTACTTACCTTAACCAAGTAAGTAAAATCTACATATAACATTTCAAGTCTAGCATTGGATCCAAGCTAACACATCTTTACAAGCTCCATAAAACATCACATTAACACAACCATAACATTAATAACATAACATTACAAAGATTATACTCATATACTTACCTCTACTCCTACTAGCTTCCTACTTGACTTGAATGGGCTTCTATAAATGCTTCCTATCACAAGATTAACTACAATTAGCCACTATCTAACTAAGGAGATCATCATTTCACCACTTTTTACCATAATCATCAAACCCACCATATGAACCCTAATTTCCACAATTGGGGAAAGTTACTTACTTGTTGAAAAGAACACAATTAAGGTTTCCTTAAAGCTTCTTGATCACTTCTTGATGTGCAATTGAGACAAGATGATAATTTTGGCTTTCCCTCCTATTTCTCTTCTATATGTCGAACCACCAAGAGTTCTCTAAATATTTCCAGACAATTCCTAACTAGTTATTTAATATGGAGTTAGTTGCATCTTTGGCCTCTTGGCAATAATAGTCCCCTTAGTTCTATTCTTCTCATTTAACCATACCTTAAATTATAAATATCCCTAACACATTTACATAACATAATATTTATATTAATGGTACCTTGTCGGGGTACGGGTGTAACAATTCTCCCCTCCTTAAAATGAGAGTTCGTCCCCGAACTCTACTCTTGAAATAAATGAGGATACTTGTTCCTCATTTTTGCTTCCGTCTCCCACCTAATGCTTGTACCCTTACGATGTCTCCATTGCACTTTTACCAACGGGATCTCCTTATTCCTTAGTTGCCTCACTTTTCTTCCTAATATAGCTTCCGGTTCATCCTCTTGCGAAAGCAACTCCTGATCAATTTCAATGTCGTCTAAGGTGACTACACTCGCTTCGTTCGCCAAACACTTTCTCAAGTATGACACGTGAAAGGTATTGTGAATACCTCTAATTTCTTCGGGTAATTCTAACACATATGCTACTTCGCCTACTCGCTTCAAGATTTTGAAAGGTCCTACAAACCGAGGACTAAGTTTCCCTTTGTTCTTAAATCTAAAAACGCATTTCCACGGGGAAACCTTTAACATAACCAAATCACCCACTTCGAATTCGATTGGTCTTCTTCGGTTATCGGCATAACTTTTCCACCTATCTTGTGCCGCCTTAAGTCTTGCACGAATTGTCTCTATCTTTTCCGTTGTAGCCAATACTACATCCGTGCTTGCCAATTCTCTTCTTCCGACTTCTTCCCAACACACGGGAGTCCTACACCTCCTACCATAAAGCATTTCATAGGGCGGCATATCTATGCTTGCGTGGTAACTATTATTATAGGCGAATTCGACTAACGGTAAATGATCGTCCCAATTTCCTCCAAAATCGATTACGCAAGCTCGTAACATATCCTCCAAAGTTTGAATCGTCCTCTCACTTTGCCCATCAGTTTGGGGATGAAAAGCCGTGCTCATATGAAGTTTCGTACCCAATTCTTCTTGAAAATCTTGCCAAAAGTTTGAGGTGAAACGCCCGTCTCTATCGGAGACTATAGAAATAGGCACTCCATGACGTGCGACTATCTCGTTAACGTAAATCTTTGCTAGCTTATGAACGGGCATATTTTCTTGGATTGGAATAAAGTGAGCACTCTTGGTTAGGCGATCTACTATGACCCAAATCGTGTCGTTCTTCTTTTTCGTCCTTGGCAATTTCGTAATGAAGTCCATCGTGATCTTTTCCCACTTCCAAACCGGAATATCTAAAGGTTGAACTTTTCCATACGGTTTTTGATGCTCGGCTTTGACCTTTAAACAAGTCAAACACTTCTCAACGTACTTTACACAATCTCTTTTCATACCCGGCCACCAATAGTTCTTCTTCAAATCGCGGTACATCTTTGTAGCTCCCGGATGAATAGAATATTTTGACTTGTGTGCTTCCTCTAGAATCAATTCTTTGATGTTGCTACGAAAAGGGATATAAACCCTTCCATACCGAGTTTTAATTCCTCGACTATCTTCTTCGAGATGTGGAATGTAGGAAGTGATACGCTCACCTTCCCTATTTTCTTCTTTCAATGCCTCCTCTTGAGCTAACTTGATCTTATCAAAAAGGTCGGTGGTGACAACCATTCTCAAGGAATGAATTTTAGTAACCTCATTTTGATCCTTTCGGCTCAATGCATCCGCCACCACATTCGCTTTACCCGGATGGTAGCGAATCTCGCAATCATAATCCTTCAACAAGTCTAACCATCTTCGTTGTCTCATGTTGGGATCTTTCTTATCAAGGAAATATTGAAGGCTTCGATGGTCGGTGTAAATTACAAACTTGACACCATACAAATAATGCCTCCAAAGTTTTAAAGCAAAAACCACAGCCGCAAACTCAAGATCGTGAGTCACGTAATTTTCTTCGTGCTTCTTTAATTGTCTCGAGGCGTAAGCAATCACTCTTCCCCTTTGCATAAGAACACATCCAAGACCGGAATAAGACGCGTCGCTATAAACCACCATATCTTCGGTCCCCTCCGGCAATACTAGAACCGGTGCTTCACACAATTTCCTTCGTAGAGTACAAAAGGCTTTGTCTTGTTCTTCACCCCACTCGAAGGTAGCATTCTTCTTAGTAAGTTTCGTTAAAGACGATGAAATTTTGGAGAAGTCTTGAATAAACCTCCTATAATATCCCGCAAGACCAAGAAAACTTCGAATCTCACCAACATTCCTTGGTGCATGCCATTTCATTACGGCTTCTACCTTTGAAGGATCGACTTTGATACCATCGGCGTTAATAACGTGACCAAGGAACTGAACTTCTTGCAACCAAAATTCACATTTCGAGAATTTAGCATACAATCTTTCTTTTCTCAATGTTTCAAGAATTTCTCGAAGATGTAGTTCGTGATCTTCTTTGCTCTTAGAATAAATAAGGATATCATCAATGAACACTATAATAAATTTATCCAACATCGGTCTACATACACGGTTCATGAGATCCATGAAAACCGCAGGTGCGTTCGTAAGACCAAATGGCATAACCGTAAACTCGTAATGTCCATATCGGGTTCTAAAGGCCGTCTTAGGAATGTCTTCTTCTCGAACTTTCAATTGATGATAACCCGAATGGAGATCGATCTTGGAAAACCACCGCGCACCTTGAAGTTGATCAAAGAGGTCATCGATTCTTGGTAACGGATACACATTTTTCACCGTGACTTTATTCAATTCGCGGTAGTCAATGCACATCCGCATACTACCGTCTTTCTTTTTAACGAACAAGATTGGTGCTCCCCATGGCGAACTACTAGGACGAATGAAACCCTTGTCAAGCAATTCTTGAAGTTGACTCATCAATTCTTTCATTTCGGACGGAGCTAGACGATAGGGTGTTTTAGCAATAGGAGTAGCACCCGGAACAAGATCAATACGAAATTCGACTTGCCTTTCGGGTGGAATACCCGGCAAGTCTTCCGGAAAAACATCACAAAATTCATTCACAACCGGAACATCATCGATACTTTTCTTCTCAAAGCTTGTATCTACCACGTGAGCCATAAAGGCATAACACCCACGTGATAAATATCTCCTAGCCTTCATCACGGTACACAACTTTAGTTCACCTTTTCTTTTATCCCCATAAATAATCATTTCACGACCGCTAGGATTCACAACTCTAATGATCTTTTGGCTACTGATGAACTCAAATAAGTACATTTTATTACTATCATTTATCCTATTAATTTGACTTGTTTTACTATATTATGTATGAGGATTGATACTTAATCGTTTACTTTTGTAATTCTCAGGTAAAAACAAGCATTTGGTGAAACTTAGCGATTTTGGACTAATTATGGAGCAAAACGTGCATAAAGTTGAAGGTCTACTGACATGGACAAGATCAAGTCAATTCTGCTCCAGATGCGCCGCATCTCACTCTCAACATGCGCCGCATCTCTATCAAGATATCACCAGATACGATCCAAGATACAAGAGGACATGCGCCGCATCTAATCATGGAGTTACGCCGCATCTTCTGGCGGTGTACGAATATTCCTGAATATTATAATCTTGGACCCCACGCGAAGTTAAGTACATGCGCCGCATCTACTTAGTAGATGCGCCGCATCTTCCCTCAGACAGAAACTATAAATACCCCGTAGACCAGACGAATTACAAGTTCCGAAAACCCTAAAACCGAAGTTCGAACAGGAGAAACAAAGGACGAATTCAGTCAAGGAGGCAGCACAAGACACACCCAAATCAAAGATACAAGAGTTGTAAGAAGGTGCTGCATGTGTTTAATTCATTAAGTAGTTTTGTTTTATTGTGTTAGCAAACTTTAATTCATCAGGATTGGTGGCTTGTGTAATGTGACAACGAAAGATTGCACTCCCTTTAATACTTGCTTTCCCATCAATTAAAGTTTATATGTTGATGTCTTTGGTTACTACTTATTAGTGCATTGATAACCTCTGTGTTTATTAGTGGCTTGCGGGCATTTGACTGCGGGACATAATGTGGCTCCCACGGTTATTACTAAATTGATCACTTAGGAATAACTTTTAGACATAAGTAATCATTAAGGGTTTACTCGCCGATAAGAATAGGACCAACGAGAAAGGGTTAACTACATACACTTCATATAAAGCTATCAATAAAACAAGTGACAATCTACTTAATCATAAGGACAGCCCTCTTATTGTCTCAAGTATCTATCTGTGTACGTGTGTGCTACTTGCTGATTCGTGCCTATTGGTTTATTTTATTATTTAATTGCAACAAACCGTGCCAGTCTCTCAGGCTGAAACCCCATTGCGTTAGGATATTAAAATACTGATTAGAATAACGAGATAATACGTTCCACTCTTAGTGATCGACACTCTACTTACCATTATCTTCATACTGACCGGGTACACTGCTCGTTAAGTGTGTGTGTTATTGATAAGTCGGCTAAATATAAATTTAAAACTTGAGTAGGCATTAAAACTGCTAAACCGCAACGACACATCACGCGCATCAAGTTTTTGGCGCCGCTGCCGGGGAGTGAATTGTTATTATCTGTTAATTTAATTAGTATTTTAATTAGGTTTTTCTTTTTTATTAGATTAATTGCATCATTGTACTATTTTGCATATTTGTTGTATTGTGTGTTAATTGTTTTCTTTTATTTTTGTGTGTTTATTTTCGTTGTGTGTTTTATTTGTTTTTTTTTTATTTTTCGTATTTTTCTGTTCTGCTATCGTTGTACTGTGCTAAATCAAACGATACGGCGCATCTGATCTCTCAGATACGGCGTATTGCGTTTAATTTTTTTAAAAAATACAACGCGTTTAATTAATTCGATACGACGCATCTTTTCCCCAAGATACGGCGTATCTGTTTTTAATAAGAAAATTTTTCTAAGCGATAAAGTAATACGACGCATCTGCTTTAGCAGATACGGCGTATCTGTTTTCGATAAAAAAAAATTTTCTAAACGTTAACGCCATACGACGCATCTGCTTTAGCAGATACGGCGTATCTATTATTTTAATTAAAAACAGTTTGCGAATTATTAAACAGATACGGCGTATCGATCTCTGACGATACGGCGCATCTTTCTGAATCAAAAATCGATATTTATTTTTAAACGTAACGAAAATACGGCGCATTAACTTTCGTTAATACGACGCATTTAATTTTAATTAGATAAGCTGATTTTTGATTAATTAATTCGATACGGCGCATTCTTAAATTCTAAGCGGCGTATCTATTTTCTGAATAAAGTCTGATTTAATTTTAACGTATTAAGATACGGTGTATCCAACTTTTTGGATACGGCGCATCGTCTGCAGATATCAGCTATTTTTATTCTTATATCCGTTTCTATATTCATTAATTTCTCTTCTAGCGAACAAATCCTACTGATGCTTTTCGTGATTGTTTCAGAAGGATAATGGAAGGATACGGAGAACTGATTGACTTCGACTTCGAAGCCAATTTTATGAATGAAGTATTAGTGCATGATAAATCACTCGAACGTTACGATGGGGACTACATTGAACTTAATGACCTTAATGGACCATTGGAATCCAATGACCTGTTCATGGATGATGCTGAATCTGAGTTAGAAGAAGGAGAAATTGTGGATAGTCCAAAAGTCAACGTTATTAATACTAGGAATTACGATGAATTTGAGGGATATGATGGTTCTTGGGATTATGGTAGAAGGATCCACGCCAATTGTGCTTACAATTTGCAATTCCCATGCATGATTGGATACAAATGTATTGACGCCAATTTCTTTCCTATTTTGCCGATCAATGTTATGTCAAGAAGCTTTTACAATTCTATTATGAGAAATAAAGTGGAGTGTAGGGGAAAGAATGTAGTTGGAGCCTTCATTAATGTCCCGATCTTCGTTGGACGCTTTACTATTGTAACTGAGTTCGCCGTTGTTGAAGACATGAATGCCTATCGTGACAGCAGTATGGGCGACGTGATTGTTGGAAAACCATTCTGTAGGGAGATCACTATTAATGCAAAGCGATTTGAAGGAAAGATCACCTTTCAATGTGGAAGCGACGTTATCACTTATATGATGCCCCGAACTCACCCTGGATTCAAACATGCCACTAATAGGGTCTGCTACAAATTCTCTCCATTCCTTTTTATTAGTAATGATGACATGAAGAGAGGGATTGAATACCCGTATCAGATGATGGAAGGATTCTATAAAGGAGTTTTGAACTTGGGACCTGAATATATACGTGACGAATTAGTTGCTAAGTGGATCCTACGCGGCAATGTAGGAGTCAATGATCGATATTAAAGAGCTGAACGTGAGTCTAACTTGAAGACTCTGGAATAAAGACAAGTGCTTACCGGGAGACAACCCGGAATTATCTTTTATTCTGTTTTCTGTGTCGAGTCAGTCCAGGCCGCATGAGGATACGGCGCATCTCAATTCTGAGATGCGACGCATCTCCTGCAATGGTCATATCTTATTTTATTTTTCTGCATTTTTATTTTCGACTTTAAAACTATTTATCAGTTTATTTTAATGCGGCGCATCCCTGGTTAAGGATGCGGCGCATCTTTATTCTGATCCGTATTTATTCCAGGCTCGATACGGCGTATCTTCTTCAATAAGATACGGCGCATCGACTGACCTGATGATTTTCAGTTTTAATTTTTAAGTTTTATTTTTCCTAACTACTAATGTATTATGCAAGCTTGAACCTTTCTTATCTTAGGTGTGTTTTAAAGTGTTGGTGGTATTATAGTTTCCTGGATTTCCTGTGGATACATCAAGTATGAAGCTTTAACGTTCTAATCCACAAGAAGTTGATTTTTGCTCTTATACTAATGGAGGATCATACCGAGCAAATCTCAGGGGAGTTTTTCTGTTCTAATTCTTTTATTTTCCAGTTTTTAACCTTTTATACAAACAACGAGGACGTTGTTTAACTTAAGTGGGGGGATTGGAGAATTAGAACACTTAACAATTACTTGTCCTAAACTTTTTCAAAAATTATGCTTAAAATGTGCTTAATATATCAAACATAAAAAATTTTAGCATGTTTTTGTTTAAAGATCTAAGTTGCATAACTGCACACATGACGTTATTTTCAAAAATTGTGATTTTCCAAAATTCACAAATCTATGAGTGTGCCGGTGACTTGTAAACTTTAGAACTTGGCTTGTATACTATTCGAGACTACCATAATAAGTATTATTTTATATAATTGGAATGACTTGTCTAACTTGGTAAATTTCTAGGATTACACCCAAATAGCCTATTACATGTTATGTGTTATTAACTAACTACACCGGTTAGTTAACCCCTGTATAAACCCTTTTGTTACTCTCATTTTTAGAGTAAGATACCCCTAGAAAAACCCTCAGAGCCATTCCTTTCGTTTCTTACACCTATGTTTAAAATGTTTCGTTACACCCTTACACCTTAGCCTACCCTGTAGATTAGAATCCGTGGTTGGTTAATTGCTATAGGCAAAGTGTGTTTCCTTACATTACCTGTGTTCGCGTGCGTAATTCATTATCTATGGTTAGGTCGGGAAATTGCACAATGCAATTGGAGTGAAAGTAAATATTGTATATTTTGGAGTTTATTTTTCGTGTGTTTACTACTTTCACTATTACCATTATTTCTGAAGTTATGAAAAGTATGGAACATTTATCCAGAATTATCATTATAGTGATGTGGTGAAATTTTACACATCTATGTTTATGTAAAAAAAAAAAAAAAAAAAAAAAAAAAAAAAAAAAAAAAAAAAAAAAAAAGTTGGAAGTTAGTTTTAACCAACTTATGTAAAGTTATGTAAGTGGTCGATATCACCACTATTTGTTGTACTATATCTATGGATTGAATGGGAATTGGCAGTTATGGAACGCCAATTAAGGTTTATTCTTTGATTAAGACCTTGTTGAGTATAATTCGTGTCTACCTAAAGCGTGTGTTTCAAGTGTTAAAGCGTGAGTTATTCGATGATATGAGTCTTATTCATGGGATGGTTGGGATAGTGATTAACCACACTTAGGATTTTAATTTATTTGTTTTGTTTATTTTTCATTTTACACCAATTTATATCCCAAATGTTATCCATGCCCTTTATTATTCTTTATCCAACCAAACCTTTGATTTATTGAGATTGGGGATTTGAGCAATCTTAAGTATCGTAGTCGTGGATTCGGCTATGTATTTATGATTTTGTCGCCCTTTTTGATATATTATTATTGGTGAAGTTTGGACCTATCTTTAGCCTATTCGAGTTAAGGATTTGAGCAATTGCAAGTATCGTGTTCGTGGATTCGATCATGTATTTGTGATTTTGTCGCCTTTTCTGGAATTTGAGATCGATAGTGAAAGAGAATAATTAACCCTTAAGCCTAAAAACCCTTTTTACCGCTTTAGACTTGTTATTCCTTAGCTTTAGTGGTGGAGATGTGTATACTTGCCAAGCTTATGATAGAATATTCGTCGCGACTGGACAGTTAAACGATTAGATTTGCTTTTATCGACTTATTTTATTTTACTTCTGAATCGTTAAGTGTTTAGTTGTGTGATTATGAAATGAACGAATACATGCTTAAATATAAAAATAAATCCTAACATCTTTTAGGATACATTTTCATAAAAGAAATTCTAAGGTTTACTTGGGGACAAGTAAAGTTCAAGTGGGGGGATATTTGATGAACTCAAATAAGTACATTTTATTACTATCATTTATCCTATTAATTTGACTTGTTTTACTATATTATGTATGAGGATTGATACTTAATCGTTTACTTTTGTAATTCTCAGGTAAAAACAAGCATTTGGTGAAACTTAGCGATTTTGGACTAATTATGGAGCAAAACGTGCATAAAGTTGAAGGTCTACTGACATGGACAAGATCAAGTCAATTCTGCTCCAGATGCGCCGCATCTCACTCTCAACATGCGCCGCATCTCTATCAAGATATCACCAGATACGATCCAAGATACAAGAGGACATGCGCCGCATCTAATCATGGAGTTACGCCGCATCTTCTGGCGGTGTACGAATATTCCTGAATATTATAATCTTGGACCCCACGCGAAGTTAAGTACATGCGCCGCATCTACTTAGTAGATGCGCCGCATCTTCCCTCAGACAGAAAGTATAAATACCCCGTAGACCAGACGAATTACAAGTTCCGAAAACCCTAAAACCGAAGTTCGAACAGGAGAAACAAAGGACGAATTCAGTCAAGGAGGCAGCACAAGACACACCCAAATCAAAGATACAAGAGTTGTAAGAAGGTGCTGCATGCGTTTAATTCATTAAGTAGTTTTGTTTTATTGTGTTAGCAAACTTTAATTCATCAGGATTGGTGGCTTGTGTAATGTGACAACGAAAGATTGCACTCCCTTTAATACTTGCTTTCCCATCAATTAAAGTTTATATGTTGATGTCTTTGGTTACTACTTATTAGTGCATTGATAACCTCTGTGTTTATTAGTGGCTTGCGGGCATTTGACTGCGGGACATAATGTGGCTCCCACGGTTATTACTAAATTGATCACTTAGGAATAACTTTTAGACATAAGTAATCATTAAGGGTTTACTCGCCGATAAGAATAGGACCAACGAGAAAGGGTTAACTACATACACTTCATATAAAGCTATCAATAAAACAAGTGACAATCTACTTAATCATAAGGACAGCCCTCTTATTGTCTCAAGTATCTATCTGTTTACGTGTGTGCTACTTGCTGATTCGTGCCTATTGGTTTATTTTATTATTTAATTACAACAAACCGTGCCAGTCTCTCAGGCTGAAACCCCATTGCGTTAGGATATTAAAATACTGATTAGAATAACGAGATAATACGTTCCACTCTTAGTGATCGACACTCTACTTACCATTATCTTCATACTGACCGGGTACACTGCTCGTTAAGTGTGTGTGTTATTGATAAGTCGGCTAAATATAAATTTAAAACTTGAGTAGGCATTAAAACTGCTAAACCGCAACGACACATCACGCGCATCATCTTTTGGCTACAAAGGATAGCCGCGTTATATTTATCAAGCCAATCCATACCGATAATAATGTCAAATTCCCCGAGCATAATGGGAATTAAGTCGATCTTAAAGACACTTTCATCGATCTCTATCTCTACGTCTCGATATACATTAGACACGACAACGATTCTACTATCGGCTATTTCAACTTCTAGGGGTATAGGAAGTTTAGCTAGTGGGGAAGTTATTTGCTTGCTAAAATCATAAGACACGAAAGAAACGCTAGCACCCGAATCATACAAAACCCGAGCGGGTATGGAATTTACAAGATGAATACCTGTGATGACATCGGTCCCCGATTTGGCTTCTTCGACACCCATTTGATAAACTCGAGCTGTCGGTTTTGGAATCTCCACTTTCTCTTGCTTGACGGTTCTCAAAGGCTTTGCTTCAATCGCCTTTGTTTTCGGGCAATCCCTCAACCTATGCCCTATCCCATTACACCCATAGCATACTATCATCGGCTTGGTACAATCTTTGCTTTGATGATCTAAGGCTCCACATTTGTAACAACCCGGCGTATTACGCCTACACTCCCCAAGATGAAACTTGCCACACTTAGAACATGCTACCTTAGTTTTGCTTCCCGCACTCTTCTTGCCATGGTCAAATTTAGCTTTCTTTCCATCCTTATCCACAAACTCTAGCTTCCTTTTTGGTTCTTTCGCCTCCTTCTCTTTCCTCCTAAGTAAATCCGCTTCCCTTACCCTAGCCCTACTCAAAAGATCATCCAACGTGGTACATTTGAATGGTGAAATCACTTCACGAATGTCATCCTTGAGCATCCTTTGGAACTTGTCAACCTTAAGCTTGTCATTCCCAAGATATTCGGGACAATAAGGAATCATATCATTAAACATCCTCCACAACTCATTTACCGTCTCGTTAGTTTGAGTAAGAGATTGGAATTTCTCTCGAATTTTGTCCACCTCTTCAGCCGGAGCATACTCGGCACTAAACAACTCTTTGAATTCTTTCCATGTACAAGTTTCTACCCAAGGTTCACCTTTCTCACATATCTTTCCTTCCCACCAAGTCTTAGCACTATCACGAAGAAAGTTAGTAGCATAGATAACCTTCTTCCTTTCTTCACAACCACTTGTACGAAAAGCACCTTCCACCGCCGTAATCCATCTATTACTAACAATGGGATCAAGAACACCGGTAAATTGTGGCACATCACAAGCCGTGAAATCCCGGTAAGTAGCTTTGTCATTCTTAGGTTCTTTTGTCGGACCACATTCTTTCTTAAACTCCTTAAACTCTTCTTTCATTAGCTCCTTAAGGTTTTGCGTCGTTTGTTGAACATAGAAGGGCATTGACTTTTTAATAGCCTTGCCCACTCTTTTTGCTAACATTTTGTCTAGGGCCACCATTTCATCTCCCGTGAAGCCTCTAAAATCAGGGCCTCCGGAGTTTGAGGAAGAACTTTCATTATCCTTACTAGCATTACCCGGATCACTTGCCGAAGTCTCGGCATGCTTGGAAGCCGTAGATTTCGCGACTTCCTTCGGGTGAGGGGTTTCCATTTCTCCTTACTGAAAATTAGCAATTCACAACATTAAACACAATTATAAATACTTAGCCAATGCATGAATGACATTTCTATCTTATTCTAGCACCCTAGCTTGTCACTCATGTATGATCTAAATGATTTCAATTTCACATATGTCCCGTATTTTCATCACTAAGGTGGCCAGGCGTAGTCATGAAAATATTGAACATATGGGTCCTCAAAACCATCCAAACAATACACAAATAACAAACACTAGCTCTAACCGCATCTATACAAGGCCTAAGTCTAGGAAATCCTAAAGGGAAGTCCTAAATCTCTTAGACCGAAGCTCTGATACCAAGTTGTAACGCCCCGTGTCCAAATAGACCAAAAATTTTGAACTTTGAACGCGGAAACGATTGACTACATTGAACTCATACATATTCTTCATGAAATGACCATAACATATAACTTTTAAACATTTTACACACTCTTGCAAGAACATCTACACAAAGACTCTTCCAAAACATTTGACACAACTTTGCTAAAACAAACAGGCAACCCTTCTGAGGTCAAGATACGCCGCATCCATTTTTAGGGATACGCCGCATCGAGGCTGAGAGACAATGCGCCGTATCTATATAAAGTGATACGCCGTATTATCCTAAACACGGATACGCCGCACCTATTGAATTAGATACGCCGCATCGACCCACTGAGACCGAAATTTACAAGAAATTGGCTACGTTGCGCCGCATCCCAACAGGAGATGCGCCGCAGCACCTGATACGCCGCATCTCAGAGGAGATGCGCCGTATCTACACTGCATCACAGAAATCCGGACAAACCCTACTGATCAAAATATGCAATTCCAAAAACACTCAAAATCCTCGGCTGGAAACCCGACCTCCCGGACTCGAAACTGGACGAAACTTTCCAGAATACTCAAATATGTCCATAAGATTAATTTCATGCAAAAACATTACCCGTTCGACTACTCGGAATAGTACCTCCAATTTCGACGGGTTATGCATAATTACCCACAATGACCCGTTACACTACAAGACCATTTATATTACTACCAATTCACAAATAACTTGACCATAACCATTATATTAGCATATCAAAGGCGTTCCATGCTTACATGACCCGTTAACTTCTCAAAATGGGCAAATTCATGTTAGTACCAAACGCCCTTTAATGAGAACTTAAACTACCAACATGTACCATAAAACTTCATGACTTACACACATAATTGACCCATAATTTAGACATCAAGACAAGACCGAAAACTAACAAAATGACCATATAAAAGAAGTGTACCCACGACACCAAAAGAACACTTGGGGCTTCCAACTTCAATACGCTTGGTCCAAAAGAGATCTGATCTTCTAAGCTAGCTTCTATTTACCTTCCTACTTACTTTCAATCTACCACTACGCCAAATCCTTACCTTTACTTCCACCGCTAGAACCTACAAAGATAACATTCACTTCAAACGTAAGCGAAAACGCTTAGTAAGTATATAAGATATAATCAACATCACATTTACACAAGATTGGTGATTACCACCAATCATAACATTAACAAGGAGCATAAAGTGGGGTTATTACTTACCTTAACCAAGTAAGTAAAATCTACATATAACATTTCAAGTCTAGCATTGGATCCAAGCTAACACATCTTTACAAGCTCCATAAAACATCACATTAACACAACCATAACATTAATAACATAACATTACAAAGATTATACTCATATACTTACCTCTAC
Organism: Artemisia tridentata subsp. tridentata; assembly: GCA_021014915.2. Lineage (NCBI taxonomy): Eukaryota > Viridiplantae > Streptophyta > Magnoliopsida > Asterales > Asteraceae > Artemisia > Artemisia tridentata. Next base: position 2,921,501 of record CP139506.1, read on the forward strand.
TCCTACTAGCTTCCTACTTGACTTGAATGGGCTTCTATAAATGCTTCCTATCACAAGATTAACTACAATTAGCCACTATCTAACTAAGGAGATCATCATTTCACCACTTTTTACCATAATCATCAAAACCCATCATATGAACCCTAATTTCCACAATTGGGGAAAGTTACTTACTTGTTGAAAAGAACACAATTAAGGTTTCCTTAAAGCTTCTTGATCACTTCTTGATGTGCAATTAAGACAAGATGATAATTTTGGCTTTCCCTCCTATTTCTCTTCTATATGTCGAACCACCAAGAGTTCTCTAAATATTTCCAGACAATTCCTAACTAGTTATTTAATATGGAGTTAGTTGCATCTTTGGCCTCTTGGCAATAATAGTCCCCTTAGTTCTATTCTTCTCATTTAACCATACCTTAAATTATAAATATCCCTAACACATTTACATAACATAATATTTATATTAATGGTACCTTGTCGGGGTACGGGTGTAACAGCTGATTAAGAGGATAAGATCAAAGAAGATATTATTTGTGTGAGTCATTCTTATACAAAAAATAATATCTAGATATCTTTTGAATCAACAAGTTGAGCATGTGCTTTCATTAATTCATCAGAACAACTTGAAAGACATATTCTTCCATACGTTTCCTCGACATGACCTTTTGTAAGACAAGTGTTGATTAGACTATTAAGTAATATTGTAATTAGATTTCTTGGACTATAAAAGAAATCTAAGTCTAGTGTTAGAGTGTGTGCTTAATTCTGATAATTCTTAAATTGTTAACACTCATAACAGTTAGAACATAGAACATCACAACTCATACACATCGAACCTTTGTAATAATATTTTGAATAATATTAAACGTTTGGTGAAATACTCATATGTGTTCTTTGTCAATTTCTTAAGCATAAACACGAATCCATTTCCATATCTAAATAAACCTTCTAAGTGTATTTAAGTAGATTCCGCATACTTGATTACACTAGCTCAAACTATCATATACACGAAGCAAGAAAGGTTTAACCACCTTTAACAGTGTTACGAATCCTACACTCCTCAACTAAGATCCGCCCTTGGTCACTATTAGTTTTGTATTTACTAAGTTGTACTAGCAACTATCTAAAATCTAAAATGTTTATATATAGCGAATAAAACCGACTCTTTGTTAATTATAAATTCCGTTAAATGTATGTATATACCTTTAGTACCCGTTTGGTATAGGGGTTTCACTTGGTTTAGATTCAAAGATTCTCCAAATTAATTGTTTGGTTCAATTTAATAGTTCTGACACAAGGTATTGATTCATAGATTTGAATCCGACATATATTGGTGACTTTAAAGGAATCAACCAATCAAACTTTTTTCATTAACTTATTTAATAATTATTTATTTAGTTAAATATATTTTATTTATTTTATTTTTCTCTCTCCTCATTTAATTTAAACCTATACTTAAATCCAATTTCTTTCAAACCTTTTCCAAATCCAAATCCAATTCCAATCCCACTCACAAACCAAACGGGCCCTTAAAGTATTTGGTTTGTTTGTCGAGTGTCCTTTTAGGAGGGTGAATATTTAAAAGAGACCAAAAAGTTTACTATTTTTCTTTTTTTTTCTTGATCATTTAGTTTAGTTTTTATTTTATTTAAAAGTGATCCAATCATTCAAGTGATCTTTTTTATTCCTCTTCAAGTGAAAGAGAAGAATACAATGTATTCAAGAGAATACAAAGTGTTGTAATTATAATTAGAGTACTTATAACATTTGTTACACATTTAATTGTATCATTGCATACATAAAAATCATTTTTCTTTTGAGAGATTGTGAGAGAATCATTGTGAAAGAAGATTTGTCTTTTGAGAGATTGTCAGAGAATCATTGTGAAAGAAAATCAATGTTACCAAGTCTATATAAGAAAATTATGGGTATGGGTAGATATAACTAGTTATTGTTTTTTCTTTTCTTTTCTTTTGGGTAACATTCTCTCTCACACACTTAAAACACACAGATATTACAATTTTGAATTTTATAAAATTAACACTGTTTGATGATCCATTTTTTTTACAGGTTGCAGCAGCAGCACAGAAGCTGAAGGAATCGGAGATCACTGAAAAGGATTCACTTCTTCTAGTAATCATCATCTTCACTCTTTTTTATTTATTTTTAAATGAATTTGTTCATACATTTTGCGAATTATGTCATCAACCTGATGACGCCACTTATGTTTCGTATGACGTCATCATTTCTGCTATTTTGAGCTGAATTTGCGATTTAAGTTGCTGATATCATAAAACGTGATGACGTCACTTAAGTATGACGTCATCATCGTGTTGATTTTGAGCAGAATATTTGATACATTTTGTGAACTATTATGTTAAATGCGATGACGTCATCGTTTCTGCTATTTTGAGCTGAATTTGCGATTTAAGTTGCTGATATCATAAAACGTGATGACGTCACTTAAGTATGACGTCATCATCGTGTTGATTTTGAGCAGAATATTTGATACATTTTGTGAACTATTATGTTAAATGCGATGACGTCATCGTTTCTGCTATTTTGAGCTGAATTTGCGATTTAAGTTGCTGATATCATAAAACGTGATGACGTCACTTATTATGAGTATGACGTCATCATCGTGTTGATTTTGAGCAGAATATTTGATACATTTTGTGAACTATTATGTTAAATGCGATGACGTCATCGTTTCATGTTGAAATGAATTTGTTGATACTTTATGTGATTTAAGTTTTTGCTAGTATGAACGTGATGACGTCATCGTCGCTACTATTTTGTTGAATTTGAAATGGATTTGTGATTTGTGTTGTTAAATTAGATGACGTCACTTATGATGAGTATGACGTCATTTTGCGCCAGAAAATTTTGTTTTAGGTGTGAAGGTATAGATTGTGATAAACGTATTGAATTAGTTTACGTTGTAACGAGTTTCGTGAATTTGTTGTTGAGTTCATGAACACGATGACGTCACTTAATTATGTATGATGTTATTATCACTAGTTTTAAGCTTGATTGTGTTACTTGATGTTATAATGATTTTGAGTCGGTTTTTTTTTTTTTTTTTTTTGGGTAACCATGATTTTCTCTCACAATGATCAAGACATAAATTATTATGGGTTTATTTATTTATTTATTTTTTGAGTCAACGAATTGAGCATGATATAACTAGTTATTATTATTATTATATTTTTTTTTTTTTGAGTCAACGAATTGAGCATGATATAACTAGTTATTGTTTTTTCTTTTCTTTTCTTTTGGGGCGCACCACCCAAGTCTATATAAGAAAATTACCCAATATGGAAAAATCATAATCCTCACAAGAAAACCCAACTAACTAGTCTTCTTTCCATATTCAGGGTTTAGGAGGAAAACTATGCCTTCAGCTATCAGAGCCTTACAAGACATCTGCGCACGTGGCGTCGCAGCATTGCACGGTTTAGCTGCAATTCTGGGTCGCCTCTTGCCGGAGGATGGTGTTGTTTTGCCCCAACCTACACTTAATTCTATCATTACTTATTTACTTGCTTTCATAGCAATCAAAGCACAGAACCATCCTCATTTCCCTTATATAACACACCATAAGTCAGTTTTGGCTGCTGTTATCTGTGTAGTTATGTTTGGTTTCGCTTCTGCCGCCGAACATATCGCCACGCGTGTTGATGATCAACCTCCTGTTCTCAAGGGTGTAGCTCGTACTGGAAGGATACTCTGTTTGTTCCTTTTTGTCATCATTCTCACATATCTCTCCTGTTTTTGATCATATTTACGTGGACCTAATCCCGATTCATTGCTCGGTTTATAATATGTATTTCGTATGTTATGAAATAAGCGTAAAGCCTAAGGGCCGAATATGTATTTACTCGTTGTTGTATACGTTGTCTGATCATCATTTCATAGGTACTAGCCCTAGCTAGGAATACATTGTTTATCGTTTGTCGAAATAATGCCATTTATTATATATGCTAATATTTTTCTTTGTCCTTACTAACATGGCATATTTTTTCAAGTTTTTAAGGGAGGCAACTCAAAATTATCTTTTTGTTTGCTGACTGACATGATAACGGTCAGGGAGTTCTGTAGCTGGACATTACTGAACACACACAGCAGGATTGTTGGTAGGAAGGAACAGAGTTACAAGCTAGTAGTTGGTGGGCTTACATCTAAAAAGTTGATGTTGTCCGATATTAGATCATTTGAGAACATTCAAATTAAATAACATTGAATAACATTGAAGAGATTAGAGTAATAGTAGAGTTTGGTGTTCTGGGTGATGCCATGAAAAAGAGTAAATTACAAAGATGGTCCATGTGGTTTGCGTTGACTCACACTGTAAGAACCAAAATTTCAATGAACTAATTAGAGACGTCGATTAAAAACTTATAAAACATGAAAGGTTATAAAGTGAAATGAATTTAAAGTACAAGGGTCATATATAAAACTTGAAGTTGAAATGGTCATACACTTAGACGTGCTTGTGATGTTTATCTTTTGTGATTAGTTTGTTTATGGGCCGAGTCCACTGGTATATCTATTAAACCGTTTTATTGCTTGTAGATTAAAAAAAAAAAAAAAAAAAAAAAAAAATCCCTAAATCAAAATAAGAAAAAAAGAGGCGACAACAAGAAGGAAAGAAAGTAGCGTCAACTGTGTCGATAGTTCATATTATATAGTATTTTGTTTTTGTTATAAGGTAATTGTCCTTCTTCATCTTCAATTAATTATATCGATAGTTATATTCATTTGCACATACAGTAGAGTATAATGGCTGAGTTTTCAATAAGATTTATTTTCTCATAATGATGTCAACAAACCACAACTTTTATTATAAGCAGTATATCTATTTGTTATATAAAAAAATATGTGAAATAGAGCTTTTTGAATCCTATTACTCAAACCAATGAACAACATGAGTCAAAGTATGTTTATGTGTCTTTGTGTTGGTTAAAAATGAAAATAAAAGACCATGGCTTGCTGTTTTTGTGTTTGTCAACCGAGATTTTGAAGCAAATAAATTAAATGGTTTTATTGATTAAGCTAGTTATATCAATTTAGTTAATATTTGGGTTCAAGAGTCTATATAACACCTTTTTGACGTTGAAATTAAAAGATGTTAAGCATTTATGTGTGGGCTTTAAGTACTTATAACTTCAAGATGGTTATGAAAGGTAATTGTTAAAATGACGTATCATTATCACAAGCAGACATTGGAGAAACTTAACCAATCTTATGAGATATTATGTAGGGATCAAGTTAGACTTTGTAAGTCGTTTAAATAATTTGTTTGTTTGTTCGATAGGAGTTAGACAAGACAAGTAAAAGCTTTGATCATAAGGTGATTTTCATGTGTTTTTTAAATTGGGTTGCATTCCTTTATTGAAAACACTATCATGCAAACTTGTTTTAATGATATACTTTGCTGCATGCTTTATATATATATATATATATATATATATATATAGTGAGACTTTCTTGTCAGAACCCTGTTAAGTGCGGGAACTGCGAGAACCCACTTTCTACCATTGGATTAACATGATCAATGGTTAAGATGATACCATGGCAGTTTTGTAATTAAATGAAAGTTCATTTCCAGGAAATATTAATGAAAAGGGTAAAAAAGGTATTTAAGTTTATACACGATTTCAATAACTGCATCTCTAAAATTTCTCTTTCACTTGCTAACAAATCAGTTCTATCTCTTTCTCTCTCACAAGCTTCTCTCCCTCAAAACCCTAGCCTCCATTCACGGATCAACGACTATCCCGAAAAAATCACAAACCGATCTATTGAAGGACAAGGTAAATAATCTTTTTTAATAAAAAAAAAACTACTCATCAGATCCACACCTCTCCTTAAAACTGCCGGCTCTCTCTCTTCTTCTTCTAGATCTAAAAGCAGCCTTATTTCTTCTTCAAAAAGTCGCCGGAAAATATATGTTAATCGTTTTAAATATTGTTAATCGTTTATTTAACTTTTTCATGTTTGAGTTTATTTAACTTTTTCAGATTTTAAATATTGTTAATCTTTTTTTTTTTCAGATCTGCTTTTGTTGCCGGAAATTTTGCCGCCGGTATCCACCGTTGCCGGAATATGTTCCGCCGTCGCCACCGCCACTGAAGTTGCTTTTGTTGCTGGTAAATATGATGTTTCTTTTTAAATTGGTTTAATTCGATTTTATCAGGTTTTCACTGAAATAACTTTTTCAGATTTAGATCTAGAAGAATAACATGTATGTTCTAGAAGAAATAAGTTTTTCAGGTTTTCAGGTTTTCATGTGTAGATAATAATGAATAACATGTATGTTTCAGGTTTTCATGTGTAGATAACTTTTTCAGGTTTTCATAGAATAACATGTATGTTTCAGGTTTTCATAGAATAACATGAAAAAATAACATGTATGTTTCATTACTTTTATTACTTTTTCATGTGTAGATAACTTTTTCAGGTGTAGATAATACAAACTTTTATGTACTGGCAGGTTAGTTTGATGCTTCTAAATCTTGAGTGTCTTGTTTATTCGTGATAGAGAGCATGTGGATAAAGTTAAACATTTAAACTTCAATATAGTCTAATGAAATTGATAGAAGATTAGTTAACCAGAAACTGCAGTTGAGTTACTGGATAGATATACTCATATACATGAAATCAATTTTGTTCCAGTTCAAAAACAAAACAATGGCATGCCATTTGTGTCTATTTTGCTCACAATAATGCTGATGTGAATTTAGTTATATATGTTTTCTAGCTCACTTGCTGAATTGAAATAACTTGGAAAGTGAGTCACCAGAACGGTTTTTAGCAGTTGTTAATTTATATATGTTATTGTTAATTATCCTCTCTAATAACAGCAATATAACTTGATTTATGTAGAAAAAGTCAATGTTATAAGATCATGAATGGGTGCAGTAGTAATTTTGGGTACACACATGTGCCAATAAAGAGGAGCCTTGTTGCACTAGGGTTGCGCTATAAGGCTCATTACGTTGAACTGTGCATTATATGTTTTGTTGTACATGAGCTTGTTTTCAGTCGTCTATTAAGTGATTCTAATCCGTTTGTGCAACTCTGTTTATGTGCAGCTCTTGAAACTTATGTATCATGCACCAGTTACTGCTGGCTACCATCAGAATGTCTGGGTCAAAGTTGGGGTGACAGTAATGTGGTATGAACATACTTGTTTTTTATGAACATACTCGTTTTTGAGTGAACATACTCGTTTTTTATATTGAACATGGCTGTTTTTCATGTGTAGATAATACATGTCTAGATTAAACATGGAATTCGTGTTTGAACATACTTGTTTTTCCGGTGAACATACTTGTTTGAACATACTTGTTTTTCAGTACACATTTTAGTTTTCATAGAAAATACATGTTATTCATTGAACATACTTGTTTTTACATTGAACATGGCTGTTTTTCATGTTATTAACATACATGTTATTCGTTACACATTTTGGTTTTCATAGAACATACATGTTACACAAGATTGTGCATATGCGTTATAATAGTTGTTAGGATTATTTTTTATTTCTTATTTGTTTATGGTTTAATTGTTTTTGTGCATGCTTGTTTCAGATTGATGAAGATGACGATATCATTGAAGACCGAGAAGTGGATGAACAAAAATATACATGAAGATAATTTGTGATTTTTGAAGATATAGGATTATTGCATACGTGTTTTATGTTCTTGTAATTAAGTGGAATGTAACATTTAAGTATATGAATCTTATTTTTTTTCTTTTATAATGATTTATTTTCTTTGATTTGTGTTTCAAACTTCTTAAAAAATAATGGTTAGAAAAAAATATTGATAGGTTGATAAAAAAATGTGTACAATTATATTACAGAAACACATTTAAATTTACATTATTTAAAAAACATGCATGCACCTAATTTTTTTCAAAAAAAAATAAACAAAAACATATATGTTCTTGTAATATTCTGGCTACACATTACAAAAAAAAAAAAAAAAAAAAAAAAAAAAAAAAAAAAAAAAAAAAAAAAAAAAAATCCGAAAATTTAGGAAAACGGGATTTAATAAAAATTTTGAAAATAATATGAAAATTGTATTTTACTAAAATACCCTTATGATTAAATAATAATCTTTAATATTTAAAAAAATCTTATTGGTCTAGAAGAGTTCTCGCAGTTCCCGCACTTAACAGGGTTCTGAAAATAAAGCCCCCCCTATATATATATATATATATATATATATATATATATATATATATATATATATATATATATATATATATATATATATATATATATTGAACGGCAGCTTTAAATGTCTAATTATATGCGAAAGTTGTGAATATTTGATATGTTCATATAAAGTGGTGTTATTAAATGTATATGTAGTATCGTGGATATGTTCATTAGTTCTAAGAAATTTCAGCACATTGAGCAAAAAGTAGCCTAATGCTTACTTGTCATAACGTTGATCGATCATATCCAATTGTAGCTCAAGTTTCTCTGTTGTCATATGTTAAGTGCAGAACATCGTAATCTGAACTTGTAGTACCAGATACTGCTTTGAAGAGAGACTTTCACACCCTGTTATTGCAAATAACAAAGAATAAGTAATCACAAGTTGAAGTACACTTAGAACCAATGCAGTTTTTGTCCTTTGTTGTATCCTTATTTTGGTCTTAGATGTGATGGAGCAATTCGTTTGTCATTGTGTTTTGTGAGATGTACTGGTCATAAGTACGTAGTGGTCTTTTAGTCATTTTAGTTTTCATGTTTATGTTTCTAGTGGAATTGTAATATTGTGGTTTTGTGTTGGGGCTCATCCTTTTTAATTAACTTGTTAAGAAGGTGAGTTGCCATTTCTTTTGTAATTTGTTCTTGGGTTTGATCCCTTTTATATATATTGCCTTTCTAAAAAATAGAAAAGAAAAAAGTTGACAATGGAACATATGGTCCAATTTGGTAATTGTACTTTTTTTATGTTCTAGCTTGATAGTTATAGTTACGACAATGAGCTAGTTTAGTAATTCAAGTTTTTCTATGCTGCAATTAACCTTGTTTACATCTATTTGGTCATTACTTTATGTGGCCTATAATTAGCTGGTATTTCAGTCTGTTTCTGCAACTCCTATTATAATGAATTAAAATAATTACCTCTCTCACATGGGCTTGTTTATCTGCTTCGATATAGATATAGTTCTTCAAATGGTCAAGGGAAATGACTCATCTAATCTGCAACTTAGCGCCTCTATCAATGCAATTGTGCATTAAAGAAACAACCACCTTTTTCTCATGACCAATCTATCATGTAACGGAAAGACAACATGATCAACGGACTTGATTTATATAAAGACAGTGTTATGACTTATGAGTAGAGAAATGGTTTACAGCATACCACACATTTCTAATACTTTTGTATCAAATGTTGTGGGACGGGACCTTTGGGAAAAGGAAAGGATGAGAGAGGAATCAAAAGTGACATTAATACTTTTGTATCAAATGTTTCGCCCAAAGCTAAGGAAAGAGAAAATTGTGTGTATATAAGTAAACCGAATATCAAGAAGCACTTTAGTTACGACGTGTATATAAGTAAACCGAATATCAAGAAGCACTTTAGTTACGACAATGAGCTAGTTTAGCATATAGCAAGCAGTACTTTCTCAGACAAATTATTATGACTTGACTAGAGAACACAATTTTAGCTTTCTTTCCCGCACATTTCTGTACACCTTTCTTTCCATTCCTTTTCACTTTCTTTCTTTACATCATTTTCATTCCAAAAACAATCTCTAGAACAGAGTGTATATAAGTAAACCCAATATCAAGAAATCATAATCCTCACAAGAAAACCCAACTAGTCTTGTTTCCATAAGTTTAGGAGGAAAATTATGCCTTCAGCTATCAGAGCCTTACAAGACATCTGCGCATGTGGCGTCGCAGCATTGCACGGTTTAGCTGCAAAACTGGGTCGCCTCTTGCCGGAGGATGGTGTTGTTTTGCCCCAACCTACACTTAATTCTATCATTACTTATTTACTTGCTTTCATAGCAATCAAAGCACAGAACCATCCTCATTTCCCTTATATAACACACCATAAGTCAGTTTTGGCTGCTGTTATCTGTGTAGTTATGTTTGGTTTCGCTTCTGCCGCCGAACATATCGCCACGCGTGTTGATGATCAACCTCCTGTTCTCAAGGGTGTAGCTCGTACTGGAAGGATACTCTGTTTGTTCCTTTTTGTCATCATTCTCACATATCTCTCCTGTTTTTGATCATATTTACTCGTTGTTGTATACGTTGTCTGATCATCATTTCATAGGTACTAGCCCTAGCTAGGAATACATTGTTTATCGTTTGATAACGGTCAGGGAGTGACAATCTATAGTTGGTGGGCTTACATCTAAAAAGTTGATGTTGTCCGATATTACATATTAGATCATCTGAGACAAAATGGTTTGTATTTGGGAAAAGAATAGTAAAATGGTGCTTTGGTGAGAAAGTAATGCAATTTCATCATGTTGTTAGGGACTTTTTTTAGAATTTTAAACCTGTTCAAATTATCAAATAAAAAAAAATCATTTGTATTCCTAAAATATGGACTTAAATTTATACTTAAAAGTTTGATTGGTGGATTTCGGAAAGTAGTAAATGTAAAATGATAAGTGTATTACACTTTTCATAATATGAATGGATTAAGTAACTTTAGGTATATTTGTTAGAGTCATACAGGTGTTCTGGGTGATGCCATGAAAAAAATGATGCCACCTATTTTTTGTATAACACTACGTTGGTTGGTTAATTATATTGCATATAATGGGTTCGCATATAAATGGGACGTTAGTTCCTTTGCTTAAGAAAGCTGGTGCTCTTTGGCTTTGATTACGTTATATTATAATTTGAGTAGTTGGTTAATTATATTGCATTTGTGTAAATTATTTACAATGTAATGCAAGATTATCAAGTCATTATTTGAGCATGAGATATATGGATTTAATTTTTGCTATCAAACAAATGTTAAGAAACTATCTTAATGTTCTTAAAAACTTGATTACGAGTTTATTAATCTCGTGTGTAACTATTAGAAATCATTTAATTTGTGTGTAACTATTAAAATAAACATTTAATTTGGACGAATAAGGTACATCTTTGTCATATTACGTTTTTGGGAAATAAGAAAAGTAGGTACAAAGATGGCTTTTTAAACTACACTTTGGGCCTATGGGCTGAATTCCAGATTGTCATATTACAGTCTACAGCCATTTAGCATTTTAGCACACCATCTACGATTTTGATGAAATTGGCTGTGATACATACGTTTTATCACTTTTTAGCCGACTAATTCATGGTGCCTGAGTCCACTGTCATACAGACTTAATCCCGATAAAGCCTTCCTCTTTTGAAAAGATTGGCGTGACTACTTTATATTTGTTTGCATTTAAGTTGAGATCTTTCACACTTTAGTGTTAACAGTCAAAAGCTTTTTATGACTAGGCCGGTTGCCGAGTAATTGTGTACACTCGCTTAAATCATAGACTTCTATGGAAAGATACGTCAAACAATAATCAAATTGTTAAAAAAATAAATAAATAAATTTTTTAAAAAATGTCAGTGGATTTTGTGGTCGTTGAGAATTATATTACCATTTTGTTCATATCACTTTTATTACAAAAAGAACATGCTACAAAACATAACATGAGTTTAGATATTTTATAAGCAATTTTTTTTTCTATATCGTGAATATATATGATAGGGAAAAAAACAAGTTTTCATTTAACAGCATCCTCTTTAATGACTGTAAAGTATATCATGAAAGGCATATAAGTTAGGGTACAATGGTACATTCCTTGAAAACAATTGACTTTACAAGCCATGCCATGATATGATGGCTGTCTCTCGGATCATCCGTGACCCAAATAAAATCATTCACATAAAATACTTCCAATGCGTTTAGTTGGAGAAAAAAATCTCTAGTTTTGTAAAAATTTGGAAGGAAAATTTTTCTCCACAAAACAGTTGAAAATATAGAAAACACGTTTAGTTGATGTTTGTATTTTCTATTTTGAAGAAGGGAAAGAGGGTTGTGGGTTACAAAGGAAAACAACTAAAATTTGTTTTGTAGTTTTCCTTGTTAAGTTAGGAAATAGAGGATTTTGTGTTTTGCAAAACATTTTGTTGAAAAACGTTGATTTGAATACGATATCTGTTTTCCTTGTTTTCCACAAAACATTTTATAGAAAAAATGGTGTTTTCCCCCCAACTAAACACACCCTTCTTTTTAGCACAAAAGGCTCCCAAGACGTGTCTTCCCCTAATAGGGGGTCACCTCATAACACGCGTCTTCAACACTAAAAATAGAGGACTCGGTCGATTGCAAGATAGAGTCGTGAGTGTGTGTTTTTGTGTTTTTTTGTGTGTGTTTTGGTGGAGGATATATGTGTTTAAGTGTGATATATTTTGGTGGTGAAGTTGGTTATCTTATTACATTAAGATGATGATGAAATTGACTGTAAAGAGAGAAAGCTGGTGTGACACTAAGATAACGATGATGAATTCGGTCTTGTGCTCCCTCTTACACTTTAGTCTAATAGAGATGTTAAAAGTGAATTCAATATTGTTATGTAACTATAGTCTATAGTTGCTCATGGAGTTACTAGCTCTCACTCAATTTATTAAACTCTAGTTTTTTCACATATTTGAAGCAAAGAAAGACACTTTTTTTCACATATTTGAAGCAAAGAAAGACACTTTTGAACTCATATATATATGTTCGAAAATGTTAATATACCCAAACTACAATGATTTTTAACATGTTTGGATATATATGTAATTTTGCATCTTTGAAAGAATATATATGCAAATGGCCCTAGTTTATCGATTGCTATATATGTAAATCTTCGGTCTAGAAACGATGGTTCTACATGTGCGGTTTCCTTTTACAACAATTAGAAATTCAACAAGGCCCTACGTGCACTAGTGCTTATAATTATCGCAAACATTGACCAAATAAGCTTTAAACAACTGAAACTCGTGTACTTTTTTGAAACAGAAAGTATGATACAAAATATAATCGGTGGACTACACTTGCCGCAAGTGTGTGTGAAACTTCTTTTGTTAAATTTTTGTGGATGTGGCAGAGTAAAATGGTTTCTTATAACCAAAAGGACCATAAAAAGTGTCTGGGCTATCGGGCTTGTGCAAACCCGCTTATATAATAACCAAGGATAACAATTAAAAATATTGTAACGCAAAGCTTTTAACTCATGAGTTTTTCTATCTTTTTTTTTTTTAATTTTTTTTTATCACTCTCGCCAATTTGAAGTAAAGTTTAACAAATATTTTGAACAAAATTTCATGTATCGTCAACATTTTGAGGTTGAAAATAAATTTTGAGGCCACAACTATATAAAGATGTATATATTTTGAGGCCTTTAAAATTTTGAAGCACTCTACGATAGCACACCTCACACACCCTCATATACGGCTCTGGCACTGAACAAAACGAATGACTAGTCTGCAGCCAATATATTCAACATATTATTTGTTCTGTTGACAGAAGGTATATAATTGGCATGGAGTCATAAACAGAATCTCATGCAGCCAATATATTCATCATACAACACAACTATATTTTTCATGGAACAACCATGAGTCCAAACTCCAAACATTCTTCTTGTTCTTGTTGTTTGTCTGTGTGTTTGTCATCTGTTTGCAGTGGCTCAGCCGTCGTACCCGACTTCTCATATCACAGTCACAGGCTTAGTGTTTTGCGACGTGTGTCACGATAACTCATTTACAAAACAAAGCTATTTCTTACCAGGTATACTAATACTTATAATAAGTATTTATAGTACTATATGTTTTTGTACCTTACTCTTATGAAACAGGTGTTGATGTTCATGTACAATGTAGATTTCAAGCGATTGCACCAGCAACAACAGAACAGATTACGTTTTCAAGCGAAACAGGTGTTGGTTATAGACAAACTGTATTTCTAATCATTGCCACAATCAATTGGAATTATATAATTCAGTATTATATGCTTCATGTCTAATGTGAATTTGGTCCAACATCCAACAAAGGTTTATAAAAAAAATGTACACTTATGCATAACATCCTGATATCTAATATGAAATACTATATAGAAGAAAATAAGCATCTTGGTTCCCTTTAACTTCTGACTTTTCTGTTCTCGAGCTCTTTTATCTGCCTGCGTAACTCTTCGACGGTATTTATGGCATCCTGCAAAAAACAAAGTCTCTTCCAAGGATTTGTTAAACAAAAAGAATAGCTATAACGTTGATTTGTCTACTAACCTGCCACTTCTTCCTCAAATTCTCTTCCATTTCATATTGTCGGCTTCTTTCATCAGAAAATATTTCAACGAGGGCTTCATGTTCTTCGTCCAACCTTTTTATCTTTTCTTCTGCCTCTTGAATCTTTTGTTCTGCGTTTTGAACCTGTTTTTCAAGCAAGGCATTCTTGTCTCTCTCAGACAACAAATCTTTCAACAGATTATTAATCATCTCACTTTCGGTACTTCCAACTCTGAAAAGCAATTAGACCAACCTAAGGTTAAATGGCGAAACTAAAGAATTAAAGATTTAGATAGAGTCAATTAACACAAACCTCTGCTTAAGTTCGTGATTCTCTTTCCTCAACTCTTCTACTATGTCTCCTTTGTGGCCAACAGATGCATATCCATTTGCATTCAAAGCTTTGAATGGACTTTTTCTTGATGTAGATGTTGGAGAATGCTCGTGTCATAATCACTAATTATATGGCTAGACATATGTGAGCCTATGGGGTCACACACTTATACACAGAGACACCATTTTATAGATTGTATTTATCGTATTTACAATATATAAACGACTACGTAACTCAAGATCGGTAACGGGCCATTAAATACTAAGTTAGACTTAGTGTTTTTGGACCGGGCCAACAACGGGCAAGCCCATTGTGGGCCCCTAATGTGGCCGGCCATATGGAGGGATCAAAGGGAATTATGGAGCTAGTTAAGGGGCCTAAATGTAAGATAATTATGATAAGATTAAGGGATTTGATCAAATCATGATCAATCAATTATCATTAAGGCTAATTGAAACTCTCTCCCTCCTCCTCTCCCTCTCTTGGTCACGGCACAATAACAACCCTCTTAGGGTTTTGTGTTTTTGATCTTCTCTTGATATTATCTATTGTAGGTTGTACCAAGAATCATTGTTACGGGGTTTAGACTAGCATCGGGTGGTGATCAAGGACGTGTAGTGTGGACATATCATAGAGGTGATCTATTTTGATCACTTGGGTTTCATATAGTGTTCAACATAAGGGTTTTGTTGGTGACTCCCGGATCACGCTACAAAGGTATAAATTATGTGCTTATTTATTTGATTGATCATATGGCACTATGGATCCGTTGTGGTGATGTTTATCCGCTGCATTTTATATTAATTAATTGTTAATTCATGTTTACATCACCTATAGTGGTATCACGAGCCATCATATGTTGTCATATGATCATCTTGTATGCGTAAAAATGGCTAAAAACGTTGTTTTTTAATGGATTTAAAAGTGTGATTTTAAAACAGCCCCTAGGGCTTGAATATTCTGAATATTTCGACTTGATTAAGGTCTTAAGATCTGGACTTTTTGATCCTATAGCCATTTATTATGCATACGTTGTTTATTTACTTGATCGGTACCCGTAAAATGGCCTAAAAACGTGTTTTTTGGAAGATTTTTAACCCGATTTCAAATCAGCCCATGAGGCTTATTTTTCTGTGGTAAAATGATGTTAAGAAGGTCCTAATATCAGTGGGTTATGAGTCTATGGCCATTTGTCACGCGTACCATTCGGGGTTTTAATTCTTGTTAATTATTTCTTCGATTCGTTGGCTAACAATTTATTTCTTGCTATTTATTTTGTTGTCCATGGAAAATATATGCATGTTTGTCCATGGAGTTAGCCAACACCATGTAATAATCTTTATTTGAATGTATTATTATGTGTTCATATGCAAAGCCGATGAAAACCTAGACCACTTGTGCGTTGTGATTGTGATTGTTGGTTGGTTTTTCTTGTTTTGGGGTTTGCCATTGTTTCGGCACTTTTGTAATGTAATTCATTTTTGGTGTAGCCAATGTTTGGGAATTTTACAGTAGATACAAAGTAGATTAGTTGTATTTTACTTTATATATATTGTAAACAAGAGCTTGGAAGCAAAAGGCGAAAGATTGAAGAGTTGTAGACTGAAAGTTGCTGCTGGACACCTGTTGGGAAAACGTGATTACCTGCTGATTGGTAAGGTATTTTTTTCTAAAATTTTTGGTGCAGGTCCACAAGACATAGGGCTACAACTTTGTCAACTGGGCCGAATCATGAGGAGGTGATCTTCCTGGGCATTTGGGCCTTGCAAAACAGAAAAACTGGGCTGACAGAAACTGAAGTTCATGTGCATTATGGGCTTTTTACTTGCTCATGATTGTCTTGGAGCAAGTGGGAGCCCTCCATGTGGTTGTGATATAAGTCCTTAGTTGACTCTTGGTTCTTGTGATTGCTCACAAGACCAAGCATAGGATTTTCATCGGTTGAGGCTTTGCATATTGTGGTTGTATGTTTGTTTGGTTGTTTTTTGTATGGTTGTGACTACATGAAAAACGAAAATTGTTTTCATAAAACTTAAAACAAAACATAAACCATTTTGAACTAAGTCTTATGATTTAGTTTAACTAAGTTTAAATATGATTTGAAACTTAAAATCATTGTTTTCTATATAAACAACACTTAAACCGGTTGAGATTGTTTGTTTATTTATTTATTTGTATTGTCCAAACTAAATAATAATCCACATAGGATATATATTAGTCTTGAAATGGACAACTTGACACACATAAATTAAAACAATGATTAGACTTAAGTTAAGAAAAGTTTTTAACTTGTGCTACGAAGAATGAATGCATGCTTCTTTCGTACACGCTTTTGATCCACATCAAAATATTTTACCCGTCAAAATTTAAGTCGTGCCATCCAATTTTGAGGACACTTGCAATTACTTTTTGCCTATGCGTGGGACCTAGGTTGAATTGTAACCCAAGGTGACTATTCTCTATGCGTGAGACCTAGATATATTATCACAAGTTTTCAAATTGGATGACTTAATCGAGTTAAGCGGTTAGACCTTGACCCGAGGCAAAGATGGGACTAAACATGCCTACATGACACTAGTTGTTTGACACTAGATGCCATGAGTCCCATAAGGATCTAAGAGTTGTACATGTAATACAATTGGTTATCGTCGCCTACCAATTGAATCTACTATTGCTAGCAGATCAACTGATGTGATAGTAGAAGCACAATGTGGATCTTAGCCTTTTCGTAAATTAATTGTTTTATATTATAAACATGGGGTAGTTAATTTATAAAAGGATAATTATCGAAAATACTAAAATTGAACTTTGTAAATTCAATTAATGAATTAATGCAACACAACCGTAAACGAAAGTTTGTTCTTTTCTTGTTAAAAGTACGAACTGAGTCGCTCTTTCCTTGTAAGAAAGAGACTTGTTCCTATCCTTTTTCTTTATGAGGAAAAGCCATAATAGGAATATTTGATTTTTTTTCTAAATTCTAATCAACCTCAAAGAACACCTACTCTAGAAATCGTGATGTCTTGTAAAAGTCAAAACGGTTAAGTATGGTTACACATCTTATTCTTTCAAAGTTGTTTTATAACCCTAGTTTCGGTTTTGAAACATTGATGAAACATAAGATATTTGGATAACTAGAGAACACGTTTTCTATAGCTACCAAACTAAAATGAGTTTAATTAGAAGACAAAAAATATCAATAAACCGCAATGTGGTAAAGGCAATTACTAGCATGATTACCTAGCAGTTTGTCTTAACCCAATAAGCCTACTAAGGTCCTACATACCATTGTGGTAAAGTAGACCAATTATGGAGGAAATGCATGCCTATTTTCAAGTTAAAATAGCAATGATGGCTAGC
Organism: Artemisia tridentata subsp. tridentata; assembly: GCA_021014915.2. Lineage (NCBI taxonomy): Eukaryota > Viridiplantae > Streptophyta > Magnoliopsida > Asterales > Asteraceae > Artemisia > Artemisia tridentata. The sequence continues at coordinate 2,939,502 of CP139506.1, forward strand.
CCATCATCTATATGTTAGAACTTGATGCACTTTCTTGAATTCCTAAGTACATGTTTACTAGTCAAAGTGACTCACATTAGCAATAATGTGTAGATATTCAAAGAAAGATAGAAAGTATCCAATCACCACTCACTCTCCACTGGTGACGAAACACATAAAATGTTGTCTAATCCAGTGGGAGCTACGTGATTATATTACTGGTGACGAAACACATGTAATGTTGTCTAATCCAGTGGGAGCTGTAAGCTTTAATACCTTGCAAGTTGCCCATCTTATTTCAAGATTGTCTTGAAATAATACATTACTTTCCACATATTAAGCATCATAGTTTATATAAGAACCATTGCATAAAATTTTATAAGATAACTTGTCGCGTTCCTGATGTTGCTTCCTGAAATGTTATCTATAAACTTGTTGTGCATGATTCATTATTAAAACGATAAAGTTCTACATATCTATATTTTGATTTTGACTAAAAATCATATGTTATCTTAGACATTTTCATATTGCTCATGCAAACACAAGAGCGTAGTGGTGCTTGTATACTCTCGTGATGTTGTGCCATGCACAAGTGGGAGAAATCTCGATTGTGTGCAAGGTACAACATATAACAATATGACTAATAATTTTTCTTGACTGAAAGGTAAGAAACTAAGATTCTACTAGGACTTCTACACATAAAATGTAGGTTGCCCTAATTAGAACAAATATCAAGATAACATGAAAAGCTACTTCAACATATTCACTGAATCGTTTAGTAAGTATGATTATGTTTTCTTGTAAAGCCATAATCATGAAGTATGAAATTAACTTGAATTTACTATTGAGGCCAAGTGTCGGCGCTCGTAATTACTTTAGTTGAATATGTTTAGGTCTCTTGTAAAGACACAAACATAATTTCCGTTAATTGTTGAAAGACTTATAACGTAAAGTAAGACGTTGATTTGTTATGTCTTCGTGTTAAGACATGTACACTTACGACGTATAATATTGAATGTTTATGTTTTCTAGTCAAAACATACACATGATGTAAAGTATGCAGTAGGCTAAAATTAATATTAATACCATCTGGTTTGACTTGGTTGGTAGATATGTAAGCCCAAAAGTATAAGTTCATCTAATGAGTTGTGTGATAGTCTCACAACATCAGTCCTCATGGAATACCACAACTTTATGGTATGTCCATCATGGAAAATCAAACACTATTGATATTGTTTGATCTTTGATAACTTAAACTGTTTTACCTCCAAAGCTATCAAGGTTAGAAATTGGATGTGCCATGTGTACACTCAATATGATTCCAACCAAGAAGGAATTTAAGACACCATTGTATTATGGCATGGGATGAATCTCATTATGTCTTAATTGAAGTTCTGAATTTGTTAACTACTTAAGAGTAAGTAATTAACAAACTAGAGTCACGAACTAACGGTGTATTTTGGATGTCCCACTTGAAAACAATTTATTGTTACTCAAGATGCTTAGTATCTAGAGATTAGTCTCTACATACAAAAGCAAGTGGGAGTACCTTTAGACCTTGAAGTTGTTCAAGAACTAAATACACAACCTTCTGAGTACACTTGCTAATGTCATACTAAGGTTGAACATGGATATGTTAAACCATAGATTGATATCTCTCATTCATAAATCCACAAGGATACCTCTTGCACCTGAATGATATAGTTTTTATATCAATGCTGAGGGACATAAGTTAGAGGATCATGGTAAACCTGCTAACTACTGAAATGCATTATCAGATATTGTATCTGATGAGTAGCTCAAAACTATGAATGTTAAGATGCAGTCCTTGAAAGACAATCACTCGTGGAGTTTGATTGATCTCTTACTAATCAGTTAGACTGTGAGGTTAAGAATGAGTTTCTTGATGAGAAGACTCAAAAAGGACAAACTTGTACACACATTTAATGCACATGTAGTAAATGGAGTTTACTCGTACTTAATAAATTGACTATGATTAAATCTTCCTAGCTACAAACATTAAATGTATAAAGACGATTAATTGTCATACCTGATTTCATGTATATGAAATATGACAATAGGATATCAAAACACTTTTCTTGTTGATTACCTATGCGAGGACGATGAGTAATCAAAAGGGTTTATGAATCCATGTAATCTTTATTAAGTATACAAGATAAAAGAATTCATGTGTGGATTAGATCATGCATCTAGGAGCAGAGATCTTGTGTTAATCATAAAATCATTAACTTGATTTTGATTAATAAGATTACTCCTAAGCACACTGAGAGCAAGTTGGAGCATTTTATTTATTTTCTTAAATCTCATATGTCATTGACATATTAGATACAATATTCCACCTAAGCTAGACTTTAATCCTTAGCTTGGAATGAAGTTTCTCTTGAGGGATTTATAAAAATAAAACATATAACCTTGTTATATATATGTTTATTAGAATAAACATAAGCGGTTATTAAGTCTAAACACAATATGACACGTTATTGAGGGGAGTCTCAATGATCAATCTTACTTGACGAGATTGAACACATGATTGGAAATCTTAAGTTTGACTGAAGGATTCATCATGTAAGTCATATTAAGTATTGGACTATATATTTATCATTTGCATGAATGCAAGATGAGTTGATAACAACCAATATCTAAGTGAAAGTCGTTAGATATTTGTTAAACGAACATTATATTGGACCTACATAGGACCAAAGATATGTTCAAACGTTTACGGATAATTGAGGAGCTCTGTTTTGTTTGCATACGCTGATGCTTATTTAACTGAGATAATACTCAACCCTAGTCATGGTAGGATGTCATCATGAATGATGACATTGCTGACTAGATGTGCTCGACTGAGAGCATTAATGCGTTATACATTAAAAGAATAAGAATACTTTATAGTTTGAGAAACTATTCAGATGACTATCTAAAGTAGGTGTTTTGCTGGCTTCAAACACCCTATGGAATGTATTGTTGCGATACTCGTCTTGTACTTGAATGTGCACATACAAAGGACAATCATCATTCAAACCTTTCATGAGTTTTGAAACAAGTATTCTCAAAGTTTACTCAGATGACTACTTGTTGTCTTGTACAACATGATTCGATCATGGTGGGAACATCGGATTCCGACCTATGAGTAGTCTTATGCATATCTGTTTTTAGTATTTGGATAATGGAACTGTAAGCAGTCGTATTATACAATGAATTGATATACTGGGTATGATCGTCTTCATTTATACTACTGTGTTCTATATTTGCATGTTTAATCCATGAATAATTTATTTATTCTAAAATTATCCATTGTTGGTTGACGATACGGGAGTATCATCAAAATTAAGACAAATGTGAGCGTGTTGGTGATTTATTTGCCACACTCACATGTTGTTCATTGGGATGAACATTGGATTGACCCAACCTACGAGTATTCACTACATGGATCGTCGTCAATAGTGAATCTCGCAAGAGGTTATGTCTCTTATCCTCAGACTTGAGATGCAAGCAGGTCTTGCACGTGTGGAATTTCATTCCTTGATATGGTTAAACACTATCCTGAATAAGGTAGTTATAAAAGCCATTATCAGGAGTGATATGAAGCATGTGAATGACACGTGTAGTCAAAATGGGATTTGTTCCTCCACTTGTTTTGGAGTTAGATACTATTGGGCCCCTCGATGAATTGAATAGATGTTTGTATGGCCGTACCCAAATGAGATTAAGATGAATCTTAATTCACTTGGTAATCTTGTTCAATATCCATATCGAGAAACATAATAGTTGAACTTTTAGAATGACTTTTGATCCATGTCTAATGTTCAACATGGTATCTGAAACAAAAGGATAGATGACATATAAACCATCTGAAATGAGACGTTTAAGAAACTAACCTCACATATTTCTAGGGGCTTTGGCGTGTTGCTAGACGCTAACCATTGCTTGTATAATTACTTGATTATTATGACGTCGCAAGTGGGAGCTGTTGGAGAATGCTCGTGTCATAATCACTAATTATATGGCTAGACATATGTGAGCCTATGGGGTCACACACTTATACACAGAGACACCATTTTATAGATTGTATTTATCGTATTTACAATATATAAACGACTACGTAACTCAAGATCGGTAACGGGCCATTAAATACTAAGTTAGACTTAGTATTTTTGGACCGGGCCAACAACGGGCAAGCCCATTGTGGGCCCCTAATGTGGCCGGCCATATGGAGGGATCAAAGGGAATTATGGAGCTAGTTAAGGGGCCTAAATGTAAGATAATTATGATAAGTGATGCGCGTGATGTGTCGTTGCGGTTTAGCAGTTTTAATGCCTACTCAAGTTTTAAATTTATATTTAGCCGACTTATCAATAACACACACACTTAACGAGCAGTGTACCCGGTCAGTATGAAGATAATGGTAAGTAGAGTGTCGATCACTAAGAGTGGAACGTATTATCTAGTTATTCTAATCAGTATTTTAATATCCTAACGCAAGGGGGTTTCAGCCTGAGAGACTGGCACGATTTGTTGCAATTAAAATAATAAAATAAACCAATAGGCACGAATCAGCAAGTAGCACACACGTACACAGATAGATACTCGAGACAATAAGAGGGCTGTCCTTATAATTAAGTAGATTGTCACTTGTTTTATTGATAGCTTTATATGAAGTGTATGTAGTTAATCCTTTCTCGTTGGTCCTATTCTTATCGGCGAGTAAACCCTTAATGATTACTTATGTCTAAAAGTTATTCCTAAGTGATCAATTTAGAAACAACCGTGGGAGCCACATTATGTCCCGCAGTCAAATGCCCGCAAGCCACTAATAAACACAGAGGTTATCAATGCACTAATAAGTAGTAACCAAAGACATCAACATATAAACTTTAATTGATGGGAAAGCAAGTATTAAAGGGAGTGCAATCTTTCCGTTGTCACATTACACAAGCCACCAATCCTGATGAATTAAAGTTTGCTAACACAATAAAACAAAACTACTTAATGAATTAAATACATGCAGCACCTTCTTACAGCTCTTGTATCTTTGATTTGGGTGTGTCTTGTGCTGCCTCCTTGACTGAATTCGTCCTTTTGTTCCTACTGTTCGGTCTTCGGTGTTAGGGTTTTTGAACTCTTTAATTCGTCTGGTCTACGGGGTATTTATAGTTTCTGTCTGAGGGAAGATGCGGCGTATCTAAGGAGTAGATGCGGCGCATGTACTTAACTTCGCGTGGGGTCCAAGATTATAATATTCAGGAATATTCGTACACCGCCAGAAGATGCGGCGTAACTCTTTATTAGATGCGGCGCATGTCCTCTTGTATCTTGGATCGTATCTGGTGATATCTTGATAGAGATGCGGCGCATGTTGAGAGTGAGATGCGGCGCATCTGGAGCAGAATTGACTTGATCTTGTCCATGTCAGTAGACTTTCACTTTATGCACGTTTTGCTCCATTATTAGTCCAAAATAGCTAAGTTTCACCAAATGCTTGTTTTTACCTGAGAATTACAAAAGTAAACAATTAAGTATCAATCCTCATACATAATATAGTAAAACAAGTCAAATTAATAGGATAAATGATAGTAATAAAATGTACTTATTTGAGTTCATCAAATATCCCCCCACTTGAACTTTACTTGTCCCCAAGTAAACCTTAGAATTTCATTTATGAAAATGTATCCTAAAAGATGTTAGGATTTATTTTTATATTTAAGCATGTATTCGTTTAATTCATAATCACACAACTAAACACTTAACGAATTAGAAGTAAAATAAAATAAGTCGATAAAATCAAATCTAATCGTTTAACTGTCCAGTCGCGACGAATATTCTATCATAAGCTTAGCAAGTATACACATCTCCACCACTAAAGCTAAGGAATAACAAGTCTAAAGCGGTAAAAAGGGTTTTTAGGCTTAAGGGTTAATTATTCTCTTTTCACTATCGATCTCAAATTCCAGAAAAGGCGACAAAATCACAAATACATGATCGAATCCACGAACACGATACTTGCAATTGCTCAAATCCTTAACTCGAGTAGGCTAAAGATAGGTCCAAACTTCACCAATAATAATATATCAAAAAGGGCGACAAAATCATAAATACATAGCCGAATCCACGACTACGATACTTAAGATTGCTCAAATCCCTAATCTCAATAAATCAAAGGTTCGGTTGGATAATGAATAATATAGGGTATGAAAAACATTTGGGATATAAACTGGTGTAAAATGAAAAATAAACAAAACAAAACAAATAAATTAAAATCCTAAGTGTGGTTAATCACTATCCCAACCATCCCATGAATAAGACTCATATCATTGAATAACTCACGCTTTAACACTTGAAACACACGCTTTAGGTAGACACGAATTATACTCAACAAAATCTTAATCAAAGAATAAACCTTAACTGGCGTTCCCATAACTGCCAATTCCCATTCAATCCATAGATATAATACAACAAATAGTGGTGATATCGACCACTTACATAACTTTACATAAGTTGGTTAAAATAAACATCCAACTTTTTTTTTTTTTTTTTTTTTTTTTTTTTTTTTTTTTTTTTTTTTTTTTTTTAAACTTTAAACATAAACATAGATGTGTAAAATTTCACCACATCACTACAACTTTCTTTCCGGATAATTTTTATTCATACTTTTCATACTTCAGAAATAATGGTAATAGTGAAAGTAGTAAACACACGAAAAATAAACTCAAAGATATACAATATTTACTTTCACTCCAATTTGCATTGTGCAATTTCCCGACCTAACCATAGATAATGAATTACGCACGCGAACACAGGTAATGTAAGGAAACACACTCTTTGCCTATAGCAATTAACCAACCACGGATTCTAATCTACAGGGTAGGCTAAGGTGTAAGGGTGTAACGAAACATTTTAAACATAGGTGTAAGAAACGAAAGGAATGGCTCTGAGTGTTTTTCTAGGGGTATCTTACTCTAAAAATGAGAGTAACAAAAGGGTTTATACGGGGGTTAACTAACCAGTGTAGTTAGTTAATAACACATAACAAATAATAGGCTATTTGGGTGTAATCCTAGAATTTTACCAATTTAGACAAGTCATTCCAATTATATAAATAATACTCATTATGGTGGTCTCGAATAGTATACAAGCCAAGTTCTAAAGTTTACAAGTCACCGGCACACTCATAGATTTGTGAATTTTGAAAAATCACAATTTTTGAAAATAACGTCATGTGTGCAGTTATGTAACTTAGATCTTAAACAAAAACATGCTAAAAAAAAAAAAAAAAAAAAAAAAAAAAAAAAAAAAAAAAATTTAAGTTTGATATATTAAGCACATTTTTAAGCATAATTTTTGAAAAAGTTTAGGACAAGTAATTGTTAAGTGTTCTAATTCTCCAATCCCCCCACTTAAGTTAAACAACGTCCTCGTTGTTTGTATAAAAGGTTAAAAACTGGAAAATAAAAGAATTAGAACAGAAAAACTCCCCTGAGATTTGCTCGGTATGATCCTCCATTAGTATAAGAGCAAAAATCATCTTTCTTGTGGATTAGAACGTTAAAGCTTCATACTTGATTTATCCACAGGAAATCCAGGAAACTATAATACCACCAACACTTTAAAACACACCTAAGATAAGAAAGGTTCAAACTTGCATAATACATTAGTAGTTAGGAAAAATAAAACTTAAAAATTAAAACTGAAAATCATCAGGTCAGTCGATGCGCCGTATCTTATTGAAGAAGATACGCCGTATCGAGCCTGGAATAATACGGATCAGAATAAAGATGCGCCGCATCCTTAACCAGGGATGCGCCGCATTAAAATAAACTGATAAATAGTTTTAAAGTCGAAAATAAAAATGCAGAAAAATAAAATAAGATATGACCATTGCAGAGGATGCGTCGCATCTCAGAACTGAGATGCGCCGTATCTTCGTGCGGCCTGGACTGACTCGACACAGAAAACAGAATAATAAAAGATAAATCCGGGTTGTCTCCCGGTAAGCACTTGTCTTTATTCCAGAGTCTTCAAGTTAGACTCACGTTCAGCACTTCATTAGTATCGATCATTGAAGGAGTCGGAAACATCACGCTCCTTCATCCCCAATTTAGTAATATTGAACACTCCTTGCTCGTCCTTAATTTCCACGCCGCTCTTCTTTAATATCTGTATAAACAAAGTCCTGTCCCTTTCGGGCAGAGATGACAAAATGATAGACGGGAAATTCTTATTATCATATAGGCACAAATAAGCAAGGTGGGGTGGTAGTTCAATAAACACATCATTGTTCAAATTTGTTTTCTCAACTACTCTCCTACGTTTATTAATTACTACACAATCATACCACTCATCATCAGAATCACTAACAATATCGCGTCTAAGTTCGGTAGGTACATTAAGGTCAATGAATTCCTCAAAGTCTTCATGATTAGGATTAGTTGAGTTGTTTTGAATCAATGTTTCTCCCATAAGTCTAGCTTCAAGATCGAGGTCCATACGTTCTCTTAATCCTAGTACATAAACACCTCTAATTATGCTTTTAACCGGATCTTGGCACTTATAGACTAGTTTATTATTCCCTACCCTTAATGAAATTTTTCTCTTAAACACATCAATCTTAGCATGGGCAGTAGACAAGAAAGGTCTTCCGAGGATTAAAGGAATCTTAACATCCTCGGGCATGTCTAGTATAATAAAGTCTACGGGAAAAATAAACTGCTCAATCTTAACTAGCACATTATTAGCAATCCCTTCAGGTCGTTTTACTGTTTTATCAGCCAATTCAATAAGTAATTTAGTTGGTGCTAATTTTCCTAGTCCTAGGGTAGCGAATGTCTTAAGAGGCATAACACTAACACTAGCTCCTAAGTCAGCCAACACATTATTGAAAGGTATATTATTAATAGAACAAGGTAGAGTAAAACTTCCTGGGTCTCTTTCTTTATGAGGCAAGGCATTTGAATCGGTTGTAGGGCTCTCTTTTTTCATTGTTGCCTTGATCTCCTCTTCAATTTTTGTCTTCTCTTTTAGTAGTCTCCTTAAGCTGATTGAAGAGTTAAAGAAAAATTCGGGTCTTGCACCATCATTACCATTCATCGACCTTCTAGGTATATTAGGAGTGACTTCTTCAGTGGTGCTTATGGCCTTGACATGATCCCTTGGGTTGGTTTCAGTTGAGCTCGGTAAACTTCCATATCCCCTTTCTTGAAGAACTTTGCTCATTTGACCAATTTGTTGTTCCAATGCTTTGATCGAAGCTCCTTGATTTCTTGTAGTAGTGTCCGTTGAAGCTCGAATTTCCTTGATCATAGCAGCATTCTCTTCATGTCTTTTAGCAGCATCGGCCATAATTTGCTTTAAAGTATCGTCTAAAGTCTGCCTCCTCTCTTGATAAGCGGGATTGAAGTTGTTCTTTTGATAGAATCCCGGACTAGCTTCCCTAAATCTTCCTGAAGGTCGGAATGGTTGTCCAAATTGGGTGTAATAAGCTTCTTCAAACGTCTCACTTTCATTCTTACTCGGACAATCCTTAGTGTAGTGAGGTCCTTCACACTTTTCACATCCAACTTGGGCATCATACGCTCTTTCATCACGCTTCTTCATTTCTCTACTAATTTTATCCAATTGAGCTTGAATAGCAGCAATCCCGTCAAAATTAGTGCTGCTCTTAGATCTAGTAGAGGTCCCATCGTGCCATTTCTGAGAATGATCAGCAGCTTCTTGGATCGCTTTCCTAGCATTAGTTGCACTCATCTGAGGTACAGCTCCCTTAGCATCCAAAATCTGTCTTGTAGGCACGTCCAATCCCTGATAAAACAATATTATTTCCTGCATAGGGGTTAGATAGTGTTGAGGACATTTTATCAATAAATCTTTAAATCGTTCCCAAGCTTGATAAAGGGTTTCATCAGGCTCTTGCTTGAAACTATTGATAGCCTCCATCTTCTTAGCAGTCTTAGCAGGTGGACAATATCTCTTCAGGAATTTGCTCTTCAAACCTTCCCACGTAGTGATTGAACTAGCAGGTTCATTCCTTAGCCACTTGTTAGCAGCTCCTTTTAGTGAGATTGGGAAGATTCTTAGCATGAGTTGATCGGTATTGACACTTTCTGTAGTAAACAAATCTGCAATCTCCAGGACCTTTTCAACATGCTCATTAGCATCCTCTTGTTCCGTCCCACTGAAAGCATTCTCTCTGAGCTCTTTGAGAAATTGTCCCTTCAACTCAAATTTTGACTTGTCATCAAACTTAGGTCTAGCAACTCCTGAAGTGTAATCAGCACGGGTATTGTTCATGTATTCCTCCATAGTAGTGTTTTCGCCCATTGTTTCTGTTTCAACTTCCTCTTTTTCTTCAGAAAAGTAATCAAGCTCGAGTGAACTTGAAAGATCAAAGCTTCTTGTGTTGAAAAGCCTTTTAAGCGAATGTAGGGCTCGTTCAGGATCTTCGAAAGGTTGAATCAAGTTCTTCGTAGAACTCCTGGTCATGCACTTCCTGAAATCAATCACAAAAGCATCAGTAGGGTATGCTCGAGAAAGTAATATATCAGATAATTAATAACGAAAACGGAATACGAAAAATTAAAGTTACTGATATCTGCAGACGATGCGCCGTATCCAAAGAGTTGGATACGCCGTATCTTATAATCGTTAAAATTTAATCAGACTTTATTCAGAAAATAGATACGCCGCTTTAGAATTTAAGAATGCGCCGTATCGAATTAATCAATCAAAAATCAACTTATCTAATTAAAATTAAATGCGTCGTATTAACGAAAGTTAATGCGCCGTATTTTCGTTACGTTTAAAAAATAAAAGATTTTTGATTCAGTAATATGCGCCGTATCGACAGAGATCGATACGCCGTATCTGTTTAATAATTCGCAAACTGTTTTTAATCAAAATAGTAGATACGCCGTATCTGCAAAAGCAGATGCGTCGTATGGCGTGAATGTTTTAGAAAATTTTTTTTTTTTATTAAAAACAGATACGCCGTATCTGCAAAAGCAGATGCGTCGTATTACTTTATCGCTTAGAAAAATTTTCTTGTTAAAAACAGATACGCCGTATCTTGGGGAAAAGATGCGTCGTATCGAATTAATTAAACGCGTTGTATTTTTTAAAAAAAATTAAACGCAATACGCCGTATCTGAGAGATCAGATGCGCCGTATCGTTTGATTTTGCACAGTACAACGATAGCAGAACAGAAAAATACGAAAAATAAAAACAAAAATTAAACACACAAACAAAAATAAACACACAAAAATAAAAAGAAAACAATTAACACACAATACAACAAATATGCAAAATAGTACAATGATGCAATTAATCTAATAAAAAGAAAAACCTAATTAAAATACTAATCAAATTAACAGATAATAACAATTCACTCCCCGGCAGCGGCGCCAAAAACTTGATGGCGCGTGATGTGTCGTTGCGGTTTAGCAGTTTTAATGCCTACTCAAGTTTTAAATTTATATTTAGCCGACTTATCAATAACACACACACTTAACGAGCAGTGTACCCGGTCAGTATGAAGATAATGGTAAGTAGAGTGTCGATCACTAAGAGTGGAACGTATTATCTAGTTATTCTAATCAGTATTTTAATATCCTAACGCAAGGGGGTTTCAGCCTGAGAGACTGGCACGATTTGTTGCAATTAAAATAATAAAATAAACCAATAGGCACGAATCAGCAAGTAGCACACACGTACACAGATAGATACTCGAGACAATAAGAGGGCTGTCCTTATAATTAAGTAGATTGTCACTTGTTTTATTGATAGCTTTATATGAAGTGTATGTAGTTAATCCTTTCTCGTTGGTCCTATTCTTATCGGCGAGTAAACCCTTAATGATTACTTATGTCTAAAAGTTATTCCTAAGTGATCAATTTAGAAACAACCGTGGGAGCCACATTATGTCCCGCAGTCAAATGCCCGCAAGCCACTAATAAACACAGAGGTTATCAATGCACTAATAAGTAGTAACCAAAGACATCAACATATAAACTTTAATTGATGGGAAAGCAAGTATTAAAGGGAGTGCAATCTTTCCGTTGTCACATTACACAAGCCACCAATCCTGATGAATTAAAGTTTGCTAACACAATAAAACAAAACTACTTAATGAATTAAATACATGCAGCACCTTCTTACAGCTCTTGTATCTTTGATTTGGGTGTGTCTTGTGCTGCCTCCTTGACTGAATTCGTCCTTTTGTTCCTACTGTTCGGTCTTCGGTGTTAGGGTTTTTGAACTCTTTAATTCGTCTGGTCTACGGGGTATTTATAGTTTCTGTCTGAGGGAAGATGCGGCGTATCTAAGGAGTAGATGCGGCGCATGTACTTAACTTCGCGTGGGGTCCAAGATTATAATATTCAGGAATATTCGTACACCGCCAGAAGATGCGGCGTAACTCTTTATTAGATGCGGCGCATGTCCTCTTGTATCTTGGATCGTATCTGGTGATATCTTGATAGAGATGCGGCGCATGTTGAGAGTGAGATGCGGCGCATCTGGAGCAGAATTGACTTGATCTTGTCCATGTCAGTAGACTTTCACTTTATGCACGTTTTGCTCCATTATTAGTCCAAAATAGCTAAGTTTCACCAAATGCTTGTTTTTACCTGAGAATTACAAAAGTAAACAATTAAGTATCAATCCTCATACATAATATAGTAAAACAAGTCAAATTAATAGGATAAATGATAGTAATAAAATGTACTTATTTGAGTTCATCAATAAGATTAAGGGATTTGATCAAATCATGATCAATCAATTATCATTAAGGCTAATTGAAACTCTCTCCCTCCTCCTCTCCCTCTCTTGGTCACGGCACAATAACAACCCTCTTAGGGTTTTGTGTTTTTGATCTTCTCTTGATATTATCTATTGTAGGTTGTACCAAGAATCATTGTTACGGGGTTTAGACTAGCATCGGGTGGTGATCAAGGACGTGTAGTGTGGACATATCATAGAGGTGATCTATTTTGATCACTTGGGTTTCATATAGTGTTCAACATAAGGGTTTTGTTGGTGACTCCCGGATCACGCTACAAAGGTATAAATTATGTGCTTATTTATTTGATTGATCATATGGCACTATGGATTCGTTGTGGTGATGTTTATCCGCTGCATTTTATATTAATTAATTGTTAATTCATGTTTACATCACCTATAGTAGATGCATAGGCTTCTGGCGTCGCATCATATTTTACATATTCTACAGGTTTTGATGCTTCAGAGTTTCTGATGGGCCGCACAACTTCTGTTTTAGAACCACTAGTGTTAATTCCGGGTGAAACTATATCTTCATCAGATATATTTCTCACTGAAGGTTTGGGTTTTGCATCTGGAGCAGACTTGATACGTCTGGCATAGCCAATATGTTGGCAATTCGTAGACCTAGAAAAAAGTTAATTGTTGTTGTAAATTAGACAGTTCAAGCTCAAGTCATAGTTGACGTTAATAAATTAAGAGAACAAACCAGTATTTCTTCTGCATAACAACCAAACGATTCTCTAGTCTTTGAAGTACAGTTGTGCGTTCAAAGCCCTGCTTATCATGAGCCGGTTCAACAAAATCGGATTCCAAAACACCTATAACTCCTCGCCCATCACTTCCAGTAGCATTCCAGACCCTCCAAAATGGCTGCGCTGGTTGCGCTGGCTTATACGTAATCTTCTGACTCATCATCATATCATTAACTATATTATGATGGATAACATCTTTTCCACGTAGGATAATTCTAAAATCATCTGGAATTCTCAGGTATAAAATTGAGGCATAACTCTGTAGAATTAAAAGAATATATTCAGTCAGAAACAAGACGTTGAATACTTAAACTATTTCATGCCTTATAATGTGAAAAGAAGGTAACTATACCCTGAATGAGTGGCGATAGGTTAGAAAATGGCGAGAGTTAGGATAATCTTTTGCCATCTCTATCTTCTTCGGACCTCGGGCCCCTCTAATTTGAATGTCCTGTCATGAATAGTTGGTTTAAAAATCATTTACAGTAAAGAAAAAAGAAAAAATCAGAGCATATAACAGACGGGGATATAACATACATGCATATCAGTGTCGAAATCAAGCTCGAGTTGTCATTCTTCATCCTTACAAATGTTGTATATGATGATTCGTGTGCCTTGATCGTTAAGATGATCAAACTAAACATATAAAAGAAAGAATACGTTAAGGTATATGATGAATGTTACAATTCTAAAACCACAATAAGTCTGTGTAAACATTACCTGCTGCAGGAGATGTTCTTCACTCGAGTATGGTGACCACTGAACCAGTATATCCATGTTCTTTTTCCAATCATCAGCCGAAGATCGTGGCATCATTCCCCTCTCTTCTCATCTTTTCTCAAAATCAATCTAAATTTGACATAAAGACATCATACGGAGTTAATCATGATAGCCAAAATACAGTAACAAACGTTATATTTCTTACCATCGGAACAACAATATCTTGCTTTCCAGTTTCCATTAAAAACGTGTATGATAGCACCCCGATACTTTGTGTTGGTCTGAACAAAATAGCAACACAGCTGGTTAGAATAAATGATGATACGAAATTATAAGTGCAGAAACCATGTCTGATATAAATGTTTACATACCTTCCAAAATCCTGTCCTCGGTTACGGGTAAAAACTAAAACATCTACTCCAAGCCTCATTGTACTTGTCTTGAAACCATTTCCATCTGAAACAAATAGACTCTCGAATTGGTAAATAATGCTTACATACTACTGGATCATATGTAATATACAGAACATATTTTTGTTTTTTGAAAAGCTGAATTTTACCAATACAGAACATATTAAAGTGCAGATTAACTCACATTGACCAATAGTGTTGGCCAGTTTGCTTTTTTCAGAGTAGCCAAGAGACATGCACCCGCGCATTTTATCAGGAGTCATTCCTCCACCACTATCTGACATCAATTATAACATTAAAATTGTTTCGGGACACAAACTCAAGGTTATGCATGATAACACTTGGATCAGTAATATACCTTCGATCAGAAAGCGAGATAGATTCTCATGTCGCCTCCAACCTCTGAGAAAAATTTTTCTTTCTCTTTTCTTCCAATAATTTGTCCATATTTTGTGTTGACTGCTTCTATGGAACTTCCCATAGTAGTAAGATAGATTTGCCATTCCTACAAGCAGCTTATTGAACAGCAATGCAATAAAGGACGAGCTTTATCAAAATACAAGAACCAAAAAAGCAAGCCTGATTGTGAGAAAGTATCAGAACAACAATGGAATCACAAACAGCTCTTTATTCAAACCAGGTCCAAAATAGTCGGCACAGATTGAACCGACTTACAATACACAATGTTTACAAGATTAGGTTAATATCAACAAGACAATAACCAAACGATTACAAGAAGAAGACAGATCAAATTAATGAACGACCTTTGCTACTTCCACTGCCATCACCGTATGCACCTTTGCTACTTCCACTGCCATCACCGTATGCACCTTTGCTACTTCCACTGCCATTACCGTATGCACCTTTGCTACTTCCACTGCCATTACCGTATGCAACTTTGCTACTTCCACTGTCCGAAATCTACACCATCAACCAAAAGTTTCAATTAAGTCTGCTTCTTTTGGTTGGTAGATCACCTTCTCAAACATACCTTGAAGCCTGTCATGCTGTACCATTTCTTCCAAGATCTTATCTACTGATACCGTAGATGATATTGTAGGATTAGAACTATCTTTGTTTTTTGAAGAAAAGACCAATTCGGACAAATGACTCTTCTCAACCTGCCTAACATATTTTTCCCCCTCCATAGACCCGGTGACTAAATGATAAACATAAACGACTTTCTTCTGACCAAGCCTATACGTCCTACTTATAGCTCGCCGTTCCACCGAAGGGTTCCAATGAACATCAAGTAATACAACTCTTGAAGCACCCACTAAATTAATTCCTTCAGAACAAGCTTTAAGTGATGCAAGAAGCACCTTTTCTTCACTTTTTGGGTCGTTGAATGTATTAATTGAGTTTTGTCTAACCTTTTCATCTTGTTGTCCATCCATATACAAACATTGTCTCCCTTCAACACATCTGAAATCAGTTTTCAAAAGTTGCATTATAAATTGCAAAGGCTTGATGTACTGGCTAAAAACCAAGACTTTTTCCTCCAGAGCTTCACTAAACTTAAGAAGCGCCATCAGAAACTTTGTCTTAATGCCAGCACCAGCATCTTTCTCAAAGTATGGATAAATATATAAAGTATCAAGCAGAAGATATTGAGGCATTCATTGAGACTTTGTTTGAAGGTAATCCTGCAGCCTCAATGTCTAGGCATAGATTCTAAACCACCATTTGTAACCTTTGACTATGTATCATTGTACTATTAAAATTTTATGTAAATGTAAATGTAAATGTCTTTTGTTTTGGTCTTTTAACTTATGATTCATCTTTCAACAACAAATACAAACATTAACAGTGTACTAACTAAAATAATATCACATATAACCGGGTTTTGGCCGGATATAATCGAGTCTAGCCTGGTCTTGGCCGGATCTAACCTGGTTCTTGCCGGAATATCCGGGTCTTGGCCGGATCTTACCGGATCCTGCCGGAATAACCGGGTTTTGGCCGGATCTTACCGGGTCTAGGCCGGATATAGCCGGTTCTTTGCCGGAATTTCCGGGTCTAGCTGGGTTTTGGCCGGATCCAACTGAATATGGCCGGGTCATGGCCGGATGTAGCCGGATCTTGGCAGTAATACATAAAATTTACATATACATAAAATTTTGAGTAAATTACACCGTTCGTCCCTCTGGTTTGGGGTCATTTGCACTCTAAGTCCCTAATTTTTTTTTTTTGCTTTTTTAGTCCCTAAATAGTTTGAAACGCACGCCGTAGGTCCCTATCGTTAACGCCAGTTATCTTTTCCGTTAGCAAGTTTCAACGTTAGTCCATTAACCAAACAAACGTTTGCAAAGTTAGTCCTTTTACTTAAAAAATTCAAAAAAACTTATAAAATTTCTAAAAAATTTATAAAAATTCAAAAAAATTTATAAAAATTCGAAAAATTTATAAAAATTCAAAAAAACTTATAAAAATTAGAAAAATTTATAAAAATTCGAAAAAAACTTATAAAAATTAGAAAAATTTATAAAAATAAAAATTTTTTTAAAAATTAGAAAAAAATTGAAAAATTTATAAAAATTCAAAAAAACTTATAAAAATTAGAAAATTTTATAAAAATTCAAAAATTCAAAAAAATTTATAATATTTCAAAAAAATTTATAAAAATTCCAAAAAACTTTAAAAAATTAGAAAAAACTTGTAAAAATTAGAAAATTTTATAAAAATTCGAAATTTTTTTAAAAATTCGAAAATTTTTAAGAAATTCGAAAAATATGAAAATTTTTTAAAAATTCGAAAAATTCCAAAAAATTATAAAAATTCAAAAAAATTATAAAAATTCGAAAAAATTATAAAAATTCGAAAAACTTATAAAAATACAAAAAAAATTAAAATTTCGAATTTTTTTTAAAAATTCGAAAAATTTGAAATTTTTTTAAAAATTAGAAAAATTCGAAAAAATTATAAAAATTCGAAAAACTTATAAAAATTCAAAAAAAATTAAAAATTCGATTTTTTTTTTAAATTCGAAAAATTCGAAAAAATAGAAAAAAATTTAAAAATTCAAAATTTTTTTAAAAATTCAAAAATTTTTAAAAAATTCGAAAAATATGAAATTTTTTTAAAAATTCGAAAAATTCGAAAAAATTATAACCATAAAAAATTCGAAAAATATCACATTAGGGCATCAAACTAAATTTAGCGTGCTCAACAAAATCTAACCATAACACAACAGTCTAGCAAATTTAATCTTTGAAATACTTGCTAGAATATCTTTAACTAGTAAACCCGTGAAAAACAAACCAGTAAAATATATATGAATAACAAAGTACAATCTCAACAGCATGATGATGCACTATAAAGATATATGTGTAAAATGTTTGATGCACTATAAAGTCGACGGTTAATATATATTTATATATTTGTTTAAAAAATATTCGAAATGCACCATTAACTTATTAAAGACCTTTAAAAACAATCTTAAAATTTGTTTAAACAATCTTAAAATTTTAAAAAATATTCGAATTTTTATAGTTTTTTTGAATTTTTATAATTTTTTCGAATTTTTCGAATTGTTAAAAAAATTTCATATTTTTTGAATTTTTTAAAAATTTTTGAATTTTTCTAATTTTTAAAAAAATTCGAATTTTTAATTTTTTTTTTTTGAATTTTTATAAGTTTTTCGAATTTTTATAATTTTTTCGAATTTTTATAATTTTTTCGAATTTTTAAAATATTTTTGAATTTTTCGAATTTAAAAAAAAAATTCGAATTTTTAATTTTTTTTGAATTTTTATAAGTTTTTCGAATTTTATAATTTTTTATAATTTTTTCGAATTTTTAAAAAAAATTTCATATTTTTCGAATTTTTTAAAAATTTTTGAATTTTTAAAAAAATTTTGAATTTTTATAATTTTTTCGAATTTTTAAAAAAATTCGAAATTTTAATTTTTGTTGAATTTTTATAAGTTTTTCGAATTTTTATAATTTTTTCGAATTTTTATAATTTTTTTGAATTTTTATAATTTTTATAATTTTTTTGAATTTTTATAATTTTTTCGAATTTTTAAAAAATTTTCATATTTTTTGAATTTTTTAAAAATTTTCGAATTTTTATAAAATTTTCTAATTTTTACAAGTTTTTTCTATTTTTTTAATATTTTTGGAATTTTTATAAATTTTTTTGAAATATTATAAGTTTTTTCGAATTTTTGAATTTTTATAAAATTTTCTAATTTTTATAAGTTTTTTTGAATTTTTATAAATTTTTCAAATTTTTTCGAATTTTTCTAATTTTTAAAAAAATTTTGAATTTTTATAAATTTTTTTAATTTTTATAAGTTTTTTCGAATTTTTATAAATTTTTCTAATTTTTATAAGTTTTTTTGAATTTTTATAAATTTTTCGAATTTTTATAAATTTTTTTGAATTTTTATAAATTTTTTAGAAATTTTATAATTTTTTTTGAATAATAATAATAATCACAAGGACCAAAAATGAAAAGTAAAACGGCCGTTAGTAAAAGGACTAACTTTGCAAACGCTTGTTTGGTTAATGGACTAACGTTGAAACTTGCTAACGGAAAAGATAACTGGCGTTAACGATAGGGACCTATGGCGTGCGTTTCAAACTCTTTAGGGACTAAAAAAGAAAAAAAAAATTAAGGATTTAGAGTGCAAATGCCCCCAAACCACAGGGACGAACGGTGTAATTTACTCTAAAATTTTAATAGTACACAGTACAACTATAGTTTGTAATATACGTCTCTGATCTATATAGTTCTTGTTGGTCTTATATAAACTTATATGTTTTATGCTTTTATTTTTTAGTCGAACCGGCTATGCTTCCGTCACCAGTCGAACCGGTCGAACCGGACTGGTTGAACCGGCCGAACCGCCCAACAAAAAAAAAAAAAAGAGTCAAAAAGTCAAAACCGGTTGAACCGGCCGGTCGAACCGGAAAAACCGGCCAAAACCGGCCGGTTCGCTACAGTAACCGGGATTTATAAAAAACCGGGGTTTAAAAACCGGCCGACCAGCCGGAGGCCGGTCGAACCGGTCGAACCGGCCGGTTCGAACCGGTTTTTAAAACACGTCTCTGATCTATATAGTTCTTGTTGGTCTTATATAAACTTATATGCTTTTATTTTTTTGTCCATAGAAACTAACCCAAGAAAAACAAGCTATCTAAAACTAAATCAACATGTTCGGTACATGTTTCTAAAATACGATTGGTCAAATAAAATGTAACTTATGGGTCGTATGGATCACTGATATTGATAGAAAATATTTGAAGTCTTGTTCGGGTGGATCATAGTATCATAGCATGTAACTAATGGGTCATATGCTCATACGGGTCACTGATAATGATATACAATGTTTGAAGTCCGTTAAGTATTTTTTGTTTTATAGAAATTATTTTATCCTTATAATTTACAAGACATATAGATATAATCAATATCAGTTTATGTGATACTGTTATCTTTATTATGCAATACAGCTCCACTGTTAGTTGTGAAAATAATGTAATACGTTGATACGTTCCTTATTGAAATTCTGCTAAGTTTATTTTCTTTTGTACTTTATATATGTTCACATCGAAATGTTCTTTTCTACAAACACTCAGAAAAAGAAATGAAGAAAAGGAAGGACAAAAAAAAGGCTATGGGTTCAATTGATTGACCCAACCTGTATGACCCATTCCAGAAGAAGTCCCCATATGACCACAACATGAACTTTTGTGCAGATAGTGACTGGTACACCCATATAGATTCATTAGTTCTAAGAAATTTCAGCACATTGAGCAAAAAGGAGCCTAATGCTTACTTGTCATAACGTTGATCGATCATATCCAATTGTAGCTGAAGTTTCTCTGTTGTCCATGTTAAGTGCAGAACATGGTAATCTGTTGTCCATGGTACACCCATATAGATTCATTAGTTCTAAGAAGTTTCTCTGTTGTAGCTGAAGTTTCTCTGTTGTCCATGTTAAGTGCAGAACATCTCTCTGTTGTCCCACGGATAGCGCCAATTTGTTGAAGTAATTTCTTGCAACCACTTCAGATAAATAAAGAGGGCCTTCCAGTTGAACTCAGCTAGGGTTCTTCCGGGAGGCTTGGGTGCTGATCCCTTCGGCTATTGGAGGTCCTCCGGGTATCTGCACACAACAGCACACGTTAGGCTCGCCCCGGGTGTTATCCCAGGACCCACCTCCGGTGTGAGAGTAAGTATTTGGTATTCCGAAAGGGATATCAACTATATTGAGAAGTAAATGCAGGTTATATGTTAGTTGAGAGCAGTAAATGAGCTGAGTATTTATAGTACTCAGCCTCGATACCTGGACTGGCGGCGCCGGATTTTCAGGGAACATGTCCCCGACATAATCCCGTAAATCCTGGGACGGCGGCAGCGGTGTCTGCAGCTGCCATCTGTCAAAAGGTAAATGCCACCTGTCCTACTACTTACAGTGATACTGGCCGGAAGAGTCGTGTGTCCTCTGGTAGGTCCGGATGGCTATGTGTCGTCCGGACGGCCGGTCAAGACAGGTCGTTCGGACACATGCGTCAACATGTTGACGCATATGTCCGAACGGACTGGATCTCTCGGTTGGCCGGACGGAACAAGGACCTCCGGAGTAATCCGGACGGCCCAAAGGCCGTCCGGCATATACAGGTATAAAGCATGGGACAAGTGGCATCTCCTTTTGTACAGATGGCAGCTGCAGACACCATCGCCGCCGCCCAGGATTTACGGGATATTGTCGGGGACATATCTCCTGAATATCCGGCGCCGCCAGTACAGGTATCGAGGCTGAGTACTATAAATACTCAGCTCACTTACTACTCTTAACTAGTGTGTTTTTACCCGTATTTACTTCTCACTATAATTGATAGCCCTTTCGGAACTCCAAGTACTTACTCTCACACCGGAGGTGGGTCCTGGGATAACACCCGGGGCGAGCCTAACGTGTGCTGTTGTGTGCAGATACCCGGAGGACCTCCAGTAGCCGAAGGGATCAGCATCCAGGCCTCCCGGAAGAACCCTAGCTGAGTTCAACCGGAGGGCCCTCTTTATTTGTCCGAAGTGGTTGCAAGAAATTACTTCAACAAATTGGCGTCATCCGTGGGACCAACTGCTCGATCTACCTACAGTTCGATATGGCTGGTCCTGCATCCCAAAAAAGGAAAACCATGAAAGCCGAGGAGGAATGGATGAATGTTCCGATTGGTTTTCCACCCATCCTTCCGGGAGATATGTCGGATGGACCGTTAATAGTTGAGGCCGAGGTGGAAGGCTACACAATCAGAAGGGTCTATGTAGACCAAGGCGCTTCGGTCGAGGTGATGTATGAACACTGTTTCGAGCATTTATGCCCTTCCATTAAGGCCAAGTTGAAAGAAACCGGCACACCGTTAATAGGGTTCGCGGGAGAATCCATAAAGCCGTTAGGGAAGATTGAATTGGAAGTCTGTTTCGGAAGCCAAGGCTTGTCTCGCCGAACAATGATGAAGTTCGCCGTGATAAGGTCCCCTTCTCCATACAATATCATTCTAGGGCGCTCAGGTTTAAAGAAATTACGAGCCATCCCATCAACTATCCACTCAATGGTGAAATTCCCCACGCCTAAAGGCATAGCGACCCTTACTACCCGGTCCGTAATTGTCTCAGAATGTCGCAAGCTAGAAGAGAAGCAGATGGTAAAGAAAGAAGTCAAAGAAGAACCCCGTGAGGCCGGACCGACGGAGGCGGTGGTTGGAAAAACGGAAGAAGTTATGGTACATCCGGCTTATTCGGATCAACTAGTCACGATAGGGGGAAACTTCTCCTCGGAATGCCGAAGACAGTTAATCACGCTACTCAAAAACAACCGGGATGTGTTTGCTTGGGAACAATCCGATATGACGGGAGTTCCCCGTCGGATCATCAAACACAAGCTAAATGTGAATATTCAGGACCGCCAGTGGCACAAAAGAAAAGAACCTACTCCTCCGAAAAGAATCAAGCCATAGCCAAGGAGGTGGAAGAATGGGTGAAGGCCGGAATAGTTCGGCCGGTACAGTACCCCACATGGATCTCAAACCCGGTGTTGGTAAAGAAGTCCGACGGTAGTTGGCGAATGTGCATTGACTTCAAGAACCTCAACTCATCTTGCCGAAAGGATTATTACCCGCTACCTGATATTGATTGGAAAATAGAATCGGTTATGGGATTCAAGTACAAGTGCTTTTTGGATGCTTACAAGGGATACCACCAAGTACAGATGGCCAAGGAGGACGAGAAAAAAACAGCTTTCTATACCGAACACGGGACATACTGTTGTAACCACTGTAAGATTTCCCTATATAATTTTCTAGTACTTAACTTTTTCCATGTATAATTTTTTTTTCTTTTCTTTCTTGATTATAACTATTATCTTATGTGACGAAGATTACATCACTGACAATCCTGCTTACAACCCAACCTTAATTAATTTAGTATTTACCTATGAAAACATCGTTGACCTAAAACGTTATGAGATCCCACTTACCACTTTACGTTATTTCGCTAGCGTATGTTTAAAACTGAATGTTTCTTAACTAATAAGAGTTTTATGAAATTCTAAACTACCATAGCAACATGTAAAGATAACGAACTATAAAAATAGGAACATATAAATTATTTAAATTATGTACAAGTCACTAAAGCACAAAAACCCTAATTTCACTATAACTCCTAGTAAAACCCTAATTTCTCAAAAACTATTATTTTATTTGTAAACCCTAGCTAATATTTTTATAAAAATAATAAGTACAAGTATCTTAAGTCAAGGTACAAGTCCTTTAAGCATGAAATCTAAATAAACACCTTATAAAAACATTAGAAATAATTATTTAAATAACATTTTATTGTAATAATTTCATATAATAAATTATAAAAATAATTTATTTATTTATATTATATATGTACAACTTCATAAACATAATGTACAACCCTTTTATGCACAAAAATATAAAAACTCATTTAATGGCATATAAAGTGTAATAAAAATTACATAAAAATTATGGAAAATTAAGAAATAATTAAAAATACATTTTTCTTATCTTTCTTACATAAGTACAAGTCTTCTTAGCCTAAAGTACAACTACCCAAAGCACAAAAACTATTTTCTACCTAAAATATATAAATCGATACATATATTTTTATGTCTTTAATTTCCAAAATTCATTTCTAAAAATCCCATAACTTTAGAAACCCTAACTATACCTAAAACCCTAGAGTACTACCCAACTAAGCCTAAGGTACAAACCCACTATGCACTAAACGAACCAAAACTACCCTAGTTTCCCTAATTCGGTTCACATAGGACTAGAAACAAAACCTTGCTTCATTCTTAAACCCTAGGATTACATTTGTAGAAACCCTAATAAGCCACATCCTCACCTTCTAGAGATTTGCTTACATGGATAATTAGAGAGCCTACACATCACCCTTCCCTCCTCCTACACATGTGGCACTTGTTACAGCCATACACCTCACTCCACACTCTCCCATACACTCCCTAGAAACCTTTAGAAACCCTAGATTATCTTCTATAAATAGCCATCACCAAATGAAACCCTAAACCATCACTAAACCATCGAACCCACACAAACAGCCTCCACCCTTTACACTACTGATCCCATTAGTCCCCCATATGCTAAACTAAGCCTAGAGAAGCAGTAGGAGCAAGCCAAGTCCAGTAGAGACCAAGTTCGAATCACATTTCACTAAAAATAACCCTAGTCGACCATTTCAAGTGAGGTAAGCTCTGACCCTTTTTACTTGCTTTCATATAGATAATTTATGTTCAAAGGAAGTTTAAAACATGTAATAACAGGTTTTATAACCCAGAAATAACTAAAACACACTTTTGTTTAATTTATGTTCTATCGAGTTCATATATGCCCATAAAATTCGAAATAATGTTCTAATGGATCTAGGTTGTTAAAAATGGTTTAGAGATACTTAAAGCATGTTAAAATAACAGAATATAACATAAAAACATAGTGTCTAAAAATCGGATTTAGCAAAACACAAGTTTTCTTTCTTTTATTTTCTGTCGAGACCAACAGCAGGTCTGCTGCTTTGGTGCTCGATTTACCCTATCAAACGTAATCTAAAAATTCTAAAATTTGACATGCTTAAAGTACTCTAGAAGGTCTAAATGTAGGAAAAAGAATCATAAATTTTCGTTACGAAATGAAGGAGAACTAGGCGTATGAAGTTCTGTTATTTTTATGTCGAGTAAAAACTAGATCGTATGGTTTCTGTTTCAATTTGCTAAGTCGTGGGTTCGAACCAAGCTTCAAGATTTTACAAGAATACTTTTAAAACAGTTATGAATATTTAGGAAAAGGTTACGTAAAAAGTCTTGGCTTAAAACGCTCGAAATAAAATATTTTTGAGACAAGGATGTCGAGTAAAGTTAAATAGAAGTCTCAAGGGCTAAACCTGTCAAAATTTAATAAAGTTTTCGGTTGGGACTTGTTGTGAGATCGAGAAGTCCCTAAAGGGTATAAGTTGTCCATTTTGAAACTTAAAGGTATAAAGTGTCAATTAACTAAAGTTCAAGGGTAAAGATTGCCATTTTTATAAAGTTCGAGGATAAAATTTGCCAATCCTAGATACTTAAAGGACTAAAAGGACAATATACTTAAAACCCTAATTTTAATTTAATAATATTATTAATAAATTACTATTATTATTATTATTATTATTATTATTATTATTATTATTATTATTATTGTTATTATTATTAATATTAGAAATTAAAACCTAGTAACGAAACTGAAAACGTAAAACGGGAAATAAAACTTATATTTGGATACAATTACTGAGAACTTGACATAACTAACCCAGGTTGAAAGCCGGAGACGTTTATCAACTGTATTTCATTTTGTTTTCCATCCAGATTGTTCAGGTGAGTTTATAGTCCCACTTTTCTTACTTACGTGTTTTCCAAATATGTGGGGAGATACATGCTATTAAACCGAACACAAGTATTTTCTTGATTGTTATTGCACTAGGCTAACTTACCTTATTGTTGGAGATTGAATTATTTATTTAAAAGACCCTCATATCATGCACCATTAGTCACCTGCTGGGTGAGCGCGAATATGTGAATAGATCTATTGGCCTGACGACCCATTTGTACTAACCGGATGGATATCTACGTGGTAGCCGGTTAGATAGATGCATTATATTTGATATCTTTAACTCGGGGGCAAGACCACTCTCATTTCAATCGTGATTGTGGAACCTGGAAACTGTTAACGCATTGCGTGTCATGAGGTTTAGTGCAATATTACCGAACTACGATATAACTGATTTCTCATATTTTAGCTTGTGTTCAAACTGATTATAATTTTAAACACTATAGATTCACTCAACCTTTGTGTTGACTTTTTAAGCATGTTTATCTCAGGTAACTAGGAGTATGGCAATGGCACGAAGTGGCTGTGGGCTTTCTTTTTACAAGAGTGTCCACTTTGTTATCATTCAATAAATAATGTAACTTTTATTATGTATTTCTGAACTTCCCTCTGGGACCTATCTTATGTACTCTGATATTAAATAAATGAATGATAACAATTTTATTTAAAAACGTCTCTTTTCGAGTCGTTTTCTATTTCCATGACTGAGAACCATGAAGTAGCACCCCAAGCTTATATTCCGCTGCGTAATCCGAAAATGGGGGTGTTACAGATTGGTATCAGAGCTCATGGTTATAGAGAACCAAATGTTTTTAAAACATTGAGCTATAACCACTTTTCACAAAAACTTAGCCAGAGTCCTTCGTGCCACGACAATATTGAAAAATTATTTATATATGAATTATTATTCATTATTCAATTATATAGTGGAATATTTATAATTTTTGGGTGGTTACAGAGCTATAAAAATTCCCTCTTCATTCTATTGTCTCTATGTCAAACGCGGAAATCGAAAATATCGCAATCGTACCAGACATCATACCACAACCCAGACAAGTAATAGAGTTGGATTCAGCAGAGGATGTCATGGTAGTACCCGAAATTCCCTCAGCTTTTGGGCATGATTCGGAATCAGACCCTATAGAGGAATCATCGGAAGATACCTTGATGACAGATGTTGTGCCAAATTCTGAGGATCCTTATGTGCAAGTCAGAGAAAGAGCTCATATGATTGCAGAAGGAGAATCCTCTGAACCAGATCCTACTTCAGTTTTGGAGAGACCTCCAGAGAGAACTCGGAGAACCGCACGAATGAGAACTCTCCTAGTATTTTCCTCACCTTTACCCCGTCCATATCCATATATGCTACCTAACTTTGAACTCATAGTCCCAACATCTTTACCGCCGCCACCACCATCATCCACCAACTTCACACCTCCATCCATGCCATTTGAGTTGAGTGATGAGGTCCAAGCTATTATTGCACGATATAATGCCATGCCTCGATCTCCTACTCCTGATGTCTCTACCCCTCCGCGAGTTTTCGAGATAGGAGAAAGTTCCCAAGCGGCACAGGAGCGTCAACCGTCTGTCTCTACTCTTCTATCACGGCTAGAGCGCCAAGAGGAGCAGATTGAGACTGCTTTGGGACATCTCGACGAACTTCCACTGGAGCGCATTGAAGGTATTGAATGCAGAATAAAAGACATGATGGCAGATCAGGAGGTGATAAAGCAAAAGATGAATGAAAACCGCGAAGAAACTGAGAAGCATTACGGGGAGATTAGACATGAGATACCCATTGTCTATGAAAATGAACTGAAGATAATAGAAGAGATGATCAAAAAGAATGAGGAGTTAGCAACAGCACAAAATCGGATCGCAACCCTAGAAATGACGGTCGCAGAGATGCAGATGTTGTACCAGGAGAATATGCAGGTTCTCGTTAGTATGATAGCCGAACTCGGCAGTCAGCTTAAGGGAACTCCTGGAGGACAGTAGATCTAATCACTATATATATATATATATATATATATATATATATACTATCTTTTGAGTGCTACGTCTAAATTTTGGAAAATATAGTATAGACATGGCACTAATATATATAGTTTGTATCAAAATAGCTTTTGTACTTTATATCAACCATAAGGTATGTAGCTTAAATGTGACACTTGTATCAATTTTGTTATGTATAACGACATAACAAGTTATTTATGGCTATATATGGTTTAGATATTTTTGCTGTGTATGATATAAATCTAAATATATATATTTTTATGTGGTGATAGAAATATGTCTCGCAAATCCCCAGAACCAACCATGTCGCAAGCTGCTATTCGAAAGCTTGTTGCAGACAGTGTCGCTGCAGCTCTTGAGACACAAGCAGCGGAAATGGCTCGTACTGGAAGCTCAAGCCGACTCAATGGAGATAATGAGTCAACCAATGATCGCAAGTGTACTTATAAAGACTTTATGAACTGCCAACTGACTTTCTTCAAGGGAACTGAAGGAGTTACAACATTAGCTCGTTGGTTCGAACGTATGGAAGTGGTCTTTGTAAGGAGCGGGTGTTCTGATGATTGCAAAGTTGCCTTCGCAAAAGGAACTTTGTTAGATGATGCTTTGACTTGGTGGTCTGCTACTTCCCGGACAATGGGAGTAGAAGCAGCTCATCAACTCACTTGGGATGATCTCAAGAAGAGGATGTTAAACAAATATTGCCCTCGTACTGAAATCAAGAAACTGGAGGATGAATTTCACCAGCTAGCAGTGAAAGGAACAGATGTCAAGGCATACAATAGAAGGTTTCAGGAGCTTGCTCTCCTATGTCCTAATATGGTGCTTGATCTTGAGAAGTTGCTGGAGAAATATGTTGAAGGATTGCCTCGGAGCATCGAGGGGGATGTTACTGTTTCAAAGCCTCAATCATTGGAGGAAGCAATGACTACGGCTCAGAAACTGATGGATAGGGAAATTAAACGAAATTCAGTTCAGGGAAACAATGATCACAAACGAAAGTTTGATGATAAAAGGAATTCCCATCATTACGACTATCGTACCAACAACAACAACAACCGCAACAACCAAAACCATTACCACCAAAACCGTAACCAATATCATTATCAGCAAAACCGACGACAAGAAGCAGCCAGAACTTACACTGCCCCTTCTGCCGAGAAGAGTGGTTATATCGGCTCAAAGCCACAATGCAGTCGATGCTTGTTACATCACTTTGGTCCATGTACCGTTAAGTGTTTAAAGTGCCAAAAGATAGGACATCATACCAAAGACTGTAAGGCGACAGGAGCAAATCTGCAGCCGGTGATTGTGACATGTCACGGATGTGGTGAAAAAGGACATTACAAAAATCAGTGCCCGAAGATGAATGCTAATCCAAACAATGGTGCCCGCGGACGAGTGTACGTGTTGGGTGATGGTAACGAGCATCAGAACCCGGACATAGTCACGGGTACGTTTCCTCTCAATCAACATTTAGCTAGAGTATTATTTGATACCGGAGCTGATAAAAGTTTTATATCTCTTACTTTCGCTTCATTACTCAAACTCAATCCTACTGCCTTAACCCAAACATATGAAATTGAGCTAGCTAATGGGAAAATAGTAGGCACTAATTCCGTAATCCAAGGTTGTACCTTAACTCTATTAAATCAGCCTTTCGACATCGACCTTATACCTATTGAATTAGGAAGCTTTGACGTAATCGTTGGTATGGATTGGTTATCCAAATATCATGCCAAGATATTATGTAATGAGAAAGTGGTTCACATTCCTTTTAAGGATGAGACTTTGATTATTCGAGGTAGTCAAAGTAAAACCAAGTTAAGCATAATATCTTGTATTAAAACCATGAAATATATCAACCGACGATGTCCAGCATTTTTAGCCCATGTAACAGAGAAGAAAACGATGAAAAACGATTGGAAGATGTACCGGTGGTACGAAATTTTCCGAAAGTATTTCCTGAAGAGTTACCTGGATTACCACCTGTTCGTCAGGTAGAATTCCAAATTGACTTAGTACCAGGAGCAGCACCAGTTGCACGAGCTCCATACCGTTTGGCGCCATCAGAAATGCAAGAACTATCCAATCAACTGCAGGAGTTATTGGATAAAGGTTTTATTCGACCAAGTTCGTCGCCTTGGGGAGCACCTGTCTTATTTGTTAAAAAGAAGGACGGAACTCTTAGAATGTGTATTGATTACCGGGAGTTGAATAAACTTACGGTAAAGAATCGATATCCATTACCAAGGATCGATGATTTGTTCGATCAACTACAAGGATCTAGCATTTACTCAAAAATCGATCTAAGATCCGGATATCATCAACTGCGTGTTAAGGAAGAGGACATTCCTAAAACAGCTTTTAGAACAAGATACGGTCACTATGAGTTCCAAGTAATGCCATTTGGGTTAACCAACGCACCAGCAATATTCATGGATCTCATGAATCGTGTATGCAGACACTATTTGGATAAATTTGTGATCGTATTCATTGATAATATTCTCATCTATTCTCGGAGTGAAGAGGAACATACAGAGCATTTGAAGACTATTTTGGAACTACTCAAGAGGGAACAGCTGTACGCTAAATTTTCCAAATGTGATTTTTGGATTCATACCGTGCAGTTTCTTGGACATGTGGTTGACCGCCATGGAATCCACGTGGATCCATCCAAAATAGAAGCAGTTAAGAATTGGCCAATACCAACGACTCCTACGGAAGTACGACAATTTTTAGGACTCGCTGGTTATTACCGGAGATTTATTGAGGGATTCTCAAAGATTGCCAAATCTTTAACGGAATTAACTCAGAAAGGTAAGAAGTATGTATGGGGAGAAAATCAAGAGAAAGCTTTCCAGCTGTTAAAACAAAAGCTTTGTGAAGCTCCAGTTTTGGCTTTACCAGAAGGAAGTGATGATTTTGTTGTATATTGCGACGCGTCACACCAAGGTTTAGGAGCAGTGTTGATGCAGAGGAATAAAGTGATTGCTTATGCCTCTAGACAACTCAAGCCTCATGAGAAAAATTATACTACTCATGATCTTGAACTAGGAGCAGTTGTATTTGCTCTCAAAATCTGGAGACATTATCTGTATGGCACAAAATGCGTTGTGTACACAGATCATAAGAGCCTTCAACATATTCTCGACCAGAAGGAATTGAATATGAGACAACGCCGATGGTTGGAGTTATTAAGCGACTACGACTGTGAAATTCAGTATCATCCTGGAAAAGCAAACGTTGTAGCAGATGCGCTAAGCAGGAAGGAACGAAGTAAGCCTCTTCGAGTTAGAGCTTTAGTAATGACCATTAATTTGGATTTACCATCCCAAATTCTCAATGCGCAAGCCGAAGCAATAAAAGAAGAAAATGTGCAGGCTGAGAATTTGAGAGGTATGGACAAAGTATTTGAAATCCGCCCTAACGGGATTCGTTGTATAAAGAATCGGAGTTGGTTACCGCTCTTTGGTGATTTAAGAAATGTGATTATGCACGAATCACATAAGTCCAAATATTCTATCCATCCGGGATCTGAAAAGATGTACCAGGATCTCAAGAAACTTTACTGGTGGCCAAACATGAAAGCTGATATAGCTGAGTATGTCAGCAAATGTTTGACTTGTGCACGAGTTAAAGCAGAGCATCAAAGGTCATCCGGTCTATTGACTCAACCTGAGATTCCTGAATGGAAATGGGAACGAATAACAATGGATTTTATCACCAAGTTGCCTAGAACGTCAAGTAGATATGACACTATTTGGGTCATAGATGATCGTCTTACGAAATCCGCTCACTTTTTGCCAATCAAAGAAACTGATGAAGTAGAAGATCTAGCCAAATTATATCTAAAGGAGATAATATCACGACATGGGGTACCAATCTCTATTATTTCTGATTGTGATTCTCGTTTCACGTCTCGATTTTGGGAAAAGCTTCAGAAAGCTTTGGGTACAAAATTAGATATGAGTACGGCTTATCATCCACAAACCGACGGACAGAGTGAGAGAACTATTCAAACGCTGGAAGATATGCTTAGAGCATGTGTAATAGATTTTGGTAAAGGATGGGATAGACATTTGCCTTTGGCAGAATTCTCATACAACAATAGTTACCATGCAAGCATCAAAGCAGCACCATTCGAAGCACTTTATGGAAGAAAGTGCCGATCGCCTGTATGCTGGGCAGAAGTCGGAGAATTCCAACTTACTGGGCCCGAGTTAATACAGGAAACCACCGATAAAATCGTGCAAATCCGACAGCATTTGCAAGCAGCCCGAGATAGGCAGAAAAGTTACGCAGATACCAGACGAAAGCCTATGGAGTTTGAAGTAGGAGACAGAGTTATGTTAAAGGTGTCACCCTGGAAGGGAATAGTTAGATTCGGAAGACGAGGAAAGTTGAATCCCCGATATATTGGGCCATTTAAGATTTTGGAGAAAATTGGTCCAGTAGCTTATCGACTTGAACTTCCCGTAGAACTTAGTAGAATACATCCTATATTCCACGTCTCGAACTTAAAGAAGTGTCTATCAGATGAAACACTCGTGATTCCCATGAAAGAGCTTCGTCTCAATGACAAGCTCAATTTTGTGGAAGAACCTGTGGAGATTATGGATAGAGAGATCAAACAGCTAAAACGAAGTCGCGTTCCTATCGTAAAGGTTAGATGGAACTCCAAGAGAGGACCAGAATTTACTTGGGAACGAGAAGATCAAATCCGGGCTAAATACCCACATCTTTTCCCAAATTCTTCAACCAACACTGACTGAATCTCGGGACGAGATTCCCTTCAACGGGGGAATAATGTAACCACTGTAAGATTTCCCTATATAATTTTCTAGTACTTAACTTTTTCCACGTAGAATTTTTTTTTCTTTTCTTTCTTGATTATAACTATTATCTTATGTGACGAAGATTACATCACTGACAATCCTGCTTGCAACCCAACCTTAATTAATTTAGTATTTACCTATGAAAACATCGTTGACCTAAAACGTTATGAGATCCCACTTACCACTTTACGTTATTTCGCTAGCGTATGTTTAAAACTGAATGTTTCTTAACTAATAAGAGTTTTATGAAATTCTAAACTACCATAGCAACATGTAAAGATAACGAACTATAAAAATAGCAACATATAAATTATTTAAATTATGTACAAGTCACTAAAGCACAAAAACCCTAATTTCACTATAACTCCCAGTAAAACCCTAATTTCTCAAAAACTATTATTTTATTTGTAAACCCTAGCTAATATTTTTATAAAAATAATAAGTACAAGTATCTTAAGTCAAGGTACAAGTCCTTTAAGCATGAAATCTAAATAAACACCTTATAAAAACATTAGAAATAATTATTTAAATAACATTTTATTGTAATAATTTCATATAATAAATTATAAAAATAATTTATTTATTTATATTATATATGTACAACTTCATAAACATAATGTACAACCCTTTTATGCACAAAAATATAAAAACTCATTTAATGGCATATAAAGTGTAATAAAAATTACATAAAAATTATGGAAAATTAAGAAATAATTAAAAATACATTTTTCTTATCTTTCTTACATAAGTACAAGTCTTCTTAGCCTAAAGTACAACTACCCAAAGCACAAAAACTATTTTCTACCTAAAATATATAAATCGATACATATATTTTTATGTCTTTAATTTCCAAAATTCATTTCTAAAAATCCCATAACTTTAGAAACCCTAACTATACCTAAAACCCTAGAGTACTACCCAACTAAGCCTAAGGTACAAACCCACTATGCACTAAACGAACCAAAACTACCCTAGTTTCCCTAATTCGGTTCACATAGGACTAGAAACAAAACCTTGCTTCATTCTTAAACCCTAGGATTACATTTGTAGAAACCCTAATAAGCCACATCCTCACCTTCTAGAGATTTGATTACATGGATAATTAGAGAGCCTACACATCACCCTTCCCTCCTCCTACACATGTGGCACTTGTTACAGCCATACACCTCACTCCACACTCTCCCATACACTCCCTAGAAACCTTTAGAAACCCTAGATTATCTTCTATAAATAGCCATCACCAAATGAAACCCTAAACCATCACTAAACCATCGAACCCACACAAACAGCCTCCACCCTTTACACTACTGATCCCACTAGTCCCCCATATGCTAAACTAAGCCTAGAGAAGCAGTAGGAGCAAGCCAAGTCCAGTAGAGACCAAGTTCGAATCACATTCCACTAAAAATAACCCTAGTCGACCATTTCAAGTGAGGTAAGCTCTGGCCCTTTTTACTTGCTTTCATATAGATAATTTATGTTCAAAGGAAGTTTAAAACATGTAATAATAGGTTTTATAACCCAGAAATAACTAAAACACACTTTTGTTTAATTTATGTTCTATCGAGTTCATATATGCCCATAAAATTCGAAATAATGTTCTAATGGATCTAGGTTGTTAAAAATGGTTTAGAGATACTTAAAACATGTTAAAATAACAGAATATAACATAAAAACATAGTGTCTAAAAATCGGATTTAGCAAAACACAAGTTTTCTTTCTTTTATTTTCTGTCGAGACCAACAGCAGGTCTGCTGCTTTGGTGCTCGATTTACCCTATCAAACGTAATCTAAAAATTCTAAAATTTGACATGCTTAAAGTACTCTAGAAGGTCTAAATGTAGGAAAAAGAATCATAAATTTTCGTTACGAAATGAAGGAGAACTAGGCGTATGAAGTTCTGTTATTTTTATGTCGAGTAAAAACTAGATCGTATGGTTTCTGTTTCAATTTGCTAAGTCGTGGGTTCGAACCAAGCTTCAAGATTTTACAAGAATACTTTTAAAACAGTTATGAATATTTAGGAAAAGGTTACTGATTTGTGTCTTTTTACGTGTGTTTTTTCCGAAGGAATATTCGCGAAAATATTTCCCCGGGTCGTTCTCCCAACGAAGGTTTGACGGCATTTAAGTCGATTCGGTGTCGTGAAAATGTGAAGTGAATAATTGAACGTGAAAGATTTTGGTATTGATTACACTAAAATATGGAAAATTAAAAGCAACCTACGTTTAACAAATAAAAGCACACAAAAAGAAATTAAACAACGCAAATCCCGGGCTATTCCCGAGACTTATAACACTAATAGTGAAATTTTAAACCTAAAATGCAAAACTAAAAACCTAAGGGACTGAAAATGTAATTTAGAAAACTAATTTTATAAAAGAAAATTAAAGAAAACAAAAAGCTTAAAAGTTTAGGGATTAAAAGTGGAAAAAACCGAAACTTTAAAAATACCTAACAAAGAAAGGGACTAAGTTTGCCAATAACCAAACTATTATAACTCTAAACACTACAGTCCCGATTTACACTAAAACAGAAAGTCTAGGGGTTAAAAGTGACAAAGCAGAATACTTATTTCATTTCCTTTTCATTTTATATCAGAAAGCAATCTAAAGTAGCACTTTTCAATAGCTTATAAAAAGCTTAAAACTTAACCAATTTTAAAAATAAAAGCTGTTTTGAAAAGCTAAACAAACAGAGATTACAAAAATCCAAAAAGCCCTATCACAAATCTTCAATTACTAATCCAATTCATATCAAAAACAGACGAACAAAACATGAACACGCAGCAAATTAATGAAACAGTTCGAATGGGCTCAAAATGGGACTCAAATAAGCAGTCTAAATAAGCTCAAAACTAAAATATTAAGGGGGCAAAAGCTCAACTACACTATAGAATATCTAAGGAATCACAAATTCCCCAAAATCTTCAAGCCAATTGAGTGCTAAATAAGCCACAGATCAGCTGGGAAAAATCACAAAGCTGCTGCTAAATCAGATTAGGCCAGGACAGGACAAACTTAGGTGATTAGCAGACTTCAAATAAGCTAGCAATTAAGCTGAAAGTGCCAAGACCAGATAGTGAGCTTAAACCTAACTATATGAACTAAATATAAACCAAACCTCAATCCAACATCTTAAGTGAATAAGCCAGAAAAAGCTCTAGATCAGCAGCTCTAAAATCAAATCTGCTATAAGTACTTTTGACAGCAGAAAAGAAAAATGGCGCAAAATGGTTAAAAACTAATCTAATACAAACCAGCTTTAGAGGTCTTACTCTATCATCTACAAATTGACTAGAAAAGCCATAAATGGACAATAGATAAGCTTCAGCTGATTGTTAAGCTTATGAGGGCAGATAAGCTCTAAAACTAAAATGACAAATCAAAACTTAAAATAGCAATAAAATGACTAACTTACTCATGAATCAGCATACACTCTCCCTCGGAATTCTAGCATATTAACAATATTTCTCGGACATTACCCATTTCGACCCATGAGCAGCTTCAAACCAAACATACCCTATTGATCAGTTTAAGCAAATCCTCAAGTGAAATTAACTTTTTAAAACTGAAAACCAAGTTCACAAAACTAATTTTAATCTAAAAACAATTTTCACAAGCCAATAAGTTGTAATTCCAAATTAAGCTGTTTTGACTTTTTTTCTTTGACCAAAAGCAATAAATGAGAAATTAGCAACAGAAACTTAAAACCAACTCATGACATCAAAACTATACTTAAGAAGCAGAAACATTCAAAAAAAAATACGCATTAATATGAAAATTAAGCTGATGAACAAGACAGTTGACCAAAGGTTGACTTCCATTAAAAATTGAAAAACTGATTACAAGAATGTCTGAAATGTGACTTACAACTTTTGAATTAAAAATTACACTACGAAAAACAATAAAGGACAAGAAATTAAACTGGTAACAATTTTCTAAATGCGTAAAAATTGGACCCACTAACTAATGAAGAGAGCTCCCCTATTTATAGCCTACTGGAGAAGCTTCTGGGTTGTCCATGCTGGCAATCCGTGTGCTGTCTCAGTCCTCCTAGCCAATCTTCACCCTTAGATCATCCCTTGCTCTCCACGCTTTATCTTAGCCGTTGGATTAGATTGAGTGATGTGGCGCCTCCAATCAAAGCCTCCCACGTGTCCCTGAACTTGTCAGATTCTTCCAGATATTACCCAATCATGAGGTAATAATTTCGTCCGAGGTTAATTGGGTGGGTCAGTAACTAGGGTTTATGGTAAATGGGGATAAAAAACGCGCGTGTGATGCGTGTGTGTGTTTTTATATATTTATTTGATTTTATGGGTTGACTGGGTTGTGACTGGGGTTTGGATCGGGTTTAATATGGAAACGGGTAAAGGGTTTATTAGTTGGGCTGGTGGATTGGTTAAGGTGTGGGATGGGCTGAGTTTGTTTAAGAATAAGGATTGGGTTGGGTTAGTTATAATTTGGATCCGGGTTTTATTTATAGAAAAGGTTTAAGGGTGTTAAAGTTCAGGGGACTAAATGTGTAATTTCTGGATTTTCAAGGGACTGAAGTAGCCATTTCATCAAAGTGATCTAAGGGTGATTTCTGACATTTGGTAGAACTCTAAGGTGGATTTTGACTTTTTGACCAAGCATGTCTTTCCCGGTTCGGCTCTGAGTCTTTTCCGTATCTCGTGCTCGTTTTCTTGATTTTCTTGTGTCTTTTGTTATTTTTCACGATATCCGTCCTTGCATATACAAAAACACAAAAACACAATATCTTTTGGCATTATGGACGGGTTTTTGGTCATTTTGGTCCGGTATTGGTCAAGAAAAGGTATGTGTTTAAGCACATACCAAATTCCCCCAGACTAAGCTATTGCAATGTCCTCATGCAATGTTATAAAAACACGTTTTTGAAACCGAAAATTTCCAATCTCTTTTTACTAACTTTGAGAAGTAGCAAAATTTTCAAAAGAGATTGAGAAATCTTAAGATTCTAAAAACTCCCCGATTTTCCATTTTATTCTATTTTTGTATTTTTCTTATTACTCATGTGACGGCTTTTGTTGATAATCATTATCTAACGATAACTTTTAGGGTCATCGAGTAGGAAACACGACTCATAAAGAAGTGACCATACAGATAAAATTCGTCGTCCCTGATTTTTCACAAGTCCCCAAACTAAGCTTAAAAACGA
Source organism: Artemisia tridentata subsp. tridentata (assembly GCA_021014915.2). Classification (NCBI taxonomy): domain Eukaryota; kingdom Viridiplantae; phylum Streptophyta; class Magnoliopsida; order Asterales; family Asteraceae; genus Artemisia; species Artemisia tridentata. The sequence continues at coordinate 2,977,105 of CP139506.1, forward strand.
AATCATTGTCATTTACAAGTTAGATTGCCGACACTACTCATAAAAGTTAACTGTGGACTCCTTGTTCCCAAATTCCTATTTTCCTCTATTTATTTTATTTTTGGTGAGAAATGAATTTCTTCAAATTCTCGTTTCGATAATTTTTAATCCGATAAAGATACCTAGTTTAGACGCTAAGTAGTTTCCAAACCTTCCCTCGAAAACCGTTGCATACAAAAATGAGGTCCACATCAAGGTCTCTGATTTAACACGATTTTGAGGATATCCCTTTTATTTGCGACCGAAACAACTCATCTACGAGTCCAGAGACAGAAGCCTTTATTAGGATACCTCGGAGTCGAAATTTGGCATTTTTAACATTATTAAGCACATATTATTATTGATCTTTGGCCCTTTATAACAATCACAACATCGGCTGCGAACCGGCAAGATGCAGAAAACTTTTTATGGCTTTGGATTATTATTATTATTCATTATTCATTATATATTTTGCCAAATCCCGAGTCCTACGGCTTTTATAACAATCCCAACATCGGTTGCGAGCCGGCAAGATGGAATAGTCTATTACACCGTAACACTGGCAGTACCTTGATGTGTACCCAACTTTCATAAGCAAGGATTCTCTAAGGAAGAAATAAAAACTAATTATCGCCAAAACCAAAATAGCTTTAATTATTCCTAGATTACTATTTTTTTTTTTGTGAAACAAGCTTATGGGAACAAAAAGCCACAAATAACTTCGATGAGCTCTAAAGAGATCCAACTACTCCACGTTTAGCAATCTAACTTATAAACAACTCTATCATTTCTTGTTCTTCGCAAATTTAAAATCTTAAATAATAAGATCCGCGAATGCTTAGCCAATAATCAAGCCATGCATATATAAAGTCAAATACGGGAACTTGCAAACTCTTAAAAAGAATTCGCGTTTTCTAGCTCCTTATGTAAAAGACTAACATGAGCTTATAGATTATAAACGGTTAAGGAGACAAGCTAGGGCTCAACACGCCCGGTCAAGTCAGAATTTTATTCCTACTCTCACCAGCGGAAAATCAGCAAAAATGTCAAAATTTATTATATTTTTGCAAAAATTTTTAAATTTTTCTCATTTTTTTGGATTTTTTTTTCAATTTTTGGAGGAAAAACGGGGTTGCATGAGTAAACAGCAAAAAGTGCAAGGCAAAAATCAAATCGCAAGATTACCCCCCCCAGACTAAAACGAGACATTGTCCTCAATGTCTTAAAGGTAAGGGTTCTCCTACAAAAATCTAAGGCCGTTTATTAATTATGCCAAAAGATAGATGTAAAACGATAAGATTTAGGATATCGGATAAGCAACGAATGATGAAACTCGAGTAGCGTGAAGGAAACTACGAGCACGAGAGTCTTCATTATCGGGCATTCCTGGACATACCACAGAAAACACGAAACACCAGATACGGAAGAGGAAGCCCTCCTCACTCACTTTATTAGAAAATAGATAAGAAGATAGATGGATAAGCATGGGGTGCCTCCCACGAAGCGCTTGTTTATTTATCGAGTCGGAAAGCTTAGACTCGCCCCGAATTTATTTGTCCTTGGGGGAGCAAGAGGAACGGACACCCGGCACGAAGAACGGAGATGCCGGGGTCGAAGACGGTATCCTCACTCCCGGAGGAGTGGAAAGATGGAGAAATGAGGGGATAAGAAAAGAAAGGGTGAAACACACGGATGGTGAAAGCATAAACATCATTGGAATCACGGGTGGGTAAAATATCAAGCACGGGATCATCAATATCATAAGTCTCGTCCACCACTCCATCAATTACTTCATTCACACCGGATCCAAGATCTACATCCGGTGGTTTCGCGGGTGGACGAGAAGACGGTAAATTGAAGAGAGATGAATCAGTAGTAGAAAGTAAATCATCATTAGGTATTTCTTCAATAAAACCATTCTCGTCATTCTCAATACCCGGTGGTATCGAGTCATCCGAAACAAGAAGAGGTTCACGTGACGGATTATCGGAAATAACATTTAAAATAGTTTCCATATCGATTTTAAAATCAAAATGCTCATAATCCGGAAGAGAGAAAGCATGAAAAGTGGGATTGCCACTATCCGTCTCTTCAAAACGAAAAATCTCAAGCTCGGGAACAAAGTCACTATCCATAACGGGGATAGGAAATGAAAAAGTCGGGGAATCATGTAATGCCTCGATCTTAGAAATGAGAAGATTAACAAGGAATAATTTTTCACGAAGAGCTTCATCTTGGATTTCATTATCATTATCTTCTTCATCCTCTTCTTCTAAGCTGACGAGCTCAGAAGGTACCTCATCAACATAATTGATGTCTCCACAAGATAACGAATCGTCATTGTCGGAATCGGAGTACATCTCATCATCGTTCTTCTCAACATGAATATCATCACACGGCTCATCATTCGTATCAACGAGATTATCAAAACGATCATTTTCAACAAAATCACAATCACCGTTAGAATGTTCCCCGGACTCACTTTGGATTGGGACGAGGTTCTCAACACTAGACTTTTCGAATTCGTTCGATTCCGTTGCCGGAATAGTGTTTAGATGCTCGTCCCCCATTTTTAGAGAGTCCTCGGGTTCTACGGGAGGAAAAGAAAGTTCATTAAAAACATGATTCTCAAAATTCGGCTCAACAAAATTATTATTCAAAGAATCAACAAAATCAACATGACTTTCAAGTCGCGAAGAACATCTTGAAGAATCCGGAGGTTGGACAAGTGGTGTGCTCTGAGAGCTAGGAATTTCCACCACTTCCGTTATAGACTCCGGTTCTTGTTTTTGATTAGGCAAATTTCTCCTTTTAAGCTCAGCACGTAAACTTGACACACTCTTAACCGTAAATCGTGAAAGGCTCGGATCAAATCTTGACGGTTTAGGAGGAACCATTGATTCTTGGACAACCGTAGGTTGGACATATTTAGTACTTCCTTTGTTAGTGGAAAGTACCGGGTCCTTTGTCACCTCGGTTTCTCGTTCCATTTCCCTCACCGGAGAGGGAGTAGGAATCGATGGTCCATCATAATCAACACGACATTTCGAAATTTTTGACAAGGCGTAAAGTTGTTCAATTTTGATTTTAAAAGCCCTAAGTTTAAAGAAATCGTCGTCGATAGATGCCATAGCACAATTTTCAATATTTAAAGGATCACAAGACGGAGTGGGATTGCCACTCGAAGAATTGATTACGTTTTCTTCTTTCAAAGATTCGTCTTCACCGCTTTCTTCATAGTTTTGTGACGGATTCGGCGCATAATAAACATTCTCAAACGTTTCCTCACAATATTCAAAAGTTGATGAATCATTATTGAAACACGGTTCTTGTTCATAAAAATTTTGAGGGGGAAGATCAAAATCGTTTTGAGGATAATTATCAAAGCTCGTATCATAAGCGTAAGACGTTTGATTACTCGGGGCGTAGCACATACAATTGGTGTATCCACATTGATTACAAAAACACTGTCCACAAAGTACTCCTTTTTCGGAGGGATTTCCACAATTAAAACAAGTGAATGGAGGCGGCGGTGGAGGGTAATCGGGAACGTTTGAAAGATTGTTGAACGACCTTTGAACATACGTGTTAGAATTACAATTCCAACAAACTCCGTCATGAATATTACCACCACATTGCTCGCACGTACACCAAACACACAACCCTCCGAAGAATGGTTCACCACACTTAACACAAGTCGGATCCATAAGAATTAAACATAAGAGGGTGTGAGAAAAAGAATCAAACTTTAGAGGATAAGAAGATTATTTTTGGGATTTTATAATTTAGAAACATTGAATAACACAAAAGAAAAGGAAAATAAAATTTTGAAAAAAAAAAAAAAATCTTTTTGGATTTTTATATTTATAAAAACCTTGAAAAACAAATTTATTTTATTTTTGGTAACCGTTACGTTATCCGTAACCGTTTCCTTCAAAACTACTCGCGACGGGACGGGAGAGAAGAATGGATCTCTCTTCAGCTTGCAATTTAATGTCAAAGCTTCCGTATTTCCCGCTTATCCGGTTGTAGAATTAAAGTAGTCCGATAACGTTTAATTTCACGATTTGTTTTGTTGTTTATTCGGAATGGTTTACAACCGCCCTCCTTCAACGGAAGACCGAGGATGTTTATTAAGATGTATTTATGAAAACACTTTAGGAAAAGTGTTTTATTTATTATATTTTTGTATTTTTATTTTTTATAAAACGATAACTTCCGAGGAAGGATCTTCAAAACACAAAATACGATATGAATCAACGACAACGTTTCAAGCCTTCCCCGGCAACGGCGCCATTTTTTGATTTGTGTCTTTTTACGTGTGTTTTTTCCGAAGGAATATTCGCGAAAATATTTCCCCGGGTCGTTCTCCCAACGAAGGTTTGACGGCGTTTAAGTCGATTCGGTGTCGTGAAAATGTGAAGTGAATAATTTGAACGTGAAAGATTTTGGTATTGATTACACTAAAATATGGAAAATTAAAAGCAACCTACGTTTAACAAATAAAAGCACACAAAAAGAAATTAAATAACGCAAATCCCGGGCTATTCCCGAGACTTATAACACTAATAGTGAAATTTTAAACCTAAAATGCAAAACTAAAAACCTAAGGGACTGAAAATGTAATTTAGAAAACTAATTTTATAAAAGAAAATTAAAGAAAACAAAAAGCTTAAAAGTTTAGGGATTAAAAGTGGAAAAAACCGAAACTTTAAAAATACCTAACAAAGAAAGGGACTAAGTTTGCCAATAACCAAACTATTATAACTCTAAACACTACAGTCCCGATTTACACTAAAACAGAAAGTCTAGGGGTTAAAAGTGACAAAGCAGAATACTTATTTCATTTCCTTTTCATTTTATATCAGAAAGCAATCTAAAGTAGCACTTTTCAATAGCTTATAAAAAGCTTAAAACTTAACCAATTTTAAAAATAAAAGCTGTTTTGAAAAGCTAAACAAACAGAGATTACAAAAATCCAAAAAGCCCTATCACAAATCTTCAATTACTAATCCAATTCATATCAAAAACAGACGAACAAAACATGAACACGCAGCAAATTAATGAAACAGTTCGAATGGGCTCAAAATGGGACTCAAATAAGCAGTCTAAATAAGCTCAAAACTAAAATATTAAGGGGGCAAAAGCTCAACTACACTATAGAATATCTAAGGAATCACAAATTCCCCAAAATCTTCAAGTCAATTGAGTGCTAAATAAGCCACAGATCAGCTGGGAAAAATCACAAAGCTGCTGCTAAATCAGATTAGGCCAGGACAGGACAAACTTAGGTGATTAGCAGACTTCAAATAAGCTAGCAATTAAGCTGAAAGTGCCAAGACCAGATAGTGAGCTTAAACCTAACTATATGAACTAAATATAAACCAAACCTCAATCCAACATCTTAAGTGAATAAGCCAGAAAAAGCTCTAGATCAGCAGCTCTAAAATCAAATCTGCTATAAGTACTTTTGACAGCAGAAAAGAAAAATGGCGCAAAATGGTTAAAAACTAATCTAATACAAACCAGCTTTAGAGGTCTTACTCTATCATCTACAAACTGACTAGAAAAGCCATAAATGGACAATAGATAAGCTTCAGCTGATTGTTAAGCTTATGAGGGCAGATAAGCTCTAAAACTAAAATGACAAATCAAAACTTAAAATAGCAATAAAATGACTAACTTACTCATGAATCAGCATACACTCTCCCTCGGAATTCTAGCATATTAACAATATTTCTCGGACATTACCCATTTCGACCCATGAGCAGCTTCAAACCAAACATACCCTATTGATCAGTTTAAGCAAATCCTCAAGTGAAATTAACTTTTTAAAACTGAAAACCAAGTTCACAAAACTAATTTTAATCTAAAAACAATTTTCACAAGCCAATAAGTTGTAATTCCAAATTAAGCTGTTTTGACTTTTTTTCTTTGACCAAAAGCAATAAATGAGAAATTAGCAACAGAAACTTAAAACCAACTCATGACATCAAAACTATACTTAAGAAGCAGAAACATTCAAAAAAAAATACGCATTAATATGAAAATTAAGCTGATGAACAAGACAGTTGACCAAAGGTTGACTTCCATTAAAAATTGAAAAACTGATTACAAGAATGTCTGAAATGTGACTTACAACTTTTGAATTAAAAATTACACTACGAAAAACAATAAAGGACAAGAAATTAAACTGGTAACAATTTTCTAAATGCGTAAAAATTGGACCCACTAACTAATGAAGAGAGCTCCCCTATTTATAGCCTACTGGAGAAGCTTCTGGGTTGTCCATGCTGGAAATCCGTGTGATGTCTCAGTCCTCCTAGCCAATCTTCACCCTTAGATCATCCCTTGCTCTCCACGCTTTATCTTAGCCGTTGGATTAGATTGAGTGATGTGGCGCCTCCAATCAAAGCCTCCCACGTGTCCCTGAACTTGTCAGATTCTTCCAGATATTACCCAATCATGAGGTAATAATTTCGTCCGACGTTAATTGGGTGGGTCAGTAACTAGGGTTTATGGTAAATGGGGATAAAAAACGCGCGTGTGATGCGTGTGTGTGTTTTTTATATATTTATTTGATTTTATGGGTTGACTGGGTTGTGACTGGGGTTTGGATCGGGTTTAATATGGAAACGGGTAAAGGGTTTATTAGTTGGGCTGGTGGATTGGTTAAGGTGTGGGATGGGCTGAGTTTGTTTAAGAATAAGGATTGGGTTGGGTTAGTTATAATTTGGATCCGGGTTTTATTTATAGAAAAGGTTTAAGGGTGTTAAAGTTCAGGGGACTAAATGTGTAATTTCTGGATTTTCAAGGGACTGAAGTAGCCATTTCATCAAAGTGATCTAAGGGTGATTTCTGACATTTGGTAGAACTCTAAGGTGGATTTTGACTTTTTGACCAAGCATGTCTTTCCCGGTTCGGCTCTGAGTCTTTTCCGTATCTCGTGCTCGTTTTCTTGATTTTCTTGTGTCTTTTGTTATTTTTCACGATATCCGTCCCTGCATATACAAAAACACAAAAACACAATATCTTTTGGCATTATGGACGGGTTTTTGGTCATTTTGGTCCGGTATTGGTCAAGAAAAGGTATGTGTTTAAGCACATACCAGTTACGTAAAAAGTCTTGGCTTAAAACGCTCGAAATAAAATATTTTTGAGACAAGGATGTCGAGTAAAGTTAAATAGAAGTCTCAAGGGCTAAACCTGTCAAAATTTAATAAAGTTTTCGGTTGGGACTTGTTGTGAGATCGAGAAGTCCCTAAAGGGTATAAGTTGTCCATTTTGAAACTTAAAGGTATAAAGTGTCAATTAACTAAAGTTCAAGGGTAAAGATTGCCATTTTTATAAAGTTCGAGGATAAAATTTGCCAATCCTAGATACTTAAAGGACTAAAAGGACAATACACTTAAAACCCTAATTTTAATTTAATAATATTATTAATAAATTATTATTATTATTATTATTATTATTATTATTATTATTATTATTATTATTATTATTATTATTATTATTATTATTATTATTATTATTATTATTATTATTATTATTGTTGTTGTTGTTATTATTATTAATATTAGAAATTAAAACCTAGTAACGAAACTGAAAGCGTAAAACGGGAAATAAAACTTATATTTGGATACAATTACTGAGAACTTGACATAACTAACCCAGGTTGCAAGCCGGAGACGTTTATCAACTGTATTTCATTTTGTTTTCCATCCAGATTGTTCCGGTGAGTTTATAGTCCCACTTTTTTTACTTACGTGTTTTCCAAATATGTGGGGAGATACATGCTATTAAACCGAACACAAGTATTTTCTTGATTGTTATTGCACTAGGCTAACTTACCTTATTGTTGGAGATTGAATTATTTATTTAAAAGACCCTCATATCATGCACCATTAGTCACCTGCTGGGTGAGCGCGAATATGTGAATAGATCTATTGGCCTGACGACCCATTTGTACTAACCGGATGGATATCTACGTGGTAGCCGGTTAGACAGATGCATTATATTTGATATCTTTAACTCGGGGGCAAGACCACTCTCATTTCAATCGTGATTGTGGAACCTGGAAACTGTTAACGCATTGCGTGTCATGAGGTTTAGTGCAATATTACCGAACTACGATATAACTGATTTCTCATATTTTAGCTTGTGTTCAAACTGATTATAATTTTAAACACTATAGATTCACTCAACCTTTGTGTTGACTTTTTAAGCATGTTTATCTCAGGTAACTAGGAGTATGGCAATGGCACGAAGTGGCTGTGGGCTTTCTTTTTACAAGAGTGTCCACTTTGTTATCATTCAATAAATAATGTAACTTTTATTATGTATTTCTGAACTTCCCTCTGGGACCTATCTTATGTACTCTGATATTAAATAAATGAATGATAACAATTTTATTTAAAAACGTCTCTTTTCGAGTCGTTTTCTATTTCCATGACTGAGAACCATGAAGTAGCACCCCAAGCTTATATTCCGCTGCGTAATCCGAAAATGGGGGTGTTACAACTGTTATACCAAAATGCCGTTCGGTTTAAAAAACGCTGGAGCCACGTACCAGTGTTTAGTGGATTCGGCCTTTCGGTCACAGATAGGTAGAAATCTCGAGGCATATGTGGACGATATGGTCATAAAGAGCAAAACCGAAAAGGAGTTACTTGCCGATGTAGCGGAGACATTCGACAACCTCCGAAGGATTAACATGAAGCTAAACCCCAAGAAATGCTCTTTCGGGGTAGAGGAAGGAACGTTTCTTGGATATATGGTGACGTCCGAAGGAATAAGGGCAAATCCGAAGAAGACAAGGGCTATCGTGGACATGCAGTCCCCAAATTCGCTCAAGGAGATGCAAAGCTTAAGTGGTAAGCTAGCAGCTCTGAACCGTTTCCTATCCAGGTCGGCATAAAAGGCGCTCCCTTTCTTTGAGACGTTGAGGAACATCACGAAAGAAAACCAGGACGAGTACCGATGGACAAGTCAAGCAGAGGCAGCTTTCCAGGAGATGAAGAAGATGATCCTTGAATTGCCTTATCTGGCAACGCCAAGGCCGAAGGAAGACCTATATGTATATCTCTCGGCGTCGAAAGGGGCAATGAGCGGGGTATTGTTGGTAGAAAGAGAAGGGAAGCAGATCCCAATACATTATGTTAGCCGAACATTACACGAGGCCGAACAGAACTACGCCCCCATTAAGAAGTTGGCTCTAGCCCTACTACACATGGCCAGAAGGCTACGAAGATATTTCGAAGCCCATCCAATAAAAGTCATCACTGACCAACCTATCAAGCAAATATTAAACAAGGCAGAAGCATCCGGGAGGATGGCCAAGTATATCGTGGAGTTGGGAGCCTACAATATCACTTACGTACCTCGGAGCGCTATTAAGGGACAAGTCCTCTCGGACTTCATAACGGAAATATCCGTGGAAGCATTGAGCCAAAGCATAAAAGAGGTGGGTAAGGAGATATGCAACATCTCCAACCAAGAACCATGGATACTGTATACCAATGGAGCCTCCAGCAAATCAGGTGCCGGAGCAGGCCTGGTACTGATTAGTCCGGATCAAACGGAATACACTTACGCCATCCAACTGAACTTCAAAAGCACCAATAACGAAGTAGAATACGAAGCTTTGCTAGCAGGGTTAAGAGTCGCTCGGAAAATGGAAATTCGAATGTTGGAAGTTAGAGTGGATTCCAATTTGGTAGCAAGTCAGATCAATGGGGAATTTGTAGCGACCAGGGATAACATGATAAAGTATTTAGCCAAAGCCAAGGAATACGTTGCATACTTTGATCAATTTAAAATCCGAAGCATCCCAAGGGCGCAGAACCAAAAAGCTGATATACTCAGCAAATTGGCGTCCATGGCTTTCGACCATCTGACAAAGAAAACCATGGTGGAAGTTTTAGAGAGACCATCAACGGAGGAGGAGATAGTCAACGCAATTGTGGAAGAAGAGGGGGAAAACTGGATGACCCCGATCGTTTGGTGCAAGCAAGAGGGCATCTGGCCGGAAGACCAAAACGAAGCTCGATCTCTTCAGATGAAAATAAACCAGTATACCATGGTAGACGATGTGCTTTTCAAAAAGTCCTATTTGGGCCCGATGCTAAGATGCGTTGGACCGCTTCAAGCCAATTATGTTATCCGAGAGGTGCATGAAGGAGCATGCGGAATGCACTCCGGGCCGCGATCCGTGGTGGCAAAGCTAATGCGGCAAGGGTATTACTGGCCCACCATGCACATAGATACTAGGGAAGTGATTCGGAAATGTGATTCTTGTCAAATACACGCGCCCGTTCCGAGGCTCCCCAAAACTGTTTTAACTTCAATAATGGCCCCTTGGCCCTTCTACCAGTGGGGGAAGGACGTCCTGGGTCCCCTGCCGGAGGCCCCGGGAAAAATAAAATTCATCATTGTGGCCATTGACTACTTCACCAAGTGGATAGAGGCCAAGCCGCTGGTCCGCACGACCGGGAAGGAAGTAAAGAAGTTCGTTTGGGAAAACATAGTATGCAGATTCGGTCTGCCCAAGGTGATCGTGACGGACAATGGAAGTAATTTCATCCATGACCCTTTCAAAAGCTGGTGCGAACGACTGAACATAACTCAGGTAAACACGGCTGTGGCACATGCTCAGGCCAACGGTTTGGTGGAAGGAGCGAACAAAAGTTTGATGAAAGGGTTCAAGTCGAGGCTCGGCAGGGAAAGAGCTGGATGGGTGGATGAGCTGCCGAACGTCCTATGGGCGCACCGCACATCACTAAAGACAAGAAACGGGGAAACACCATTCAGTCTTACTTATGGTAGCGAAGCGGTCATACCGGCGGAGATAGGGATGCCAACTTTTCGAACCATGAAGGTCAATGAAAAAGAAAATGACGAGGAGATCTTCCTGAATCTCGACCTCCTACAGGAACGAAGGGAAATGGCTGCCATACGAGAGGCGAAGTACAAAAAGAAGATTGAACAATATTACAACCGAAGGGTCCATCTCGAATCGTTCAAGGTAAGTACGAAAATATATACACGCGTGAAATAAAAGATTTTCGCTATGAACACCTAATTATTCCATTCCAGCTATAGCTTGTTTTACTCTAACTAACGTGTGAAACGAAAAATCATTAACTGTGAAAGGTAGGTGATTTTGTATACCGAAGGAATGAGGCTAGCAGGGTGGAGAATCAAGGAAAGTTAGGGCCAAATTGGGAAGGGCCTTACCGAGTCGTGGAGGCATACCAGACTGGATCCTATAAATTGGAAACGATGGAAGAAAAGGAGGTGCCCCGAACTTGGCACGCTGTTAACCTTAGAAAATGCTTTTTGTAAACGACTAAATATGTCTAATGTAAGCTTCCGAAAGGGGCTATTTGACTGATTTTAATGACAATTGCAGTTATTTTGGTTGTGGGGAAGCTTTTGTGTTACGTTTTGGACTTTTGCATTATTCGTTGTTTCTGAACATAATTAGAAAATGGCCCCCCCGAGAGGTTCACGCCCTCCGGGGAGTGTGTGGTCAATGTTCAAAGATGGTTGATACCCAGGAAAGGGGTTGCCATAATCCTGGCGGAAAGGCTGAACCACCTGTAATATTTCGAACATAAGTAGAAAGTGGTCCCTCCGAGAGGTTCGTGCCCTCCGGAGATCAGTGTTCCTTGTTTCTGAACATAATTAAAAAATGCCCCCCCCCCTCCCGAGAGGTTCACGCCCTCCGGGGATTGTGTGGTCAATGTTCAAAGATGGTTGATACCCAGGAAAGGGGTTGCCATAATCCTGGCGGAAAGGCTGAACCACCTGTAATATTTCGAACATAAGTATTAAGTGGTCCCTCCGAGAGGTTCGTGCCCTCCGGAGATCAGTGATCAATGTTCCTTGTTTCTGAACATAATTAGAAAATGCCCCTCCCCCCCCCCCCCCGAGAGGTTCACGCCCTCCAGGGAGTGTGTGGTCAATGTTCAAAGATGGTTGATACCCAGGAAAGGGGTTGCCATAATCCTGGCGGAAAGGCTGAACCATCTGTAATATTTTGGACACAAGTGAAAAGTGACCCCTCCGAGAGGTTCGTGCCCTCCGGAGATTTTGTGGTCAGTGTTCGGGAAGGAAAGGGTCATGCGACCAAAAGAAAAGGCAAGTCAGCAAAGGACACATGAAATAATACGAACGACATACATGTAAAATGTCAACAGCTTACAACGAATCAAAAGGCATTACATCATTTTCAAACAGACAAAAAGCGCTAACAGTTGCGCAACCGATTGATCATTACATTTGCTCAGAAAGAAAAAAAAATATATTAACAGTTCACAAATCAATCTAACGGTCTAGAGGCCTTGCAGTCAAAAGTTTCCAGGTCAAAACGAAGGGCCGCCAGAGGAATCATTGGGAGCAGGATCAGGGAACAGATCCATCATCTCCGGAACAGACCTATCCGCAGCATCACTAACTTTCAGTACATACGGATATTCCGCAGAAAAGAGACCATCATACAAAGGGTCAAGTTTCGCTTCAGCCTCCAGATCCAAATCATCCACCCCGGCCGCAATCTCGGCCACATCCTCCGGCTTGCGATCCACGGAGATAGCTTCTAAGAACCCAGACTGAGAGGACAAGCTGAAAGGCTCGGCCAAGCGTTGTTTATATTCGTAGCTATTCAGAAGCCGGCGAACCATTTCCGGAAGGAATTCTTTTACAAGTTTGTGACGCTCGACTTCCGTCTGGCCTAGCTTGACAGCTATGTCCATCCTTTCTTTGTACAGTTCGGTGCTGGTCTCTTTCTCGGCAACAAGCTTACCTTTAACGTCCTCCAACTCGACCTCAAAGGCTCTGACCCGTTCGGAGGAAGCTTTCCTCCCTTCATCCCTTACCTTTTCCAACTGGGAGAGCCGATTTTTTAAATCCGACTCCCTTACCATACAGCCCGTGTGCTCATGTTTTAGCTGCCGAAGCTCCTCCGCCTCTTGAGCTGCGCTTTCACACTCCGCATGAGCACTGCGTAGCTGTTGGTATTCTTTAAGGAGGACCTCATGCCGGCCCAGAATTTCCGCTTGAGCCGTCGCCCCTCGACCTGATAACACCCAGCCTCTTCGGATAGCCGCCGAATCACCCAAACTTTGAAAATGAATTTCTTTGCGAGGGGTGGGTAGGTTAGACATCAGATCCTTGCAGACGGCCGAGGTGTTTAAGCGGTCTCCCCTCTTGACTAACCACTCCGGAACGAACAGCACTGTCGGATCACCTTCAGCCATAGCTTTAATTTTACCGCGACCAGAAGCGGCCACGGGAGCACCCCCTGAAAGAAACAAGGCATCATAATCAAAGAAATGAACAGAAATAAATAACACAAGATAGATAGTCGAACAGCTTACCAGCGTGGGAACTCCCTTCGGTAAAACCTGCCCCCTCCGGACGGAGCCCAACATCTTCCGGTCGAAGAGAACGGATGGGGGAAGGGTTTGGGATGACCTCAACATCTGGCGAATCAGACTCTGGATCCTCCACGGGTGTCCTCGCCGTCCTCCTTCTCTTGACCACTCGGGTCGCTCCGCCGCTTCCCTCACCACGTTCAGCACGCCTTTCGGCCTGCAAAGCTCGCCGGGTGGCGGCTTGCCTTTGTTTTCTAAGCTTTGCCGTAACAACCCGACTGTTGGCCTTCTCAACCTCCTTTTCCTCTGCCGTCAGTTCGGGTATATCGGCATTTGACGCAGCCGGGAGAGTCACGAACAACTCATGACGCTCCCCCTCACCATACTCATCACCTTTCACCATGGAAGTGTCCTGGCGGGCAGCAGGGTTGATCAAGTACTCAGACATTAGCACGACTACAAAAAGAGAAAGTGAAACGATTAAATACAAGTATATATGGCACGAATCGGCTAAAAGGAAAGGGTAGAAAGGCGTACCTCTGCCCTCGGCGTCCTCAAGAACGGCTCGGAAGCCTGAATGCTCCCAATGAGAAGTTAACCCCACAGCATAAAGAAAGCCTTTCGGAATCGGAATGAGATCGATTATATTGGCGGCTAGCTTCTCGGCGTCCGCAATGGTAAACTCACCGTCCGGATAGGGATCCGAAATGTCAGAGTCGTGATGTCTCCAAGGCATGGCGAAAGGGATCGCCCGCCTGTTTATCAGAAAAAAATCATTTTTCCAGCCCTTCAACCCGGTTAGAATCTCTCGGAAACAAACCCACTTCCCCTTCCCGCCTCGCTTCTCGAAGGAAAACCAGTGGCCCTGCTTGCTCAACTTATAGAAATCCCGGTAGAGCGGAGTGGTAGGAACAACGTCCAAACTCCGACAATACACCTCGAAGAGTGTAACACGATGTACGCCCAACGGAACCATTTGAGAGATGTGCACCTTAAAATACCTGATGACACCCAGCAAAAAAGTAGAGAAGGGCACGCTAAGACCTCCCTCGTAAAAGTACTCCAGGTACAAGCCAATGACATCTCTCGGCAGCTGGTCCATCGTCATGTCCGGCGGGGGTAGTCTGGGATGCAGTTCCTCCGGTATGCCTGCATCCGTCCTCACCATAAACAAATCTTCCTCACTCATTTGGGAGGTATATTTTTTAACGTCGAACTTAGGAAGATACCCTTCGACCTCTTGGGTGTCTTCTTCATAAACCAAAGAGGGAGAATTCGACATGATTAACCGGATGGCAAATGAAATCGTTCGGATAAAATTAAGAGTGAGTCTCTCAGAAAATTTGTCAGAGCAAGAAAGTTACAAGTGGTAAAAAAAAGAAATACCGCAGAAATGGCGCTATTTATAGGCGAAAAAGAAAAAATGAAACGACGTGCGTTGTCAGTGGGTGAGGTGGCACCCTCTCACTCGTACGATATATGCATGCGCACGTGTCGACGTTTCAGAGCCCCAGTAAAAATGGCGGTGATCCTTAACAAGAGGTAATAATGTTTTTTGGCGGTTTGCGCATGGGTCAACTCTCCGAATACCGAACGACCCAGTCCTTTCGGAACTAGTGAAATTGGACTCCGAGGATTCTCAAAGTATCACAACATTGGCAAAATCGATATTATGATACTGGGGGGGGGACATGTTGACGCATATGTCCGAACGGACTGGATCTCTCGGTTGGCCGGACGAAACAAGGACCTCCGGAGTAATCCGGACGGCTCAAAGGCCGTCCGGCATATACAGGTATAAAGCATGGGACAAGTGGCATCTCCTCTTGTACAGATGGCAGCTGCAGACACCATCGCCGCCGCCCAGGATTTACGGGATATTGTCGGGGACATATCTCCTGAATATCCGGCGCCGCCAGTACAGGTATCGAGGCTGAGTACTATAAATACTCAGCTCACTTACTACTCTTAACTAGTGTGTTTTTACCCGTATTTACTTCTCACTATAATTGATAGCCCTTTCGGAACTCCAAGTACTTACTCTCACACCGGAGGTGGGTCCTGGGATAACACCCGGGGCGAGCCTAACGTGTGCTGTGCAGATACCCGAAGGACCTCCAGTAGCCGAAGGGATCAGCATCCAGGCCTCCCGGAAGAACCCTAGCTGAGTTCAACCGGAGGGCCCTCTTTATTTGTCCGAAGTGGTTGCAAGAAATTACTTCAACAAACTTGTAGTACCAGATACTGATTTTGAAGAAAGAGAGACTTTCACACCCTGTTATTGCAAATAACAAAGAATAAGTAATGAGAAGTTGTTGTATCCTTATTTTGGCCTTAGATGTGATGGAGCAATTCGTTTGTCATTGTGTTTTGTGAGATGTACTGGTCATAAGTATGTAGTGGTCTTTTAGTCATTTTAGTTTTCTTGTTTATGTTTCTAGTGGAATTGTAATATTGTGGTTTTGTGTAGGGGCATCCTTTTTAATTGACTTGTTATGAAGGTGAGTTGCCATTTCTTTTGTAATTTGTTTTTGGGTTTGATCCCTTTTATATATATTGCCTAAAAAAAAAAAAAAAAAAAAAAAAAGTTGACAATGGAACATATGGTCCAATTTGGTAATTGTACTCTTTGAACATATGGTTCAATTTAGTAATTGTACTTTTTGAACATATGGTCCAATTTGGTGATTGTACTTTTTTATGTTCTAGCTTGATAGTTATAGTTACGACAATGAGCTAGTTTAGTAATTCAAGTTTTTCTATGATGCAATTAACCTTGTTTACACCTATAATTAGCTGGTATTTCAGTCTCAGATGTTTCTGCAACTCCTATTAAACTGAATTAAAATACTTACCTCTCTCACATGGGCTTGTTTATCTGCTTCGATATAGATATAGTTCTTCAAATGGTCAAGGGAAATGACTCATCTAATCTGCAACTTAGCGCCTCTGTCAATGCAATTGTGCATTAAAGAAACAACCACCTTTTTCTCATGACCAATCTATCATGTAACGGAAAGACAACATGGTCAACGGACTCGATTAATATAAAGACAGCGTTATGACTTATGAATAGAGAAATGGTTTACAGCATACCACACACTTCACCGACCACAACTTTGGATCACGAAAAAAAGGCAAGAGAGCTTGTTGTTCCATCTCATTAGCGTTATCATCACTATCATCATCATATTCTATATGATTCCTAGCAAATCTCTCCTGAATCTTTCTCTCAAGAGCTTCGATGTCTTCCTGGTCATCATCACGTGGCAAAGGAAGATGACGCACTCTTGGTGCATCCTCTTCATGTATATCGACTCTCTCGTGTCTATAAAGTCTGTATGCCAAAAACCCATCATTAACATAAATAAAATTACCATGTACCAGAAAATATAGGAATATATTCCGGCTGTTAGCCAATGATTTTGTCTATGATCATGTAATAAACTCATAGATGATCATGGCATAATCCAGACAGGAAAACACTACATGGAGAGATGTCGGCATTTTTGTATGATCATTGATCAGTTGACGTATCAACCAAATCAAGCCGACGGATCACCTTCTTTGATCCATTTTTGTCTTTTGTTTCACCATCACGAACTACAAACAACGTGTGCTTGTAAAGCATAATATGGACAAAAAAGATATAAGTCAGTAATAGTTAATCTTTTTAACACTAAGCAATCATAGTAAATAAAAACCAGGAAAATGCATTTATTGCAATACTTGGCCATGGAGATAAAGAAGAATAATTTCGAAATTTGACATGATAATTATAAATCAACCTATTCTACTCTCAACAATTTCAAAACTTCATACCAATAAGGAGGTTGTTCACGTTGGAAGCCATTTAGTCAAAACAGATGGTTAAAATAAGCACATAAGCCAGAAAAATAAGCTAACCCAAAAACTCTCTAAATCAACCCATTCATAAGCAAATGGTTCAAGATTTCCATTCATGTAGTTTATTTCTAAAATACATATATTTTTTTTTACGTGCAACCCTTTATTTTAGCTTAAATTATTTGTGGTGCAAATTTAGTACTTGTAGTCACAACACCTTTTAAAGAACCTTGTGTCCGTTTTTTATCTCGCCATGAACACTTTTAAGGCTTTTTAACAAAATAATTTAAAAGGAAAGTTAGGTTTAGATTAATGAGCATGCTTTCATAAGTTGATAGAAAAGTGTAATGCTTGGTTGGTTTTAATTTTAACTAGACAAGTACTCATGTATAGCAACGAGATTTTATAGCCGCAGATAATTGATAAAAACAAACTTTATGAGTTATAAACGAAAAATAATAAAAGTTTAAGAATTTGAGAATTAAACACGATTTAAACCGAATAAAAATAATATCAATGAGTTATAAACGAAAATAATAATATAAGTTTTATTTTATATATAGTAAGATAGATTGACAAAATTAAGTTTGTGAAAGGGCTAATACTATATATTTTAAAACCTATAGGGTTCAAACACTTACTTTATTGATTTGGCCCTGTAAAACACTTGCGTGCAGGCATTGAAGAACAAATTATTTGTCATTGTTTAAAGTTGATATTATTCATTTTCACATTTTATTACCAAAAACTTTAATTGTTAATATGTCAACAATATGATTTTATTGGGGTTAAATACTATACTTTGTTAATATGATATTAATATAATATAAATGATTTTATAAAATATTTTGTTAAACAAAATTCACCCTGGTCCAAGTATCAACTTTTTTAGTTATTTATGTACGTATCAAGTTCTTTTTTTCTTTTTTTTTTAATTATTATTATTATTATTATTATTGTTGTTGTTGCTGTTGTTATTGTTGTTATTATTTATACAGGGAAAAACAAGTTAAACATAACGACTCAAATATTGTTCGATGTACATATTTGATATGACATATTTGGTTTGCCTTAGAGTATCTACAATGCATCAAGTCTTAAAAACTTGATGCATTTAATGCATTTAATGCAAATATCATTTAATGCCCAAGACTTCTATGAAAAACTTGATATTTACCAAGCTTTTGCAAAAATCTTTTCAAAAAACTAGTCATGCAATTGAAAAAACTATATCAAAAAGGTTTATGTTGTTTATGGTTTGCCTTTTATGTGTTAGATCGACTTATGTTAAAGTTAAAAAAAAATCGAGTTATGTTGTTTATGGTTTGCCTTTTTTTGATGTACCTTTTATGTGTCAAAATTTTAGTGTTGTGCAAAATGCCAAAAGAAGACATATTGCACATTAACCAGACATAAAGGTGGCAAATTAACAAGAAAACCCAACTAACTAGTTATTCATTGTTATGTAAGATATAACTAGTTATTGTTTTTCCTTTTCTTTTCTTTTGGGCGCAACAATAAACTCTAAATAAGCAAACCCAATATCAAAAAATAAAAAAGAGAAAGCCC
The DNA here is from genome assembly GCA_021014915.2 of Artemisia tridentata subsp. tridentata. Taxonomy (NCBI): domain Eukaryota; kingdom Viridiplantae; phylum Streptophyta; class Magnoliopsida; order Asterales; family Asteraceae; genus Artemisia; species Artemisia tridentata. The sequence continues at coordinate 2,995,914 of CP139506.1, forward strand.
AAAAAAAAAAAAAAAAACAATAATGATAACATATAAACATTTTTCTTCAAAAAAATATTAATTATAAAAAAAGATACATATAAAAAAAAAATTTATAAAAACTTCCCAAAACACTCTTGTCGCAACGCGCAGGCTACCACGCTCGTTTTGATATAAATATAGCTTATATCAACTAAAAAGTGATGGTCAAAAAATTTTAGAGTTATATAAGTCATTTACGACACTATTATCTATCTATATTAAAACCCAACTCTGTCAAATGCAATAAAATATCATTTTTTACTGTTCATGCTACAGTAGCCGAGCTTCTTTTTTTTTTTTTTTTTTTTTTTTTTTTTTTTTTTCTGTTTTTGTTTTTATTATTTTTCGTACAAAACGGGCTCGAAAAATTATGAAACTTGCGCCATTATTAACGAAATAATTTTCCCAACAAAAACGAATATAAATATGCAATACTTTCTCGAAATCAATATATTTATCTTTGTTTTTGTTTTTATTATTTTTCGTACCAAACGGCCTCGAAAAATTATGAAACTTGCGCTATTATTAACGAAATAATTTTTTCAACAAAAAAAAGTTAGGGAACACCCCCACCCCCTCCCCCCGCAACGCGGGGGTCGTCCCACTCGTTTTGACTAATAACAACATGATAAAAAATTAAAAATGTTTCAATTGCTTTTACGTTGGATTGAGTAAAGAGTGGAGGGCACTTTGATAATGGGTTGAGGGCAAACATCAAAGAAAGCCCAATAATTTCTTTTGGCATTTTGAAGTGAGTTTAAAATTTAAGTGATTATATGATATTATATGTGTCGAACAAATATAGTTCTTGATTTTTAACCATCCTAAATATAAGAAGGTCAAGGTTTGTCGGCGTATATGGCCGACTGACCCTAACCGAACGGCCACGGTCGTTCGGATAACGAATAACTCCAGAAATAGATCAAGACTGAGAATATATATTTCCGGCGTACATGGCCGAAGGGTCCAAACCGAACGGACCTAACAGGTCGTTCGGTCTGGCGTACAACTAAGTCAGAACAAACCCCGGTCACATACGTCCGAACGATGTGATCCGGACGAAGACCAATACCGGACGGATCATATGGCCGTTCGGCCCAACGGCTAACTCCAGATCAGAAAGTCAACCTTAATATAAGTAGTATGTGACAGAAGTGCAGGAGCCATGGCAGGTCAGAAGAAAGGCCCAAACAGGGTAAAGTCCCAGTTGCCGCCCAAAAGTGTCGCCATCACATTTGGACTCATCCGATGGGGACAAAAACAGGCCTCCTATATAAAGGAGCAATCTCCACAGTAATGGTAACACACTTTTTACACACAGTAATTATCCTACTAATATATTTATTATCCCACCTTTCGGTACTTACTCTCACGCCGGAGTCGGGTCCTGGGGTCACACCCGGGGCGAGACTAACGCGTCTACTTTCTTAGCAGCTGTCCGAAGGACTTGACGACCTCAAGGCCGAAGGACATTTTGGAGCATCATCCAACCCGCAGAAAAATACTTAAACATTGGCGCCATCCATGGGACCGGCATTCAATCTACCGAAGCTATAGAATGTCAGGTTCTGAACGTCCGGAAGGTTCGGGAGGAGAGAATCTTGGAACTCCGCCCGTCAACCATACCGGAAGCAAAAACACCGAGTCTCCTTCAGTCACCAGAGAATAGATAGAAGAATATGTTTCGACCCTCAAGTCCATGATCCTGGAACACAACCGAACGAGCACTGTCCAACCAATGCATCTGGATTTTCTTGAAAAAGACAGCCCGGATAAAGCCAGAGCAGCTAAGGAAAAACAGGGGATCGTTACGGGAGACAAGATACCAGATTCAGACTTGGGGAAACCCTTCAAGGAAGTCCGAAAGTCACCCTTCACTCGGCGTCTAATTGAGTTTTCCGCACCAAAACATAGGATGCCCGCTCATATCAAGCTGTACGACGGATCAACAGATCCCCAAGATCATCTCAACAGATTCACCGGAGCGGCGGGGCAAGGAGAATGGCCCATGCCCGTGTGGTGTAGAATGTTTCAGCAAACATTGGACGGGAGTGCCCGAGGATGGTTCGATCGCCTTCCTCCGAATAGTGTGGACGAGTGGGCAGACCTCCGGACTCAGTTTGAAGCGCGCTTCTCCCTACACAAAGCGTGCACTAAAGACCCTACAGAGATAACAAAAATTGTAAGGAGGGCTAATGAAACATTGCCCGCCTTCAAGGAAAGATGGACTATCGAAACTGGATTCATACAGGGAGCCCCTGAAATCATGAGAATCTCTTCATTCATGAATGGTTGCAAGTGCCCAGAGTTAGCCAAACGGTTTTCCGACAAGGTTCCTCGTACGGTTGATGAAATGATGATCCGAGTGGATGATTATGTGCGAGCAGAAGAAGCATTCGTCAACACTGAATTGCCTCAAGGAGAGAGTAGGGATCGATACAGAAGAGCACCCATCGGGTCTTCTAGAAGAGACGACAGAGCGCACCGTAGGTATGGAAATGAAAGCAGGAATGAAGGACGATACGGCTACCCGAGCAGAGATCGCTATGATCAGGGTAAACACCGTGACCGACCAGCGCCGTACCTACCGGCACGAAACGATTATCAGGGTCGAAGTACCCCTCGGTTGACGCTGGAGTCACTCACAAAACCGCCGAAAGAAATCTTAGCCACCGAACACCAGCTACGATTGCCTCCCCCTAAGCCAATGCGAGACCCGCCCAAAAAAGAAAATCAAGATAAGTATTGCGACTACCACGGGGAGAAGGGACATTTCACAAATGATTGCTACCAATTAAAGAGGCAATTGGAGTTAGCTCTGGAATCGGGAAAGTTAGATCACCTAATAAAAGATGTGAGGCAAAGGGGAAGAGGTGCCCCGAAAAGAGAGGCGCCAGCCAAAGACAAGGTTATCAACATGATTGGCGTCAAACCGAATCAGCAAAAAGGCAAGACAGGAAAGCATGAAGAAAAATGGATGAGGACCCCAATCACCTTTCCCCCCATACCCATGGGAAAGAGGTCGGACGAGCCGCTTATCATAAAAGCTATGGTAGAAGGGTATCCGGTAAAAAAGATATTCGTAGATGAAGGGGCGGCTGTGGAGGTTATGTTCGAACATTGCTTCGATAACCTAGGTCCCGAAATAAAAGCCAAATTAGTGCAAAAACAAGAGGACCTTATCGGATTCAATGGACAAGAGGCCAAATCATTAGGAGAGGTGGAACTGGATGTGTCAGTCGGGGAAGGCGGATTATACAGGGATATCGTCATGAAGTTCACCATCGTGCGTGCCCCTTCCCCGTACGACATCATCCTCGGAAGAATTGGATTGAAGACGTTAGGGGCCATCCCCTCAACCATACACGCTATGTTAAAATTCCCAACTTCCAAAGGAATAGCCACTTTGAAAACTCAACAGATGATCACCCCGGCAAAAACAGTATTCCAAGAGAAAACCGGCGAAGACAGTATTCGCCGAGAAGAGGAGCTGGCCGAAAATGGGATGCACCCAAACATGGGCCAGCCGCATGGAAGAGAGGAAAAAGCGACAAGGAGGAAGATCCAGTTCAGAACACAGATGAAGAAGTTCACGTATCAAAAGAATGAGGAAAGCAAGAAAAGCCAAGGCAAGCTAAGTCCGGACGGGGAAGATCCATATCAAACAACCGAAGCACCCCGGCAAGGCCCAAACTAGGCAAAAGCTGGAAGGGGGAAGATGGTGACCCAGAAGGTGGCACGAAATTAGTCCAAGGAAATATTTTCTTTAATGTAAGGCTATGAGCCACTATGAACAAACTCATTATGAAATATTATATATTCTCCTTCGACTTGTAGAGGAGAAAATTTTCCCACATTGTTGTTGCAAGCAAAGACGAGGCAGTCACGCGGCTCCGGTGAGGATTAGCTACCCTCATCCGCGCCGCGCAGCCAAAATCAAGCCGAGGCGTATCCGCCCTTAACGGCTATAGTTGATCCTTGTAATAAAAAATCAAGCCGAGGCGTATCCGCCCTTAACGGCAATAATTATTCCTCAAAATTTAGCCGAGGCGTATTCGCCCCTAACGGCAATAATTAATTCTTAAAATTTGACCGAGGCGTATTCGCCCCTAACGGCAATAATTATTCCTTAAAATTTAGCCGAGGCGTATCCGCCCTTAACGGCAACAATTATTCCTCAAAATTTAGCCGAGGCGTATTCGCCCCTAACGGCAATAATTAATTCTTAAAATTTGACCGAGGCGTATTCGCCCCTAACGGCAATAATTAATTTTTAAAATTTGACCGAGGCGTATCCGCCCCTAACGGCAATGATTAATCCTCAATGGTGTGCCGAGGCATATCCGCCCCAACGGCCACAGTCGATACTAAAAAACTAAAAGAAAGCGCCAAGGCATATCCACTCCTAATGGCAGTAGCCGGTCCTAAAAATTATGAACTTAAAAACTATTTCCAATGTCGAAGGGAAATCCAAGGTACATTCAGCAACACAATACGGCAAATAAGGAGGCAATCACACAACAAGATCCGCAAGATACATACCTAAGACACAAAATAAACATAGCAAAAGTCATATGCACCTTGATCGGCAACCCTCAATATTTGCAACAAAGAGGGAGAGCGCTGAAGTAAATTCGTCCTTAACGGAAACACGGAAGTTTAAAAACAAGGGAACCGAGCGCGTTCGGCAGACAATACGGCAAGTGACGAGGACCATACAACGCATTTTGCAAAATATATACGCATAAAGAATAAAGAAGCATGCATAAGTAACAAGACCAAAGATAGCAAAGGTAAACAGATTGTCATTAGCAAAAAGACCGGAGGTGCGGCCTCCCAGTCAAGACAAGTTACAATCACCAACGTTCCGATAGGACCTATCCGAATCTATAATAGTTCATTACACAACAAAATAAAAGTAGCCACATGCGGCACATCGGCAAATATTATCTCCAAACGATAAAAGGGTTGAGTAAAAGCTTCAAAAGGCATCCGGAACAGCCTTGATCCATAGTCAAAATGGAGGCAGTCCGGACCCACAGCAAACTAACTTAAGACTCAGCATTTCCTTCGACATTTTCTTCAACATTTCCTTCGGCATTTTCAACAACATTCGCCTCGGCTACAGTAACCAAACGGCCCTGGACCACCACAGTCCCTTCGACCACACCACTCCCACCATCAACGCCAACATTTGCATTTTCGGATGTGACATTCTTACCGGCAGACTCATCGGCAGTTAAGGTTTCAGTTGATTCGGCAGGAGCAGGATCCGGATAGAGCTCTAAGATCTCAGCCTTCGGCCTATAGAAAGCACCGCTAACCTTTCGAATATACGGATACTCAGTGACAAAGAGTTGGTCGAATAAAGCCTTATATTTTGTCTCAGCATCCAAATCCAGATTCTCGAAGTCGGCTAAAATCTCGGCGGCTTGTTCCGGAGTGCGGTCAACAGAGATCCCACCTATGAACCCAGCGTCAGACGAAAGGTTGAATGGAACAGCCAAGGATTGTTTATATTCATGACTGCCAAGAAGACGGCGGACCATTTCCGGAAGAAATTATTTAATCACTCGAATGCGTTCTATGTCAGTGGTACCTACCCGAACCGCCAAATCCTCTCTCTCCTTTCTCAATTCCTGGTTATCTTTCTGTTCGTCAGCCAACAATTGCTTGATTCTGTTTAACTCAGCTTCCAACGACTTAAGCACTTCTCCTTGCCCCTCTTTCTCTCTTACCAGTTCAGAAACTCGCCCAGTTAAATTCTGGATAGCAACCTGACAGTCCGTGTTCTCGGCCTTCAGCTTCTCCAACTCAGCCGAATCCTGTCCGACACACTTCTGATGAACCGCTGTGAGCGTATTGAACTGATCAAGTAGAGTCTCAAACCGAATGAGGATGTCAGACTGTGCAACGGAACTCTTTCCAAGCAGCATCCAAGCACGGTTACAAGCATCTTCATCGCATAAGCTTGCCAAGTACTCCTCCTCTCGGGGAGTGGACAGATGAGCCATCAGATCTCGGCAGACGGAGGAACCTGTCAAACGGGCATCCGCCGTAACGGTCCACTGGGGCACGAAAATATCCCCCGAAGCAAACTCATCTTCACCCATCTCGTCAAAACCCTCCACATGCAACTTCTTCTTTCCCCGTCCATGCGAAACTACGGGACTTCCTGCTATAAAAAAATAATAATAAGTGATAATATATAATGGTCGGAACACACGCGCAAGAAATACATACAAAAAAAAAGAGAAGGAAAAACAAGAAACATACCATCTTCACCAGAGACAAATTGGCTACTCGCCCCTTCTTCTCCTTCTGGTTGACCGGCGGAACCGCCCGGAGGGAAGGAACGAAGAGGAGCAGGCGCCAAGATAGGTCCGGAGGAATCCAACTCTATGATAGGAGTATCAACATGGGTTTTGCTCTTCTTTGACTGTCGAGGGGTGGCACCTTCTCCAGCCTAGCGTTTTCCCGAAACTGGGGGCCCTTTACTTCCCCCAGCACCCTCTCCTTTCGCCTTTTGACTTGAGCGCGCAGCAGCCTCTTTTCTCCTCTTTGCTTCCAAGACTTTCTCATTTGGTACTTCGACGGCTAGCATCGCAACGGTTTTGTCCGGGATGTCCGCATTGGACAGAGCAGGCGCTGTCACATGCAACGGCAAAGTTTCGCCCTCACGAAGAGGGTCCCCCTTACCCATAACAGCCCCCTTTCGACGTTCAGGCTTACGTAGATACTCTGCCATTGTTAAATCTACAAACAAACAAGTCAAGAATACATATATCACTCGGTTGAAGATACGCAATAAATAGCAAAAAAAAAAAGAAGAAGATAAAGGGCAGGCTATACCATTTCCTTCGGCGTCTTTAAGCGCCGCCCGAAATCCGGAATGCTCCCAGTGAGATGTCAGCCCGAGTGCATAATGGAACCCTCGGGGAATCTGGATAAGGTCAATCACCTGTTCGGCAAGTCTGTTAGCATCAGCAACGGAAAACTCTTCCGCAGGAAAAGGATCTGAAATATCTGAATAATGATGTCGCCACGGCATGGCAAAGGGAATAGCTTTTCGGTCTATCAAAAAGAACTTTGTCTTCCATCCTTTTAATCCGGTTAAAATCTCATTAAAACAAACTCTTTTTTCCCTTCCTCCCCTCTTCTCGAACGAGAACCACTCACCCTGTTTACTCAACTTATAAAATGCTCGGAAAAGGGGAGTCGTGGGGACAATGTGCAAACTCCGACAGTATACTTCAAATAAAGTGGCCCGATGTAAGCCCAGCGGAACCATCTGAGAAATATGAACTTGCCAATGCCTGATAATGTCCAGCAAAAATGATGAGAAGGGCACGGTAATGCCACCTTTGGCGAAATCCTCTAAATACAGTCCTATGACATCCGGAGGTAACCGATCTATCGTCATATCAGCTGGCGGGAGTCTCGGATGAAGATCCTCCAGAATATGATTTTCCATTAACAGCATGGTCATGTCTGTCTCGTCCATTTTGCTAGTATACTTTCGCATATCAAACTTTGGAACGAAACTCTCAGCTTCCGGAAGGTCATCTTCCCGGGAAGAAACGGACCGGCGGGACATCGCTTTACCGAAGGATATGTAGAGTATAGCCGAACAACAAATGATAACAAGACAAGAATAGTGGGAAACGTACCTTTGATTCGGACGAACGGCAAAACGAGCAAATGAAAAACGTTAGGAAGGGACGAAAGGGTAATGTGTCAGAGATGAGAAATAAATTACAGTGGGTAAAATGAGTTGAATGGCGCTATTTATAGGCAGAAAAGAAAAGGCGCGAAACGTCGTGTCACATAAGACACTGACGTGGCATCTCCTTGTCCATACGATGACGCATGCCTCCACGTGTCACGACCTCAAAAACACGGTAAAAACGACGGCGCCCAAATAATCAAAGGCAATAATGACCTTTGGCGTTTTATGAACGAATAGCATTAAACCGGAACCATCAGACCTACAATGTCGGCAGACCGAGAGACAATTTTTTCAAAGTATCACACTATCGCTTTACGATACTATGATACTGGGGGGGACATGTCGGCGTATATGGCCGACTGATCCTAACCGAACGGCCACGGTCGTTCGGATAACGAATAACTCCAGAAATAGATCAAGACTGAGAATATATATTTCCGGCGTACATGGCCGAAGGGTCCAAACCGAACGGACCTAACAGGTCGTTCGGTCTGGCGTACAACTAAGTCAAAACAAACCCCGGTCACATACGTCCGAACGATGTGATCCGGACGAAGACCAATACCGGACGGATCATATGGCCGTTCGGCCCAACGGCTAACTCCAGATCAGAAAGTCAACCTTAATATAAGTAGTATGTGACAGAAGTGCAGGAGCCATGGCAGGTTAGAAGAAAGGCCCAAACAGGGTAAAGTCCCAGTTGCCGCCCAAAAGTGTCGCCATCACATTTGGACTCATCCGATGGGGACAAAAACAGGCCTCCTATATAAAGGAGCAATCTCCACAGTAATGGTAACACACTTTTTACACACAGTAATTATCCTACTAATATATTTTTTATCCCACCTTTCGGTACTTACTCTCACGCCGGAGTCGGGTCCTGGGGTCACACCCGGGGCGAGACTAACGCGTCTACTTTCTTAGCAGCTGTCCGAAGGACTTGACGACCTCAAGGCCGAAGGACATTTTGGAGCATCATCCAACCCGCAGAAAAATACTTAAACAAGTTTAGATGAAGATTAATTAACTTGAATACGAAATAAACAAGAACAAATTATTTGTAATTGTTTAAAGTTGATATTATTCATTTTCACATTTAATTACCAAAAACTTTAATTGTTAATATGTCAACAATATTATTTTATCGGGGTTAAATACTATACTTTGTTAATATGATATTAATATAATATAAATGATTTTATAAAATATTTTGTTAAACAAAATTCACCCCGGTCCAAGTATCAACTTTTTTAGTTACTTATGTACGTATCAATTATTATTATTATTATTATTTTATTTATTTATTTATTTATTTTATAAAAACAACACTTTTATTAGAATAATAACCATAATGTTACAAGAAATTAGTGGGGAGCCTCGACACATAACGACTCAAATATTGTGTTGTGTACGTTGTTTATGGTATGTCAATATGTTTTAACGCTTTTAAGCTATGAAAAATGCCAAAAGATTGATTTGATGTACCTTTCATATAATTAGTGGGGAGCCTCGACACATTGATTTGATGTACCTTTCATATGGTTTAACGCTTTTAAGCTATGAAACATTGATTTGATGTACCTTTCATATGGTTTAACGCTTTTAAAACATTGATTTGATGTACCTTCCATATGGTTTAACGCTTTTAAGCTATGAAAAATGCCAAAAGATATTGCACTGATCAAGACATAAATATTTATTGGTAGATATAAAGTTATTGCTTTTTCTTTTCTTTTCTTTTTCTTGATGGGTACCTTTCATTAGTTTACGTTGAAACGCGTGGCGTGAATTTATTGTCGAGTTCATGAACATGATGACGTCACTTAATTATGTATGATGTCACTTAATTATGTTTGATCTTACCTAATTCATTAGTCATTGTTTTTTCTTTTCTTTTCTTTTGGGGCGCACCACCGTACTCTATATAATCCTCACAAGAAAACCCAAGTAACTAGTCTCCTTTCCATATTCGGAAAATTATGCCTTCAGCTATCAGAGCCTTACAAGATATCTGCGCACGTGGCGTCGCAGCATTGCACGGTTTAGCTGCAATTCTGGGTCGCCTCTTGCCCGAGGATGGTGTTGTTTTGCCCCAACCTACACTTAATTCTATCATTACTTATTTACTTGCTTTCATAGCAATCAAAGCACAGTGCCATCCTCATTTCCCTTATATAACACACCATAAGTCAGTTTTGGCTGCTGTTATCTGTGTAGTTATGTTTGGTTTCGCTTCTGCCGCCGAACATATCGCCACGCGTGTTGATGATCAACCTCCTGTTCTCAAGGGTGTAGCTCGTACTGGAAGGATACTCTGTTTGTTCCTTTTTGTCATCATTCTCACATATCTCTCCTGTTTTTGATCATATTTATGTTGACCCAATCCCGATTCATTGCTCGGTTTATAACATGTATTTAGTATGTTATGAAATAAGCGTAAAGCCTAAGGGCCGAATATGTATTTACTCGTTGTTGTATACGTTGTCTGATCATCATTTGATCATCATTTCATAGGTACTAGCCCTAGCTAGGAATACATTGTTTAACGTTTGTCGAAATAATGCCATTTATTATATATGCTAATATTTTTCCTAGTCCTTGCTAACATGGCATATTTTCAAGTTTTTAAGGGAGGCAACTCAAATTTATCTTTTTGTTTGCCGACTGACATGATAACGGTCAGGGAGTTCTATAGTTGGTACTTGGTAGGAAGGAACAGAGTGACAAGCTAGTAGTTGGTGCCTTGGTGGGATTGATCATGAATTCTGCAAATCTACATCCAGATGATAATTTGTATATACATATCCAGTATCAGTATATATATGCTTGTTCAGGTTGGATGTACTTGTTCATTAGCTCGGATTATGTTGGATTCATGTTTCCAGAAGGTAACGTGTTGATGGTTGCGAGTTTAGAATGGCTATTTGCGACAGGTGCTGCATTGGGTCTGTACATAAATATGATTCACAATTGCACAATATTAGATAGGGTTATGTTCATCCAAAAGTAAGCTCAATATTTAAATGCCGAATTACTGTCTGTTTCTAGTGAACCAAATTGGTTTGCTCATGAGTAAGAGACCATGAACTCAATTTTGACCAAAAGTAATGTGATCACTTTTGTACTTATTTCTAACCCAACACATGCACTCATTCATTGCATCTCGATAAGTAGTACTTATGATCAGGATGTCACAAACATAACACATATACCATCGTAGCAATTTTGGTTAGAAATAAATTTAGTCAAAATAGATCAAAAGTTGCACAGAGCCAGAGAGTTATTACCCCAACATGCCATTTTATCACAGTACACATGACACAAGCTGATAAAAACTGAAAGAAGGCAAGGAATTTAGTCAACAGTACAAGACATTAGTTTTTTGTCATATTAACATCCAACGCAAAGTTATCAAAAACATTCATTTCTCGTCCCCGCTATACAATTGCCACAAAACCCGAAACAAATTATATCCGGGTCTCGGCCGGATATATCCGGGTCTTGGCCGGAAAAGCCGGGTCTTGGCCAGAACAGCCGGGTCTCGGCCGGATATAGCCGTGTCTTGTTTGTATAGTGGTGGTTTAGAAAGATATAACTTTGAAATTATATTAAAAAAAGCTTTTATAACCTCAAAATGTCACACATTGTAAAGACTCAATGCGTGACAACTGACAAGTATTGACGTAACTCATACTTTGTAACTACAAGTTTTTGAACGATCAAACATGCGGTTCAGGCTAAGATGCCGACCATTATAAGTTCACATAAGCTTCACAATGGAGTTTAATTTCGCATGTTCCAAAAATGTTAAACGGAAATTGAGTCTTGAACATAGAACCACTGTGTTACTGTACACACGCTATTACCAGTTGTATGTGTCATTAGTTCTCTATAACAGTTTCACGTTTCTTTACTATACCACAACTTAAGCAAAATTATCAGTTGATCCTCGTAAGAGATCACTACTGCTAGGAAACATGATGGTCAAATCTTTTATCTACACGAATAGTTTAGGGGTTGAAGGTGACTAGTCAGAACCATGGTCCCGTAGCCGTTAGCAGTAGTTCTAATTAAATTATACTTGAGTAGTAATGTGTAAAGTGAATTAAAAGTAGTGTTAGAGTTTCAATGCTTGGTTTAGGGTGTGTTTGGCACGGTTAGCGTGATTAAAAGCTTGTTGCCAACAAGCAGAAAAAACAAACGCTACGTTTTCTAAAACAAGCAGTTTTTTTACATAACCCTTTTATAATACAAACGTTACTGCTAAGGCTAGTTTTGCAAAGATAGTAACTTCTTTATATGTAGGTTCAAAATGGAATTAGGATACATTTCGTATTTCGTGTGTTACAATGGAAGAATAATCAATTCTGCTGTAGATTTGGGAAAGTTTGTTATCTAGTTCTGAGATTGTTAGTTTTTATTTTCATTTCATTTCATTACCACTTGGTACCTGGTAACTTATTGTTCATATTACTCTATGGTTATATCTTCCTTTCCGGCTCTAGCACGATATCTGCAACTTCTTTTGGCATTTAAGCAACGTTGTCTATCTTGACTACTTGTTAGTTATTGTCATTGTGTGATTATAGGTGTTTATTTATCCATTTCTTCGGTAAAAACCGAGTAAGTTTTACCAAGATGACTGTGCGTTCGCGATTTTAGTTTATATGTGGAAGGTGACAAGTGGACCTTAAATAAGTGCTGCGTGAGCCCTAGTGTGCAACAATCAACATTTCCTTACATTTAAGAAGATATAACCTTGTTTATAGACTAAAGATAGCTTTGTTTTCCAGATACCTTGTTAATTGATTGCTTTTAATATTAAGAGTTAATAAGTGTAACCCTGATACATTGTCTAAGTGACATTATACTCGCTTGATCCCAAAATAGTTGCATCTTTGACTTGCACTGATTTTGTGACTTGATTGAGCTTTATGCCCTTCAGCCACATTTATTAGTCAAACAAGACATTAACTCCTTTATAATAATGCACAATCTCTTTGAAGCGAAATGTATAGCTCACTGCAGATTATAGAAGTTCCACCTCATTTCTTTATCTATGCATAGACATATATGTACCATCAAAAGTCAGCAGTCTGCTACAACCAGCTAATTCGAGGCTCAGATTCAGACTGCTCAAAAGACATGATAACCCACACCATTAAAATTTAGCACCATTAATATTTACAAGAATCTGGTTGAGATTCCTGTAAGTTGTATATAATTGACATGAATACGGTAATCAAATACATTGATTCAGTTCACAAAATATTATATATTTTTCCCTCGAAATAGCTGTATTCTTATTTAACAAATGACCCAGGCAGAACCGAAAACAATCTTCTATTGACTATGATCGACGAAAAGATTGCAACGACTAAGATGGAACAATGAAAAAGTAAGTTGTTTATATGCAATCAACATTATAATAAAAATAGTCAAAAAATTACTTTTATGAACTCAGTTTCATTATGTGTTACCTGATCAACATCCTCTGATCCGTCGGAATGAAAAAGAATAGGTCGGCATCGCTTATCTTCGTTCATCAAGCTGGAGTTCTGAAAATGGGCGACAAGCGTTGCCTTTCCGTGGATGCGAGCATATGCTAATGAAGCAACTTTTTCACTGTTGAACTTTTCCCAATTTTTCCCATTAAAACACCTAAACCACAAGTTGCCCATTGCAATAAAAATCATATAAGAATACTACTGCTCAACTAGAATAAGAATACTACAGCTCAACTAGAATTATCTTCTATATAATACGTTTAACGTTAAGCTAAGAAAAGACCTGGTAAAACGGGGCTATATGCATTGGCGAGAGCATGTTGATAAATGCATATCCAACATTGCACTTGTTCTACATTACATAGCCAGTGAGAATCATCAGATTTACTAAACCTCAAAGACAGGAAAATCAGATGATATTATATTTATAGGTTTATACCTTGAAATCAATGGCAGATAGAGAAAATCATTTTACAGATTATATAAGTTCCATGTTTGATTATTCATGGGATCGGCTACAACAAACTAAATGGGCTGCCTGTCTTATATAAGCAACTAGGACTATTTGAGTTGGTTATTCCAAAAAGCAACTCCAAATACCCCCATGATTATGCTATTATCTAGGGATCATTTTCTCTGTTGCACGGAAACGCCCAGAAGGCATCGTCCCGCGTACCGGAAACTCGCAGGGGACGGAAATGCCTACGGGGACGGCTTCGAAACGTTTCTTGGCCGTTTCCAAAAATTTGGGGACGTTCCTTGACCGCTTCCAAAATTCAACGGGCGTTTCTTGTACGTTTCTAATTTTGGGGACGTTTTTTTAAAGTTTCCAGCAGTCCAGGGGTCTGGTGGAGCTGTGTTCAGTGTTCACTATTGTTGTTTCTTTCTTTTTTTTTTAAACGCTGTGTGTGTGTGTGTGTTTTTTTGTGCGTGGAAAAGGAAGGAGAGCAGATGTGAAAGTGTGAAAGTGGAGTAGATGTAAGTGTGAAAGTGGTGATACTGTATATGATAAGAAAGGAGTGGATATAATTCATCCCATTCAAAATCCATTTCTTTTATTAAATATATCATCAAATATTTAATGAGTCATAATTTTATTTATTGGATGAGTCTACATGCTGGTATATATAAAGTACCTAAAAGTTTTTATGTTAATTAAGAGTGGGTCTTACTCAAATATACAACTAAATTTATATATAATGTAAATTTTACAACATTTATATAAAATATATAATTTAAAAATATTAAATAAAATAAAAAAATTAATAAAAGTTTATAAAATATGTATATAAAATATATATTTTTTTTTTGGGGTTTGTGGTACATTATCTATAATATATATATATTTTTTTTATGTATTTATTGCCGTACCCGTGCCGTACCCGTTTCTTGATTTTTTGAGTTTTGCCGTTTCCCGTACCCGTACACGTTTCTCGTTCCCGTACCAGTTCCCGTGCAACATAGATCATTTTACATGTAAATCGTCAATCACAACTTCAATTTAGCCCATTTCCTCACAAATAACTAATTATCCGATCCTAATTATTCCACATTCATAACACATTGCATATCATTTAGCCATAAAAAAAAACATCAATAAAACACTAAAAAGTTCCCAAAAAACAAAGACCTAAGGCTATTCATTATGTTAGACATTTCATCAAACACCTTTGGGGCAACAATTACAACTCAACAGCAACAAATCAAACATCTCAACAGCTACTTACACTCAGCTCTTATTACTAACCTAACATCTCAACAGCAACAAATCAAAACCTAACTTAACATCTTAACAGCAACAGCCATCTTAACAGCAACAGCAACAGATAACACAAATTAATATAGGTTAAAAGTGCATTATCGATTAAGTATGGAGATTGTGATGAAACCTGATAAGTGAGCGAATCAGAATTTGTGACGCACGAATCAACGGAATCTTATTTGCATTTGAATTGTGATGAATTTGTGATGAAACCTAGTGTTGTATTATCGATTAAGTATGGAACAGTAGGTGATAAAAGGGAATAATGGAACAATTAGGGGTCAATATTATTTTAAGTGATAAAGGGAATAATGGAACAGTAGGGGTCAATATTATTTTAAGTGATAAGGGTTAAGGGTTGACCCGGAAAATTGTTTAGAAATAGTATTTGGATCTAAAAAAGTTATTAGGCTCATGTATATGTATATGGAATTTTAAGTATTTGACAATATCTTATTTAAAGCATAGTGTTACACCGATTCTTTTGTTGTATTTTTGCATCTATTTATACTTTTTTTTTTTTGAAAATTTTGAAAGTTCATAACCAATTCATGGAATTAACACTATTTTATTTAGCACGTCTATAAAAAGATTTGAAATGCACGAGTTTTTGAAATAGAGTGTATCCCAAATTGAACTTTTTTTTTTTTTTTTTTTTTTTAAGGTTGAAATATTATTAACAAAACGGGTCCAAATGAGGAGACGAAAAGGATTACAAAAAGCGAAAGAAAACAAAAACAAAACGAACAAAAGAGAACCGAGGGAACAACAGACCCTGATTACTATTAACAAAAAGGTCTAAAGGATTTCGAATCCAGCAATCCCAGTTAGCGGCCGCGATTGGTAGCAAGCACATATTTAATTCCTCGAGATTCTTTGAATATACGGAAAATAACTTCATTTTTTACGCCATCAACCAAATCTACAGGGCATTTATTATCTTATTTAACTTGTTGGTTCAGAAAAACATAGAAATTTGGTTTTTTCATTAAAAAATATCAAGATTTTATTAACCCAATCGCAAACTAATAGATGGTAGAAGACTGTACTTCAGCTTGTCAAAATCTGTATTTTTGCTCAGCTAAATTTGTGTTTTCGCTTGACAAAATTTCAGAAGTTTCATTATTTTCTTCTTTGACACATGTCTGTTTGTGATTGGATGAGCGTTGTGATATGTAAGAGCTCAGCATTCTTGACCAATAAGAAAAATACTAATTTTTATTAATTTTTGTCGACTGATAAATTAAAATAAGTCTATTTCGAAAGATTTCTCTTCAGCATAGTAGTCCAGGTAGTTGGTCCTGAAATCTTTCCCATGGCTTTAATCTCCTCCAACGCCTAGACGTACATGAAGGAAAAAAAAAAAAAAGAAAAAAAACAACAAACAATTAATAAAGACTGATCGATCTGATCAAATCTTGAAGATTGTTTTTTTTTTTTTTCTTTTTTTTTGGAACATTCAGTCGGGATACGATATCAGGGAAACCTCACTGAATAATAGTGAAGCCTTGCACGTACCCTAGACAACGAGATGTTGACCATGGGCCGTTACAAGTATTCGGAAGGAAAAACCCCAAGGCTTGCCATCCCTAAGGATCGAACTCAAGACCTTGTGTAAAACTGGGAGTGCCTCTGACCAGCTGGGCTGATCATCATTGGCAAATCTTGAAGATTGTTAGTTTCTAATAAAAGACATATTAATATATGTTACCAGTGAAGGGGTTGGCCATGAATGAAGGTGATTATCATGGTCATGAATAGATTTTGGGGGGTCATTATTGTTGGAAATGACAATATTTGATGAGGAAGATGGTGTTGGGGTTACACATGGCTCAAAAGAAAGAGGGAACTAACAATCAAGTTATAATAGTATATATAATTCTTCAAAAAGTTTAAGAAAACAAGCAAAAAGGATGGTTAGTTGGTGGCAAGCCAAATTAAAGCAAAGCAAGTACTAGTAGTAGTAATAGTTGTGTTTTGTTTACTTAGGGAAAGAAGGAAAATGGCTTTAGGAAATAATTAATGATGGAGTGTGTTGTGATCGAGTTGCATGGGTCGGGAACTACCAATTTCAGTTGTTCCCCACAAGCTTATCACTGTTAATGGAGAGAGATGCCATGGAAAAGCTTATCACTGTTAATGGAGACCGACCCATATCTTTTCATCTTCCTTTATAGAATGAGCGTTGTGATAATTGGTCGGGACTTACCAATTTCCTTTATAGAATTAGCGTTGTGATATGTAGTTTTCATCTTCCTTTATAGATTGGATGAGCGTTGTGATATGTACACTACAAGAAAACGAAGAACGGGCGACGAGCATGATGCCGACGACACAATGTCGTCGGCATATAACACTAAACGACAAAAACCTGGCTTGACCGAGCCAAGTGTGCGTTGAATTTTTGAGTTGGTAAAATACCGACGACAAGTCGCCGGTATTATATTGAAAAAGTTTGACTTTGCTAATAATGGTCAAAAACTGGGCGGGAATTTGCCCGCCCAATATATTGTCGACGACATGTCGTCGGCGACGTATAAACCCAAAAATTAATTGCAATTAGCGCGTGATTAGTCTCTGATTAAGATTCGTTTTGGCATTAGTGTTATTTTACAGACGACATGTCGCCAGTATTTGTTTAGGTCAAATTTTTGACTTTCTCCCGCGTGTTAATAATAGCGAATAATTGGGCGGGATTTTTTTCCCGCCTTTATTACGCTGACGACATGTCGACGGGATTATATTCCCAAGCACATTATATACACTCTTATCATCAAAACCACTCAACCTCACAACCTCTTGTATTCACACCAATCTCAGGTTATCTTATTCTCAAAACCACTCAGTCTCACAACATTTTATCTTCACACCAATTTCAAAACCTGAGATGCAGCGATATAATCCTTTTATGTGTAATTGTGGAGCAGGAAATATAAAAAAAAAGAAAATCACATCAATCAGATTCATTTGGATTGGAATATTATGCATGTCCTCTTTCGAAGGTGAACAATTATACATTTCTTATTTATGTAAATATACAAACAATCATATAATTACATTATTTATGTGACAGCCAAGAGAAAAAGGTCATGGATGTGGATATTTTATGTGGAAGAGTGAATTTGATGAGCAGTTACGAGTAACCGCTTCTGCTTCAACATCTCACGGTTCTGGATCTGCACCAACAGGGTGCTCAAACTATAATGAAAAAGATCTTAGGATAAACATGCTGGAGGCACAAAAGCAGGTGCTAGAGACAAGAGTAAGGATGCTGGAGGCAAGACTTGAAATGGCAACGAATCACGACGACCCCGACCACGCATGTCAGTCGGCTGCAATACTCCGTGAGCTGTTAGGTGACATGGACAATCTGCATATGTAATGTTGTTGTTGTTGTTGTTGTTGTTGTTTGTGTTGTTGTTGTTGTTTAATAAAATGTTGTTGTTGTTGTTGCAACCATGACCATTTTGGTTAAAACAAGCTGGTTAACAGCAGCCTACAAGGTCCGTTTGGTTTATGCTGTCCAAACAGGGCCGTTTGGTTTATGCTGTTTGGTTAACAGCAGCCCACAAGGGCCGTTTGATTTACGCTGTCCAAACAGGGCCGTTTGGTTTATGCTGTCCAAACATGGGTGTTTTGTTTATGCTGTTTGGTTAACAGCAGCCCACAAGGGCCGTTTGGTTTATGCTGTCCAAAGAGGGGTGTTTGGGATTGCTTATTTCTGCACCAAAAGGGTGTTTGGGTTTATGAGCTTATTTGAAGGAACAATATCACAATTAACAAACACGAAGGCAAACATTTTATTTAAAACACGCAAGAGTTCTCAACCACATACATTTCATACAGACTCAAACGAAACAAGTTGACAAGCAAACGAAACAGATCAAACAAAACAACTTGACAAGCAAACGAAACAACTCGAACGAAACAAGTTGGCAGCGAGAGTGGCTCTCGCAGCGAGAGTGATGATGATGAGGATCGTCATAGTGATGATATGGATGACGACGATGGGCCGTAGAGGTATATATTATGTGTTATTTTGTGTTGTTTTTATCTTTGAAACTATATTTTGACGACCCGAATCTTATTATCTTTGAGCATTGCGGATATTGCAATATTTGTAGATATAGCAGCTAGGTTTAGCGATTATAACACCCGTTATGTAAACTTTATAATGCATTTTGAGGGTGTTATAAAGTTTAAGGCCGTTTTGTAAAGTTTATTAAGTGTTTAGTGGTTATATATAACCGTTTTAGCCGTTATAAAGTTTATAGCCGTTTTAGCCGTTGGATGTATTGGAATGTAATGGAATGTGCAGGTTAGAAACCAGGTTGTTGTAGATTTTTGCTGCAAATTTTTGCAGCAAAAATCTGGGAATTGCAGCTGCGCAGGCTGCTGTGCAGCTGCAATACAACTTAAATACCGTGGACATGTCGTCGGTATAATAAACCATGTTATTGACTTCTGCATATATTACCGACGCCATGTCGTCGGTAATATATAGAACTTGTTGACAATTATAAATAATACCGACGTCATGTGGTCGGTATTATTTACAAATTTGTTCACTTTCGTTGACTATTGTAAATAGCACCGACGTCATGTCGTCGGTATTATTTACAATTTGTTGACTTTTCGTTGACTATTGTAAATAGTACCGACGTCATGTCGTCGGTATTATTTACAAATTTGTTTGACTTTCGTTGACTCTAATTAGCTTAGCTAATTAAATCGTTAATTATTTAGTATTATACCGACGACTTGGCATCGGTAAGTTATTGTCGAACCACAAGAACATTTGATCGGAAAATCATGTGGGTCCCACATTGTCGCCGGCGTTGTTTGTCGGGAACTTAAGTCTCGACGAAGGATTCTCGACACGTTAATGCCGACGACATGACGTCGAAAAGTCATTGTGCCGACGTCATGACGCCGGCATTGTGCAAAAAACGTCGCCTGCGATTGTGCTGTTTGTACTAGTGTGTAAGAGCTCAGCATTCTTAACCAATAAGAAAAATACTAATTTTTATTAATTTTTGTGGACTGATAAATTAAAATAAGTCTATTTCGAAAGATTTCTCTTCCTCAAGATCTCTAGTTAACTTTATATATAAAGTAAATTGCATAAATCGTCCCGAACTTTGGCCAAAAAGCATGTTTCGTCCCAACCACTTGTTTGACCTGTTCCCTTTTTTGGCTTAGTCGTTTGAGTTAAAACAAAAATCAGATTAACTTACTTGAGTCTTTTCAGATAAAAGAGATAAAAGATTGGACAAACCTCTTTCGAATCTTCAGCATCTACTATGGCTCTGAGGACTTCCTCTACTCGCCTTAAAAGCACATCACACTTTTCCCTACTTTTTGAAGATAACTTAAGTTTCCGTGCGTGCCTCAATGCCTTTACTTTGTTCCCAGATTTTAGACAAGCTAAAGCCGACATTTTGGACCTACAGATCACACAATAACACACGATCTTCAAGATTTTAAAACATATTCAAATTTAGGCAACAGAGATCTGTAGATATATAAACGTTGTACAACAATAAGAACGGAGGTGATGAGAACTAAAATTAATTAGCATTTAGATGAATACTTTTTTATTCAGCTCGTGCAATCAATTACTGAATAAAGATTCATTAGTTCTAAGAAATTTCAGCACATTGAGCAAAAAGGAGCCTAATGCTTACTTGTCATAACGTTGATCGATCATATCCAATTGTAGCTGAAGTTTCTTTGTTGTCCATGTTAAGTGCAGAACATCGTAATCTGAACTTGTAGTACCAGATACTGCTTTTGAAGAAAGAGAGACTTTCACACCCTGTTATTGCAAATAACAAAGAATAAGTAATCACAAGTTGAAGTACACTTAGAACCAATGCAGTTTTTGTCCTTTGTTGTATCCTTATTTTGGTCTTAGATGTGATGGAGTAATTCGTTTGTCATCGTGTTTTGTGAGATGTACTGGTCATAAGTATGTAGTGGTCTTTTAGTCATTTTAGTTTTCTTGTTTATGTTTCTAGTGGAATTGTAATATTGTGGTTTTGTTTGGGGCTTCTTTTTATGTACCTTTTAATAAGTGTAGGTTTGCCATTTCTTTTGTAATTTGTTCTTGGGTTTGATCCCTTATATATATATATTGCCTTTCTTAAAAAAAAAAAAAAAAAAAAAAAAAAAAAAAAAAAAAAAAAAAATTGACAATGGAACATATGGTCCAATTTGGTAATTGTACTTTTTTATGTTCTAGCTTGATAGTTATAGTTACGACAGTGAGCTAGTTTAGTAATTCAAGTTTTTCTATGCTGCAATTAACCTTGTTTACATCTATTTGGTCATTACTTTATTTCAGCCTCAGATATTTCTGCAACTCCTATTAAACTGAATTAAAATACTTACCTCTCTCACATGGGCTTGTTTATCTGCTTCGATATCGATATAGTTCTTCAAATGGTCAAGGGAAATGACTCATCTAATCTGCAACTTAGCACCTCTATCAATGCAATTGTGCATTAAAGAAACAACCACCTTTTTCTCATGACCAATCTATCATGTAACGGAAAGACAACATGATCAACGGACTCGATTAATATAAAGACAGTGTTATGACTTATGAATAGAGAAATGGTTTACAGCATACCATACACTTCACCCACTACAACTTTGGATCACGAAAAAAAGGCAAGAGAGCTTGTTGTTCCATCTCATTAGCGTTATCATCATCATATTCTATATGATTCCTAGCAAATCTCTCCTGAATCTTTCTCTCGAGAGCTTCGATGTCTTCCTGGTCATCATCACGTGGCAAAGGAAGATGACGCACTCTTGGTGCATCCTCTTCATGTATATCGACTCTCTCGTGTCTATAAAGTCTGTATGCCAAAAACCCATCATTAACATAAATAAAATTACCATGTACCAGAAAATATAGGAATATATTCCGGCTGTTAGCCAATGATTTTGTCTATGATCATGTAATAAACTCATAGATGATCATGGCATAATCCAGACAGGAAAACACTACATGGAGAGATGTCGGCATTTTTGTATGATCATTGATCAGTTGACGTATCAACCAAATCAAGCCGAAGGATCACCTTCTTTGATCCATTTTTATCTTTTGTTTCACCATCACGAACTACAAACAACGTGTGCTTGTAAAGCATAATATGGACAAAAAAGATATAAGTCAGTAATAGTTAATCTTTTTAACACTAAGCAATCATAGTAAATAAAAACCAGGAAAATGCATTTATTGCAATACTTGGCCATGGAGATAAAGAAGAATAATTTCGAAATTTGACATGATAATTATAAATCGACCTATTCTACTCTCAACAATTTCAAAACTTCAGACCAATAAGGGGGTTGTTCACGTTGGAAGCCATTTAGTCAAAACAGATGGTTAAAATAAGCACATAAGCCAGAAAAATAAGCTAACCCAAAAACTCCCTAAATCAACTCATTCATAAGCAAATAAAAACTAGTCTCCACCCTAACTAATCGCCCACCACCACAAATCACAACTCTACCTAAGGAATCTTGGTGGCCGATCTATTTTCAAATGATAGGCGTTTTCAATCCTATTTTCGGATCTTGGCTATTCTGTTGTTAAATAACGATGGCAATTGGCACAGGTCACCGATCTATTAATTATTGAGAAAGCAAAAGGAACGATCATCTCGATAATAATCGTCGTCAAGAGCAACGTAACGAAGGTATTCCCAACAAACCCCATCCTAATTTTCATGAGGAACATAAGTCGTTTTCATCAATCTTTGTCTCTAATATCCCATGGAATGCGTCAGTCCAAGATCTTTGGGATATTTGTAACAAATGGGGTGTGGTGATCGATGTTTACATAGCAACAAAGAGATCCAAATCAGGTCACCGATTTGGTTTTGTACGTTTTATAAACGTTAATGATATCAATCAGTTAGTTTCCAACCTAAGAACGGCATGGATGGGTGGTTTTCATTTATTTGCCGATGTGGCGAAGTATGGTCGAACTTATAATAGACCTGTGGAACGTTCTGGGGACGGCAAACCCAGTGTAGGCTCGAACTCTCAATCTGTTAGTATCAACGAAAATGTTTTTCAGTCTTTTAACTCGTATGCTAAAGCGGTCCTGGGCAATAAATCAGTGGACATGTCGGGCAAATACGGTGCAAGTAATGCTGGAGCAGAATCTGTGGGGGTGTCAGATTGTAACAAGTGTCATAAGGATGCGGGTAATGAAGCGGTGATGACTATCTCGGTAGACGATTGTATTGATTTGGATGGTATGGAGCGTAGTATTCTTGCTAAAGTAAAAGATTTAAGTGTCATTTCAGAGCTTCTTAAACATATGTCTTCTGAGGGATTCGATGATGTTGGTCTTAGATATGTTGGGGGACGTTGGGTTTGGTTGGCATTTGAATCTATGGATCAAGTGGAAAGCGTCAAGACTTCAAAGGCGTTAAATGAGATATTTTTGGAGTTCAAAGATGTTTCTCACGATTTTATTCCAGATGAAAGATGTGTTTGGATAGACGTGGTGGGTATGCCATTAGGATCATGGGCTCCAGAGGTTTATAAGAAGTTGGGTGGTCGGTGGGGAAGCAGCGTGTTTACGGATATGGTAAGTGATGGACCAATGTCTCACGGGAAGGTTTGTGTCCTTACAGAGTCTTTACATCGTGTGTTAGAGTCCTTTATAGTTTCATATCGTAATCGGAATTATCGTATTTTCGCTACTGAGTTTGCATATTGGGCGCCCAATATTGAATCGATGGAGGTCAATTCCGAGTCTAATCCTCTGGAAAGGAAGGATGCAGAGGGTCCTAGTTTGGATGAAAGTTTGGAAAATGAGGAGCATTTGGATGTCGATAGTTGTGATTCAGATTCCCCTAAGAATGTTAACAATGATTCGGTGTCCCCTTCTAGTCGGGTTTTGCGAGAGGAGGATGTTCGTGGGGTGGAAAATGATCTTGTGGACTCCTTTGAAGAAGGTGAGATTCGTGGTGATTCGGTCTTGTTTAATGATGGGTGTATTAAGGATGGCATGGAAAAGAATTTGGAAGATGATGCTCGCGAGATTCTTGGAGTTCATTCTCAGGGTGATTGTGGTAATGTCACCACTGATGATAATGATCCTTTGCGCAGCAGGTTATTGCATCAAGACAAGTGTCAGGTTACGCCAGTTATTACTCCTGAAAAAGACTCCATCATTGCGCCTCCATCTACACCCCCGGGTTATGATTTAAATATTGCTGTTGAGTCTGGATCTTCGTGGCTTGATTATGTTGGTCCTCTAACTAGTGACGAGATTGATTCTGATAAACGATGGAGCTATAGAGACCCCAATGGAAATATACACGGGTTGTTCTCTCTCGCGCAACTTCGTACGTGGAAAGATTATTTTCCTAGTGATCTTCAGATTTGGAGTTATTATGGCAACGTTAAAGAAACTATTCTTCTTCATAATGCCTTATCGAGACAAACAAAGGATGCCGGTTAGATCGCTTTTTTGGTATGATGCAACGGGTGTTCGGTTTCGTTCATGGGAGTTAGTTCTGTTGGCGCCATGGTGGGATCTTTCTATCTCTAATAGCCTTTGGTTGTTTTGCGAGTTTGTCTCGTTTCGTTAGAGTTTTCTGTTCCTTTTCGTTCTTTGTTTGTTGGATCGTTTTTGCGTGTATCGTCTGCTAGTTTCTTTCTAGCCTTTTTTAATTAAATTTCATTTGCCGTTCAAAAAAAAAAAAAAAAAAAAAAAAAACCCATTCATAAGCAAATGGTTCGAGATTTCCATTCATGTAGTTTATTTCTAAAATACATATTTTTTTTACGTGCAACCCTTTATTTTAGCTAATAAATTATTTGTGGTGCAAATTTAGTACTTGTAGTTACAACACCTTTTAAAGAACCTTGTGTGTTTTTGATCTCGCCATGAACACTTTTAAGGCTTTTTAACAAAATAATTTAAAAGGAAAGTTAGGTTTAGATTAATGAACATGCTTTCATAAGTTGATAGAAAAATGTAATGCTTGGTTGGTTTTAATTTTAACTAGACTAGTACTCGTGTACAGCAACGAGATTTTATAGCCGCAGATAATTGATAAAAACAAAGTTTATGAGTTATAAACGAAAAATAATAAAAGTTTAAGAATTTGGGGATTAAACATGATTTAAACCGAATATAAATAATATCGATGAGTTATAAACGAAAATAATAATATAAGTTTTATTTTATATATAGTAAGATAGATAGACAAAATTAAGTTTGTGAAAGGGCTAATACTATATCTTACTATCTTATAATGCATTTAGGCCTTCTATAAATAGTAATACTTAAAATTCAGCAATACAAGTAAAGAAGCTAAAAGTGCAACATGTTTAAACATAATTTTCCAACATTAATTACATCAAAAACTTAAAATTCAGTAGTACATATTACAAAGCTATGTTTACAACTAATTAATGCACACATAAAACTAAAAACACACTACTCATTTAATACAATTAATACGCTATTAAAAACACCCATTCATCTAAATATACAACTTTTTAACCACAAAGTACAATATAATTAAGCTTTCACACATGAAAGCAAATAATAGTGACTACTATTAATAGAAATACTTAAAATTAAGCAATACAAGTTCTAAAGCTATAAGTACAATAATCAATACTACTTATAGAAACTTCCCTAATATTTACAACTAATGCATTGTACAAATTAATACATACAATTAATACACCCCATCACCAATATTTACAACTACCTAAGCTCAATGTACAAGTACAAGTAATTAAAACACATTTTCTAACATTTACAAGTTCTTAAGCTCAAAGTACAACTAATTAAAATAGAAATACTAACATTAAATACAATAAATAAATCATTATGTACATTAAATACAATTAATTAACGGGTCAATAAATACAATTAATGCAGTTATTAAAACACCCTTACATAAGAAATACAACTTATCAAGCATATTGTACAACCAACTTAAACACAATTCCTGCATTAAATGTCACTAATACAAATAATAAAGCACATTATACAAATACTCAAGCCCGAACGGGCAATGGGACAAATGGGCTCGAGCCCGAACGGGCACGGGCCAAACAGGCTCGAGCCCGAACGGACACGAGCCAACGGGCTCGAGCCCGAACGGGCATGAGCTAAACGAAATTCTTGATATCCGTAAATTTATTGTCAAAAAGAACATAATAAACTAAAATACATGATTCACCGGAAAATTTTATTTCAGGGTACCCGCAGCCGCAACGCGCGGGTACCCTGCTAGTATTTTAAAACCTATAGGGTTCAAACACTTACTTTATTGATTTGGCCCCGTAAAACACTTGTGCAGGCATTGAAGAACAAATTATGTATCATTGTTTAAAGTTGATATTATTCATTTTCACATTTTATTACCAAAAAATTTAATTGTTAATATGTCAACAATATGATTTTATTGGGGTTAAATACTATACTTTGTTAATATGATATTAATATAATATAAATGATTTTATAAAATATTTTGTTAAACAAAATTCACCCCGGTCCAAGTATCAACTTTTTTAATATAATATAAATTGAAATGTCCCAATTAATTCATCTCCTGTTAAAAAAGTTATTGTTTCTTCTAAAAGAAAAAGTACAATTATAAGAAAGATGGATGCATGCATTTGCCTGCCTGTCAGATTTAGAAGATGAATTTTACCGAATTATTAAACATGTTTGATGTTTGATGCTATGGTATATTATTCACTCATCATATGCTATGACGTGTTACAAACTTGTGGAGATCAGAGCAATGAGAATCCCTAATAGAAAACCCTAAACAATCACTTAAGGTGTTGGGTTTTCTTTTTAGGAGGGTGAATATTTAAAAGAGACCAAATTAAGTAGTCCTAGTCAAAGAATGCTTTCCCCCTCCTCTTGTATATATATAAACCTCCAAACATCTAGCATATCACTCAGTACTCCAATTCCTACAACCCAAAAACCTTACTCTTTTTCTTTTCTTTTCTTTTGGGGCGCACCTGTTGGAATATGTGAATCATAATAATTCTATAAACACATAAACACAAAGATCACGCAGCGGAATGGATCTACATAAACATGTAAATTAATTAACATAAAAACTAAATAGAAAACGTACCTTTTTGATTCCTAGCAAGAACAAGGAATCACGTGCTTCCAAGAACTAAATATAAACCCTAATAGGATTTATATGGATCGACTTTTTTAGGGTCGAATAGGGCAAGGTAACAACAAGCTAAAGTAAGCTTGTACTCCGTTCTTGTACACACGTATTAGTAGCGTTTCAATGTGAAAAGCTAGGTTCATGTATCACAAATAAAACATCACAATTCACAACATCTAGGGTTACATGATCGAATCCCATTAACATGAACACAAAAGGAGTAAAACAATTATCATGCATATAGATATGCATGTGCAGTACGTATGAATTGCTAAATCCATGTGAATGGAATATGGCTCCTTACTGTTTCGTGTCAGTGGGGTAGAAAACAATTGGACCGATTGGTCAAATTGGTTCAGGGATATATTTATTGTGTCAACCGATTAAGTCAATCGGTTTAGGGATAAAGTTGTCATCCGATTCCCAAAACAAGAGGCAAGCTTTTATAGCAATAAAACTTGTCCTCCAAGTTTTATTTTCCACCTCCTCATGTTTCATAAATTGACACTTAACCCCTTCTATTTTTCTTGTTCGACCATGTAAATATTTGTGATTTAATAATTAATCATAAATCATTATATTAATTATTAATACATTGAGACTCATACGTAATGTGTGCAATCCCGAAGTCTCGGGTTCGAAACCGGACATACAAATATTAATAAATAATCCATAAACTCTAACAGCACCACCCAAGTCTATATAAGAAAACCCAATATCGAAAAATCATAATCCTCACAAGAAAACCCAACTAACTAGTC
Source organism: Artemisia tridentata subsp. tridentata (assembly GCA_021014915.2). Classification (NCBI taxonomy): domain Eukaryota; kingdom Viridiplantae; phylum Streptophyta; class Magnoliopsida; order Asterales; family Asteraceae; genus Artemisia; species Artemisia tridentata. Next base: position 3,023,888 of record CP139506.1, read on the forward strand.
TTCTTTCCATATTCAGAGTTCTGGAGGAAAATTATGCCTTCAGCTATCAGAGCCTTACAAGACATCTGCGCACGTGGCGTCGCAGCATTGCACGGTTTAGCTGCAATTCTGGGTCGCCTCTTGCCGGAGGATGGTGTTGTTTTGCCCCAACCTACACTTAATTCAATCATTACTTATTTACTTGCTTTCATAGCAATCAAATCACAGAGCCATCCTCATTTCCCATATATAACACACCATAAGTCAGTTTTGGCTGCTGTTATCTGTGTAGTTATGTTTGGTTTCGCTTCTGCCGCCGAACATATCGCCACGCGTGTTGATGATCAACCTCCTGTTCTCAAGGGTGTAGCTCGTACTGGAAGCATACTCTGTTTGTTCCTATTTGTCATCATTCTCACATATCTCTCCTGTTTTTGATCATCATTTCATAGGTACTAGCCCTAGCTAGGAATACATTGTTTATCGTTTGTCGAAATAATGTCATTTATTATATGGGGCAGGTGATTTGTATTGCGTTATTGATTTATTATTGATTTTTATTGCGTTATTGATTTATTATTGATTTGGTAAGAGTACCTTTGTTTGTATGTTGGGACTCACGCCTCTTGTTAGGAGAGTCCTCCAATTTGACAGTTGTTTTGTGTGAAGACGTTTCATAATCATCATCATCTTCTTGTTTGTTTGTGTAGTGGTCGTGGTCAGAATCAGATGGCAATGAAATAAGAGGTTCTTGGTTTACATAATAATCATCAGCTTTCTTTGGCTGTGGTTTGGTGTTGATAACAGAGCGAATAGGAAGGTCATCATCATCATCAGAACTTGAGACTGTAAACAATATTGATGATGCCTGGAATGATAAAGCCAGTCAATAACACTTAGGTTAGGTTAGGTCTATATAATTAACACTAGAATTCATTATCATTATCCTTATTGTAATAAAAGCGAGTTTGTTTTTGTGAGACGGAAATAAATAACGCTGCGTTCTGGAGTTGTAAATGAGGAGCAAAAAGAAACTAGGAAAATAGTTTATAAATAGTCGATGGAATTGGCAAAATAGGAAAATTTGTGTGTAACTATTAAAATAAACATTTAATTTGGACGAAAAAAGTACATCTTTGTCACCGTGTACGTTTTTGGGAAATAATGATGATCAGCCCAGCTGGTCAAAGGCACTCCCGGTTGTCTTGAGTTTGCCACCATCAATCCATCACTAAACCTCCACCCCCGCTTCATCAAACAACTAATTTTTATTTTCCAACCACCTTTCTCAAACAAACCACCACTATTTTCCATAACTCCCGCTAAATCTCAAATTACCAAAACACAAATTGCCACCGGGGCGGAGCCACTTGTTTAGTAGTGGGGGGCGTTGCCCCCGACGAGCCTCTTGCGGATACCCAAAATACATTAGAATTTTTTTTTAATTGGCAACAAATATGGCTAGTGCCCTCAGGCAAATCATCCGAGTGCCCTCGACATTTTCAAGCTATTTTACAGCGAAGTGTACTTTAATGTCGAAACTATTTTTCTGTCTTTAGTTCATCCGAAAAAATGGAGTAAAAGGGTAAGTGGGTTGGGAAGTGTGGAAGCATATGGTAGTGAAATGGTAGTTAGTCACGTGGTAGTGTTTGTTGAATATGATATGACATACAGTAATATATTTATATATTTAATCCTTTTTTTTTTCTTTTTCTTTTATGTCTATTTGTAGGAGTACTTTATTAGGATGAAAAGACAGGTTTTGAGACTGGAATAAAGTTTTATTTTTCCATTGTAAATTTGGTTAGAAAGAAAGTCAGTGACCTTCGTAATTAGTTTGTATGTTCCGTATTGTTATAATTTATTACTACCTCCGTCCCATATTAAGTGTCCATAATGGAATCTTGTGATGTCCCAAATTAAGTGTCCAGGGAATATTTTCAACCAATGAGAAGAGACTTTAGTGGGTAATAGTGATATTTGATTGGTGGAGAGTGTAGTTAGTGGAATTTCCTAAAACTTTGTGCATTTGAAAAGTGGACACTTAATATGGGACGGAGGGAGTATTTTTTAAGTAAATTTGAGTGTTACAACTTACAAGCTCACTTTTAGGTTGGACTTTTGAATCTTCACTTGTAGCTTGCTCAAAGGTTAGCTAGCTTTTATTGTTGTTATATTTATGCTCAAACAAGATTTTTAAAGACAACAACACTCAATCTCGTTGAAGCAAAGTATGAGAGGAGAGATGTACACAGTCACATCATTACCCGAGGGTAAAGAGATTGCTTTCAGAAAGATCTTCGATTAGGATGTGTAAGCAAGCAAATAGACTTATACTTTTTGATAAAATATAAAATATTTTTTCCCTGTATAAGCATGTTTTTCGTTGATTTTTTGCTCACTCAAAACTTTTTTTTTTTTTTTTTTTGGGCTATTTTTTGGTGATGTTTGGATGTTGTTCGAGGCTAATGTTTGGCTGTTGTATGACCGTTGTTTTGCCCTTAGTAAAACTTGTTTTTCTCGGCAATATACTTTTCGTGTTGTTTTTGTGCACATTAAGCTTCGTTTAGTTGTTTTAGCACAATGTAAGGTGCTTTTTTCTGCAATATTAAGTCGCTTAAAAAAAATTTAATGACTTCGTAATATATTTTTGCTCCCCTATATGCTAAGTTCCTGGCTCCGCCACTGATTGCCACCATCACTATCATCACTCCACCACTAAAATACTGCATGTTACTGATACAGAGAAATAGATAATTAATATTACTAACATATCAGGTTGTAAAGTAAAAAAAAATACAATGTCAAACACAGGCTAATAAAATGTACCCATAGTGACATTTGACTAAGGGGGTGTTTCTTTTTTTCTATATGGGGAGAGAAGGTGGGTCCTACGTCTGATTTAGCCTCTTATTGGGGAGGAAGGCTATTTTTTTGCCTTGTAGAGATAGATGAAATAAGAGAAATATGTGGGCTCAAGCATAAAATAAATATTATTATATACCTTAGACCCACCTTCTCTCCCCATATAGAAAAAAAGAAACAGACCCTAATTCTGTGATCAACAAAATACAATATTTTCTTATCCATAGCAGAAATGTAAATATCAAGTCACGCATTAAAAACATGTATATTAAGTTTACATCAGAGACCATTTGTTCTATAAAAAAATGTAAAACCAACCTTTTTCCTTCTTTCCAAATCATTTGAAAGCTCATTTACTTTTTTTCTTTGAATCCTGAAACAAAATACAACTCAATGCAATAAGCATCCCACAGAGAGCTCAAAAGTACTAACTGACGAAACAGATATTACTAATACACCAGTAGCAAATCGTTAAAAATACCTAACACCAGTAGCACCAACGATTCCAATAATCATACCAGCGCAAAGACAGCAAGATCTGAAAATAAATTATACCATTTATTATTTAGATTTGTTGAGGGTCCTCGAAGGGTTTGTCCTTCTCTCCTTCTCACGTCAACAGCAGCAACAAGGAATAAACCCTTTTCTTTTCTTTTTCGGTCGACTGGAACAAAAACCGACCCTAATTGCAACCTATGAATTATATTTATAGTGAAACTTTGGTTCACTTGTCTACACTTGATCCTCAAGCTTTCGTCTTATTCAACAATTGGTTCTAAAACCACAATAAATCTGTGTAAACATTACCTGCTGCAGGAGATGTTCTTCACTCGAGTATGGTGACCACTGAACCAGTATATCCATGTTCTTTTTCCAATCATCTGCCGAAGATCGTGGCATCATTCCCCTCTCTTCTCTTTTCTCAAAATCAATCTAAATTTGACATAAAGACATCATACGGAGTTAATCATGATAGCCAAAATAGAGTAACAAAAGTTATATTTCTTACCATCGGAACAACAATATCTTGCTTTCCAGTTTCCATTAAAAACGTGTATGATAGCACCCTGATACTTTGAGTTGGTCTGAACAAAATAGCAACGCAGCTGGTTAGAATAAATGATGATACGAAATTATAAGTGCAGAAACCATGTCTGATATAAATGTTTACATACCTTCCAAAATCCTGTCCTCGGTTACGGGTAAAAACAATTGCACGTTTCATCCCTAACGTTACGAAAGTGCAAGGATCGTCCCTGTGGGTAACTATTGGTGCAAATATCGTCCTTTTTGGGAAAGCTTTTGGTGCAAGTATCGTCGTTGTGGGGATGATATTTGCATCAAAAGTTTCCCCACAAGGACGATCCTTGCACTTTCGTAACTTTAGGGACGAAACGTGCAATTTGGCCAAACTTTAGAGACGATTTATGCAATTTACTCATAAATATATAAAGTATCAAGGAGAAGATATTGAGGCATTCATTGACTTTGTTTGAAGGTAATCCTGCTGCCTCAATGTCTAGGAAGAGATTCTAAACCACCATTTGTAATTTGACTATATGTATCATTGTACTATTAAAATTTTATGTAAATGTAAATGTTTTTTGTTTTGGTCTTTTAACTTATGAATCATCTTTCAACAACAAATAGGAACATTAACAGTGTACTAACTAAAATATCACACATATAACCGGGTCTTAGCCGGATCTAACCGGATATAGCCGGGTCTAACCGGGTTCTTGCCGGAATATCCGGGTTTTGGCCGGATCTTACCGGGCCTTTGCCGAAATATCCGGTTTGCCGGAATAGCCGGGTCTTGGCCGGATCCTTGCCGGAATAACCGGGTTTTGGCCTGATCTTACCGGGTCTAGGCCGAATCCAACCGGATATGGCCGGTTCTTCGCCGGAATTTCCGGGTCTAGCCGGGTTTTGGCCGGATCTAACTGAATATGGCCGGGTCATGGCCGGATATAGCCGGATTTTGGCCGGAGTAACCCGGTCTTCGCCGGATATAGCCGGGTTTTGGCCGGGTCTTGAGCGGATCTAGCCAGGTTGTGTTCATATAGTGGTGGTTTAGATTTTAGAAAGATATAAGTTTGAAATTAGAAAAATGATTTGTATGCCTAATTGATGAACCTAAAAATAAACCTACAAATGTGATTGGTGGAAGTTAAAAATTGATTGGTGAATATGATGAGAGAGAAATAAATGCAGTACACTTGTCAAATTGTGAATGGAGTAGGCATACTTATAGGTCTAGTTTGTAGGCCTATTTATTGCTCTTGAAAATCAAATCTTTTACCTAATAAAGCAAAACCCCTAGTGGGGACTTTTCCATTTCAAAAAAATCAAATCATTCCTTTTTTAGTAATAATTTTTTTAATTATATTTTAATTTTTATGTGTAAAAAAATATTAAAAGTTAATTATTTCCTAATTTGCTTAAAAAGATTAAAAAAAACGTTTTTGTACTCACATATATTAAAAAAAGTGAAAATACACATGGGTCTCAACGACATTTTTAAATAAATATGGACCAAAAATGTAATTTAAAAAAGAAAACCGGAGTCCACCCTATCCCTATCCAATCTTCATTGTTATTATTTTTTCATCACCATAATGTAGAAGAAAAAGCTGCTTACATCAAATGAACCAAAAATCTTGATCTAACCATAATTCGTGATTTAGCAATAAGGCTGTTCAACCACCAAATCATCATCAACATATTCTGATCTAACCTTCCGATTTAATGTTACAACATCGATCTAATTCGTGATTTAGCAATAAGGTTTTTTAATCATCAGTTACCTATTTTTGTGCTCTATATATTACTGAATCGTTATTATAATTAATTAGTTTTATTATTGTATATGAGTTAAAGCGACTGTTTATCAGCAATCTTTTTACTGTTTGTCAGTGATACCAATGAACAAATTGAAGAGGAATTGTAGATGTAGCGATTGGTAATCTTTTTACTGTTAGTTTTATTATTGGTTAATATATTTGTAAGCGATTGGTTAATAAAATCAGATATGGAATTGTTTTAATCTGGATTGAGTTTTGTTAATTCCTTCTGTTACTGCCTTAAAACCTCCTAATTCATTCTACACATGTTTAATGCGGTTTTACTGTTTTAGAAGTTGATTTTCCCCTAACTTAATTCAGTGTTATTGTTTATGATCGACTATTAATTGTTTATCATTGACTATTTATCATTTTTCTGTCTATTAAGTTTTTTTTTTTTTTTTTTTCCCCTTCAGCAATGTGCTCAAATAGATTGGGCCACCTTACAAAAGTCATGACAAACAACTACATAGGTGTTTATGTAATTCACACTAAAACTAAGGTTAGTCTTTTTGTGATGGGTTGGTTTAAAGATGAGTTGTCTCACGTGCCACCACTCAACCCTACCCATGGATGATCACTTGGAGTGAAATTATCACCTGCTTTGTGGTTAGTTCCTATTTTTATTAAAACTGATGCTTTTTAAGTTCTTGCCACTGATTCGAAACAAGGCGAGAAGGAATATCACATGGAGGTAATGGATATCGATACACGTATAGGCTTTATCATGATACGTGCTTGAGTAGTTGGATGGAATTCCTATCAGTGGGTTAGCATTTTCAGACTTTTTCAGCATAAAGTTTAGAACTGGTTGCAGACTTGCCGACTGCATTGTATATTTTGGGTCGTAATCATGTCTGATTTCTTACTATACTTCATAACGTGTGGAATCATATATAGCACACGTGACAACGCTCAGCTAGGGGTGTCAATTTCAAATTGAATAGGTCGATTTGGGTTATGTTTTTATTTCTTAAATGTCAAAGAGGTAAAACATTAGCTATAAGATAAAGAGGTCAAATGGGTCGAACATAGCCCAAAGTGTACTTTAATGCATACATCCTCTTAAATTATTGTACTCTAAAGTTTGGAATGTGACTAAAACTAATGTATGATAATGTGAATTTGTAATCATATTTACGTGTGTCGGGTCACCCCATCCCGACCCGTACAATAATGTACCTGTTTGGAACCGTTTCCGAATCCGCCCACCCCACCAGTTTTGCCACTTCTAATCACATAATACTCTATCCAACTCATGAGATTATTGACTTGTGGTGGTAGGCCTGCAAGTTTATTTAGCAGAATATATATATATATATATATATATATATATATATATATATATATATATATATATATATATATATATATATATATATATATATATATATATTTTAAAGAATAATCTTTTGCGAGGCCGCAAGTATCTCCATGCAACAGATCTAAACTTTTATAACATACTGAGAGGTAGACACAAATCAAACATCAGGGGGTATGTGGTTTACTCCGCATGCTTTGTGGTGGTTATGGAGGTACTGAGTGGATATGTATCTTGATTTCATGTTTTATTTGTTGCTGCATTTATTTACTTTTAATATTTTCCAGAATGAAGATGTTATAGACTACGCACTCAAGAAGGGGGTTAATAATTCCAAGTGTTCGAGGGGGAGTGTCATTGATGTGCCTACCCGAAATTATGAATTAAAAGAATAACAACAACAAGAAGACAATTTACGTGACATGGACCATTGCTGGAACCGAAGCTATCAGCAGTGCGTACTATTGATACCATAATCCGGTAGCGGGACAAAAGGCAAGGCCACATCCTGTTGTTGTTCCCGGACTACCCATCTATCCACTTCCCCTTTTCGCGTGTGCCCAAAAGACCGGCAGCCAAAAGACCACCCACCAGTTTATGAGCCCATTTTGGATTTACTTACCCAGTCTCATGAGAAGCAAGGTTGACTAAGAGAAAGCGGAAAGAAAAGGGGTGTGCAAGCTGCAATCGAACTATAGCGCTAACAAGTAGTTGTTTTTTTATTAATTGTTGTGTTTTTGTATATGTTAAATCTAAGCCTAACTGTTAGTTCAAATGCAATTGACTTTAAATAATAAAAGAAATCATTATTTATGATTATGTTTAGTAAAAATACACAATATATCAAAATCCTTGCTTGATGTTAGACTACAATTATTTCATGTTACTTTTCCATTTCTAAAAAATTAAAGAAATAATTAAATATTTTAATTTTTTATAAGATGTAAAAATAAAATAAAGTGTGAATATTATTTAATTTAGCCAAAATTTATTAAAAAAAAATCTGTTTCCGAACTTAGATGTATTAAAAGGCTAAATATACACATGGGCTTTCGGTCGATTTTTTTAATTGTTTTAGACTAAAGTGTAAAATTAAGATAGAAACCGGAATTGCTAAAAAAAAAAGTCAAAACAACCCAGAAAACACATATCAATTTGTTCACCGCCACCTTCAAACACCTCCAGTCATCAGTTCAATTCGTCACTGACTTTTTTGATAAACATTCACCGCCTCTATTTGACTCACATACCTTCTTTAGCCTTAATTGGGAGTAATTCACAACCTTGGAATAATTATCCATATAAAAAACAATTCACAACCTTAATGTGGCACGGACAGTGGTGGTAGTGGATATTGCTAATTGAGAATTAATGGTTACATAACTCAATTTTTGTCATTGGAATCAATGTTGAACTTCATTCATCTTACATAATGCACAAGTGAGTTATGCTTTTTAATACTGTTTGATAATGTGGTTTGTGTAGTGATTAGTGTGACTGATTAAGTTATCTTTTCCAATTAGTAGTCTCAAAAGAATTTGGCTATGGTCAGTTTGTAGCTTCTCCTTAATTACCCATGAGAATCTTGATAACCTTTTGTCCAGGTTCTAGCAATCAAATGCCCAGTAAAAAACAATGACATGTTTATTCTTTTTTTCTTTGGCCAGGTTAGCATTTAGTTGTACAGGTATTAGCATAACAACTTTTAATCACTAAACCATCTAATAGTTTATTCAAATCTTAAAAAAAAAAAAAAATAGATTTTGGTTACATTATAAAAAATAATAAATAAATAAATAAATCTCACCACAGCCAGAATTTTAAAATTTTATTAAAAAATTATTGTAAGATTACGAGAATTGTGACAATACATACTTGAGTTATCTTAATCGTATATCTTGGTTTATAAAATTTCGTGTAAAAACTTATTGTAAATAAAACCATATATAACCACTAACTACTTCATCAAAAAATAATTAAAACCCGAAATTAAAAATAATAACTTATTTAAAAGATTATAAAAAACCCCGAGCGTGCGCGGGCATTATATCTAGTTATATCATAAAAGCTTTATAACACAAAACCTTGCTACAATTCATAGACTTTAAAGTGACTTTTTCCTAGATAATCTTATTAGATTCGCAACACTTTTCACTTTTTGCTCACTTTTTATTTTGTCAAAGGGTTCAATGTTACTCCGTATTTTATTGGGTTAATTTCACGAATTTGCTACAAATTTTCAAAAAAATTTCAATTTTTTTAATGGGTAAAGGAGAGTACCTGCATCCTGGTAAATAAATTAACAAAAAAAATATTTAAGTACAAAGGATATGAGTGAGATCTCATATCTCAGCTCGTTACATAAGCACTTACAAACAACTATATAAGAATGACAGGCCATTCTTATAACCTACATAATACCTAAAAAAGAACTACCAACAATGATTAAATTACATAGGACGATACAATACTACTCAGGTAAAACACTTGAGTCTTTTAAATCATTATGGCGTTCCACCTTCACTTCCAAACAAATAGGGTTTCGACCCTAACTTCCAAGAAACGAGTACGAAGGTTTTTGAACAAGAATACCCCCAAACTTGACTTTCATCAACGAAGGTTTTTGAACAATGATACCCCCAAACTTGACTTCCTTCACTCTGATTTGAAGCATCAAATCAGCCCCAACAAATCTCGATCCACTGCAACTGCTATTATTGTATGCAAAAATAACAACCTAGATAAGAGTGTAACGTGGTGCAATACAGATCAGAGAACTGAGTAATAAGGTTATAAAATAACCCAACATGGGTCTAACACCCATCGAAACTTCTAAATTCATTCAAATATTACCCATATGATCCAAATTTGCAACTTTTAACCGGTTGCAACCGGCTACAAGGATACGACTGCATAAATAATTATTTTCTTTTACTTTGACCTAACCAAAGTCAAGAAAAACTTTACCAAATCCGTTTTTCCACACAACCCAAACTGATCTTATAGAAGATCACTTCCAAAAACGAAGAACACATCAATCATCAAGATCCTCAACTTTTTTTTTTTTTTTTGAAAGGTTGAAATATTATTAACAAAACGGGTCCAAATGAGGAGACGAAAAGGATTACAAAAAGTGAAAGGAAACAAAAACAAAACGAACAAAAAGAGAACCGAGGGAACAACAGAACCTGATTACTATTAACAAAAAGGTCTAAAGGATTTCAAATCCAGCAATCCCAGTTAGCGGCCGCGATTGGTAGCAAGCGGATATGTAAGTCCTCGAGATTCTTTGAATATACGGAAAATAGCTTCATTTTTTACGCCATCAACCAAATCTACGGGGCATTTATTATCTTATTTAACTTGTTGGTTCAGAAGAACATAGAAATTTGGTTTTATTTATTGACACTACAAAAACACACACAGTTGAAGCACCTTTATGTACTTTCAGTTTCTTGAATTTTATGTCAAAATGTGGGTGGCTTTGGTTTTATTTATTTCATGTTCTTGTTAGGGTTTAAGGGGTGTTTGTTTCAGCTTATTTTCGGGCTTATGAGCTTATTTTGTTTGGCTTATGTTTTATAAGACAATACCGATTTGGCTTATTTTTTTGGGTTATGAGCTTATTTTTTAGTTTTAAGTCATAGGCTGTTTTTGGCGCGTAGCTTATAAGGGTTTATAGGGGCTTAAGCTTTGTTTGTCACACAGCCTTATTGAAGCTTTTATAAACCATAAGCCTACATAGGCCCAAGCCAGTTGAAATGGGCTTATGGGGGCTTATAGTTAGTCATATTACTTAAATACCCTTCAAAATGTAGTGGATTATCACGCAAAAGCTTTAATTTGATGTATTTTTATACGATTTTACATTAATAAGCTTAGGCTTCAACTAAATTGCCAAACAACTTTATAAAAATATAAGCTCGAGCTCCAACTCTAGCGCCTTAGCCCTAGCCTATTTCACCAAACTGATCTTATACAAGATCACTTCCAAAAACGAAGAACAACTCACACAAAAATTACATCAATCATCAAGATCCTCAAAAACCCAGCTAAAACTCACTTCTGAAGTTAGTGGTTTTAGGACTGTCTTTCCAACATCAGAGAAAGTGACGGAGAATGGGGAGAGGGGAGGTGAATGTTCTAAGAATGATGTGTTTAAAGAGACTATTAATCGTGTATTGAAGATGTTGGTTGCCGAGGGAAAAGGAAAGGAGGCTGATGATGATTTTCTTGACACGACAAAGAAAAAGGGTATCACTTTGCTTCATCCTCGATGGAGGTCGGCACAAACTTGGAAAGGTTTATAATTATGTGTTAAGAGATGCTAATATCTTTTGGCTAATGATGCTTGATGCTAGGTTTATACATCAAGTTTTTATGGTCGAGTTAAGTATTAATGAAGGTTCTGGACATGTAGCCAAGTTTAGATGTATGTTATGGGTGATGTACTATTATGGGCAAGGTTGCAAAAATCACGAATCGGTAGTCGGGCGGTCAACCACCTTGTAGCTTGTAATCGGTCTAGGCGGGATTAATCGGTGATTAATCGGAGTGGCATTACTGACAAATTTTAGTTATTTCTGCCAAGTTTTGTGTATTTCAGGCGAGTTTTAGGTATTTCCGGCAACGTATTTTCTGAAAAACAACTTGTAATATACATAAAAAGTTACTATAAGTGATCAAAATAAGTTTACAGTGAGTTTTGGGTATTTCCGGCAAAATTTATAGGTTTCCGGCAAGTTTGAACACCATTGACCGTCGTTGATCTCCGTTGACCACGGTTGACCTATTTGTTTGACCTAGTTACATAAATCGGCAAGGTCGGTAGTCTTGTAGCACCTAATCGGCGATTAATCAGCCTTGTAGACCCTTTTTTGCAACACTGATTATGGGAGTGGATATCTATGGTCACAAGTGGGCCCAACAAGATGACGTCGCACCCAAACGGTCATATGGCCTATAATTGCAGGTTTCAACAAGTTTCATCAGTGATAATAGCTGTTTACAAAGTTCGTTACCTAACATCGGAAATTTTTGAAAGTTCATAGCCAGTTCATAGAATTAACCCTATTTTGTTTAGTACGTCTAGGAAAAGATTTGAAATGCATGAGTTTTTGAAATAGAGTGAATCCCAAATTGAACCCTTTTTTTTTTTTTTTGAAGGTTGAAATATTATTAACAAAACGGGTCCAAATGAGGAGACGAAAAGGATTACAAAAAGTGAAAGAAAACAAAAACAAAACGAACAAAAGAGAACCGGGGGAACAACAGACCTTGATTACTATTAACAAAAAGGTCTAAAGGATTTCGAATCCAGCAATCCCAGTTAGCGGCCGCGATTAGTAGCAAGCGGATATTTAAGTCCTTGAGATTCTTTGAATATACGGAAAATAGCTTCATTTTTTACGCCATCAACCAAATCTACAGGGCATTTATTATCTTATTTAACTTGCTGGTTCAGAAAAACATAGAAATTTGGTTTTTTCATTAAAAAATGTCAAGATTTTATTAACCCAATCCCAAACTAATATTAATGTAGTTTATTTCTAAAATACAAATTTTTAATAATAGTCTGTTTGTGATGGGAAAACCCAATCTATTTGCCACATGTCTTTTTTTTTTTCTTTATACCCGTCTGTTTGACACATGTCATGTAGTTTATTTCTAAAATACATATTTTTTTTCTTCGTGCAACCCATTCATAAGCAACCCAATCGAAAACTCTCTAAAGCAACCCATTCACAAGCAAATGGTTCGAGATTTCTATTCATGTAGTTTATTTCTAAAATACATATTTTTTTACGTGCAACCCTTTATTTTAGCTAATAAATTATTTGTGGTTCAAATTTAGTACTTGTAGTTACAACACTTTTTAAAGAACCTTGTGTCCGTTTTTATCTCGCCATGAACACTTTTAAGGCTTTTTAACAAAATAATTTAAAAAGAAAGTTAGGTTTAGATTAATGAGCATGCTTTCATAAGTTGATAGAAAAGTGTAATGCTTGGTTGGTTTTAATTTTAGCTAGACGAGTACTCGTGTATAGAAACGAGATTTTATAGCCGCAGATAATTGATAAAAACAAAGTTTATGAGTTATATACTTATAAACGAAAAATAATAAAAGTTTAAGAATTTTGGGATTAAACATGATTTAAACCGAATAAAAATAATATCGATGAGTTATAAATGAAAATAATAATATAAGTTTTGTTTTATATATAGTAAGATAGATAGACAAAATTAAGTTTGTGAAAGGGCTTATACTATATATTTTAAAACCTATAGGGTTCAAACACTTTACTTTATTGATTTGGCCCCGTAAAACACTTGCGTGCAGGCATTGAAGAACAAATTATGTGTCATTGTTTAAAGTTGATATTATTCATTTTTTTACATTTTATTACCAAAAACTTTAATTGTTAATATGTCAACATTATGATTTTATTGGGGTTAAATACTATACTTTGTTAATATGATATTAATATAATATAAATGATTTTATAAAATATTTTGTTAAACAAAATTCATCCCGGTCCAAGTATCAACTTTTTTAGTTACTTATGTATGTATCAAGTTATTTTTTTCTTTTTATTATTATTATTATTATTATTATTGTTATTATTATTATTATTATTTACACGGAAAAACAAATTAAACATAACGACTCAAATATTGTTCGATGTACATATTTGATATGACATATTTGATATGACATATTTGGTTTGCCTTATGTTGTTTATGGTTTGCCTTTTATGTGTTAGGTCGACTTATGTTGTTTATGGTTTGCCTTTTTTGATGTACCTTTTGTTTATGGTTGCCATTTTTAGCATTTGCACAAAAAAATTTTTTTTTTGAAGTCATGCAAAAGGCCAAAAGAAGACATATTGCACTCTTTGTCGATCAGACATTAATTATTATGGTTGCCATTTTTGCTTTTCTTTTCTTTTGGGGCGCACCACCGTACTCTATATAAGAAAAACCCAATATCAAAAAATCATAATCCTCACAAGAAAACCCAACTAACTAGTCTTCAGGAAAATTATGCCTTCAGCTATCTACACCATCAACCAAAAGTTCCAAGATCTTATCTACTGATACCGTAGATAATATTTTAGGATTAGAACTATCTTTGTTTTTTGAAGAAAAGACCAATTCGGACAAACGACTCTTCTCAATTCTGGGCCGCCTCTTGCCGGAGGATGGTGTTGTTTTGCCCCCAACCTACACTTAATTCTGTCATTACTTATTTACTTGCTTTCTTAGCAATCAAAGCACAGAACCATCCTCATTTCCCTTATATAACACACCATAAGTCAGTTTTGGCTGCTGTTATCTGTGTAGTTATGTTTGGTTTCGCTTCTGCCGCCGAACATATCGCCACGCGTGTTGATGATCAACCTCCTGTTCTCAATTCACCACTAAACCCGCACCCCCGCTACCATCAGTCCGCCACCAAACCCCCAACCCCGCAACCATCAGTCCGCCACCAAACCCTCACCCTCACGACATCAGACCGACATATCTGGTAGTTTTCTTGGTGGGGAGAAAACAAAATTATACCGTTTATTATTTAGATTTGTTGAGGGTCCCCGAAGGGTTTGCCCTTCTCTCCTTCTCACGTCAACAGCAGCAACAAGGGATCCACGTATACCAAAAAAAAAAAAAAAAAGGTCAAAGGACGATGGCACGAGGTTTAGTGTGATTTGTGACGCCATGGTGTTGGTTGGTTAATTATATTGCATATAATGGGTTCGCATAAAAATGGAACGTTAGTTCCTTTGCTTAAGAAAGCTGGTGCCATTTGGCTATGTTTGGCGCGGAGCTTTTTGGGACAATGAGCGGTGAGAATGAGCTTTTTTATTTTTTATGTTCGTTTGGTAAGAGAACAATGAGTTGTAGCAATTTTTTAGGAAAGCTTTTTTTCCAATGCTTCATTTTGAAGCTGTGGATAGCTACAGCTATGTTACCAAACGTTTTTATTTAAAAAACAGCTACTGCTCACTGCTACTGCTACTTTTACCAAACACAGCCTTTGGCTTTGATTACGTTATATTATTATTTGATTAGTTGTTGGTTAATTATATTGCATTTGTGTAAATTATTTACAATGTAATGCAAGAAACTATCATGTTACACTTTGCCATTTAACGTATGGTCCATTTTTGCTATCAAACAAATGTTAAGAAACTATCTTAATGTTCTTAAAAACTTGATTACGAGTTTATTAGAAATCTTGTGTGTAACTATTCAAATAAACATTTAATTTGGACGAATAAGGTACACTTTGGGCCTATGGGCTGAATTCCAGATTGTCATATTACAGTCTACAGCCATTTAGCATTTTAGCCCACCATCTACGATTTTGATGAAATTGGCTGTGATACATACATTTTATCACTTTTTAGCCGACTAATTCATGGTGCCTGAGTCCCCTGTCAGACTTAATCCCAATAAAGCCTTCCTCTTTTGAAAAGATTGGCGTGACTACTTTATATTTGTTTGCATTTACCAGAGGTTGAAGTTGAGATCTTTCACATTTTAGTGATAACAGTCAAAAGCTTTTTATCACTAGGCCGGTTGCCGAGTAATTGTGTACACTCGCTTAAATCAGACTTGTACATGCATACATATATTGTATAACTCTAGGACAATATATTAACCATACTGTTAGCAATCAATTTATATTAATTATGAAGTGATGGTCATTTGCCTCTTAGAATTAACGAGTGGGTAAACCCGCGCGTTGTTGCGGGAATGCCGTGTACATAAGTAAATTTCCCAGTTTCTCAAATGCAACTGGCGTGAACACCTTGCAGCCTGTCGAGAATCATGTTCAATCGCTAAGCTAGAGAAATCCTATACCGAGTTTCATATCATTAACTGCATACACCAGTAGTAGCAAAATACTATCAATTTAAAAAAGCAACAATTGTTTATACTAAACTGAAACTAATAATAACTATATAATATAAATCTAACTTATTCACTATCAAAGTATATACCCGGAGAATTTGAAGGACTTGTGTTAGAAGTTAGAACATCAGTGATTTGCATGCTTTTAAATAAGATGAACAACAGTTACCAACGGCATCTAAACGGGATCACCTGGAGAAACAAACACAAAATGCTAGGAAATTAACCTTAATAGAATTGCTAATGTAACAAAGGTGATGAAAAATAACTATTTGAGATTGACCCGTTAACCTATTTTGATCCGCTAGGCAAATCCTTATACAAATAATTTGAAAAATACAAATTAATTGTACAAATTAGTAGCGAAATCGTTGGATCAAAAAGAGACAACAACTGAATTTCGATAGGGGTCTTGTGATCATATTTTATATACTAATAACTTGTCATACAAAACTAAAATAAATGAACCCATTGGTTAATTGAGAAAACCTCAAATATGATAGAAAAAGATGAAAGGTTACTCATTTAGTCATAGGCTGGTAGCACAGAAACCACATCCTTTTGTCGACAGTTTAATATAACTAAAACCGTCTTTTGTATCGTATGTATGGCAATCATAAAAGTTGGAAAGAAATAAGAGAACCTACTTTCAGTATTACGATGATTCAATCGATTGTCAACATATTTAATAAATGTAATGTCTTTCGATGTCCGACCCATACCTACAACAATGCGTAAATGAAATTCTGGTATAAGTTAAAAAACAGCTTCTAAACGGCATATAAGCTACGTTTTCTATAAGTATATACAACTTTAGGCATTAGACGTATACATACCATCATTTTGTCGACATAGGTCAGTGTCCTTGAGTGTTTCATAAGTTGCGGTTCTTTGCTGGTATCTCCACTGCTGCTCCAAGAAGATGCCAAGGTTTCCTGAATCCGTGTCTATTAGCTGTTGCACACGAATGTGTGTACGACAATTGTCGCCACCGTTACCAATATTGGTCTTTTCAACGCAAACTCTCTTATGCAAAAACAGGAAAATATGCAACTTTTTATGTACTTCCATTCTATCATTACACCCCAAAGATGCTATTGTTGATATCCTAATGTTCATGTGTATAACCAAATATATTGTGAACCACCCATATTCTTCTTATCAAGACCATATATGAGATATTGAGATCACATTAGACTGCTAGTGATGAAAGCATAATTTATTTTGTTTGGTAATTTTTCAGATCAAACAACACTTGGTGTGGGATCTGATGACGTATAGTCTACACCCGGGTCACGGACCCGATTAGTAAACAATACTAAATACTTAAGCCCACCACGTATGGGCCGCTATGGCGCTAACTGGACTACCAGTTATACGGCTTGGGCCTACAAGGTCCAAGCCCAAAGTTATTTTCGGATTAGATATGGAGTATCTCCTAATTAAAGGGGATATATACCAAATATCCGATGTCGGCGAACGCGCCGAGGAGTAGGGAACACGAAACCTACTAGGGTTTCATATGTATATAAAGGGCACCCAAGCCCTCGGTAAAGGTACGATCTACTAAAACCCTAACTCTTCACTAAACCCTAAACTTCGATTACTTACTCTCACGCCGGAGGATAATCGGGGGAGGCAATCCCTCGATAAGCCTAACGGTGTTTGTTCTTTTTCTTAGTGCGCAGGTTCCATCCAGCATTAAGATCTAATTGGTACGAGAATAGGAGTCTTAACAAGGAACGCCCAACTTTTGTATCAATAAGTGGCGCCATCCGTGGGACCCTACACTAAGAATTTTACCAAGAACTAGAATGACGAAACACGGAAGTCACAAGAGTCCGCATGGGAAGAAAGCGCACGATGACCCACTAGGGAAGAAGCATCAAACTGATGCGGCCTCTAAGCAGGCTTCTGGGACAACCAGCACGCCTGGAAGCTTAGGAGCGTACTCAGATCTGGTCTTTCCTACAGTGGAATCACTTACCAAGACTACCCCCGCTATTACAACAAGTACTAGCGCGATAGAACTGGAGCGCACCCCTCTTACCATGCCAGAAGTGAACTTCACTGAGCCTCCCAATGCGCCTGTCCGAAACAAGGATCTTGTCTTGGAAACAGACTCCATCGCACTAGAAGGAGTCACTTCCGAATTGGCGCCAAGCGATTTTGTATCTCAAAACTACGAAGCCTTGGCTGCGCTCATGCGAGAGGAGGCAAAGAAGAGGTCAAGCCAAAGTCTGCACGGCAGACTCAACTTTGACCCTGAGCATGAGGCGTCCCCAACGCGCTACCGAAAGGAAGGACGCGAGAAGGATAGCCGCAAACAACCAGTGTTTACCAGGATTGGAAGGAGGGTTATGGATGATGAAGCAGCCGATCTTCAACATCTGGAGGAGCCTGAAGAGGGGGAACGGCGCGCCAATGTCCACGCTAGGCTTGGCAGTCGCAGGATTCAGGATAGGCTTGGGCGACGATGTTCCCCGAGTGAAAGCCCTTCAAGCTCTGACTCTGATGACAGTCGGCGCAAGCGCCGCAGAGGAACAAGCTCAGATTCTGATAATAGTCGGCGCAAGCATCGCAAAAGAGTGCGCTCATCCTCAAGTGATTCCTCGGACAACGAGGACAAAGAAACTGGACACTGGAAATCAAGAGGAAAATATCGCGACCAGGAAGACGAAGACATGTCTCTTCCCTGGCGTCGCCAAAAGGTTGATGCGTTCACTAGACGCATCAGCGATTTTTCGGAGAATAAGAAAAGGCGCATGCCTACTAACGTCAAAACATATGATGGGACAGGTGATCCTGATGATCACCTAAAAATTTTCGAATCAGCAGCTACTATCGAAAATTGGCCACAACCTGTGTGGTGCCATATGTTCAACTCTACATTAGTAGGGAATGCGCGCAACTGGTTTAGCAAGCTTCCACGTAGAAGCATCGGTGGATTTGAGGAGTTGCGAAGGGCGTTTCGCTTAAACTTTACTCAAAGAAAGAAGTGCGCCAAAAACCCTGTTGAACTCGCTAGAGTTAAACAGCGACAAGGGGAATCCACAAGCGCTTTCATGGAACGCTTTAAGGACGAATGTATGCAAGTCAAAGCGTGTCCAGAGATACTAAAAATATCGGGTTTTATGAATGCAATCAATAACCCAGATTTGATAAAAAAGCTAAACGATAAGGTTCCCCTAACTTTTGACGAACTCATGAAGCGCACGAGGTCTTTCGTCCAAGGAGAAGCAGCCGCCGCAGATAGCAAGAAAGGCTACTCGAACCATAGGCCACAAGACGAGTCAAGGAGACAATCCAATGACCAGAGTGGCAATCGTCATAAGAGTTATCGCACTCAAGGCGGTGGAAGGGGAAACGACAAGTACACCCCATTAACAAAAACTCCAAAGGAGATATTCGCGACAGAAGGGGCGAACTTCCCGAAACCACCACCAATGCGCACCCCAGAGGATCGGCGCACAGGGAATGGTTATTGCGAATACCATGGACAGAAAGGCCACACAACCAACGAGTGTGTCCAACTGCACCAATTGATTGACAAATTGGTAAAGGAAGGAAAGATGGACCACCTCGTAAAAAATATCAGAGAAGGGAAAGACAAACCAAAACCAGGGGCCAAGAAAGAGACATCAAAAGAAAAGGCAGATATCATCTACATGATACAGCCATGGCAGCGCGCGGCAAGACAGAAAGTCAGTCAAAGGTTCTCTAAGGGAAACGAAATTTCTTTCCCCCCCTGACTGCGAACAACGCAGTAGTGGACCCACTTACCATTGAAATACATACGGAGGGTCATGACATCCGCCGCATGTATATAGATGGAGGTGCATCCGCTGATATCATATATGAACACTGTTTCAAGAAGCTGCGACCTGAGATACGGAGTCAGTTGATCCTAGCCACAACGTCGCTTACTGGCTTCACAGGGGAGAAGATGTGGCCCATGGGGTAATTACGTCTACTTGTAGAAATTGGTGACAAACCACACTCTACAGTCACCTGGATGAACTTCATGGTAATCAGATCCCCCTCTCCGTACAACGGCATCATCGGGAGACCTGGAATATCATCCATCCGCGCCGTGCCATCCACAGCGCATGGGATGCTCAAGTTCCCAGTGGAAGGAGGTATTGTCACTCTTTACAATACCACCATACCACCCAAAGAATGCAACGCAGTGACAAATGACGTAGGCGACGTTCCAGAACAGCGCGCAATCAAAGTCCCAAACCTAAAGGTCGCCATTCACCCCGACTACCCGGATCAACAGGTATCTATTGGCGGGTCTCTGTCTGACAAAGGCAAATCAGCTATATGTGCACTCCTGCAAAATAACTTAGATATTTTTGCATGGGAACCAAAGCATATGACAGGAGTGCCGCGCTCCATCACGGAACACAAGCTACAAATCCGACAAGGATATCCTCCAATACGACAGAAAAAGCGCGGACAAGCCCCAGACCGCGCAAAAGCCATCCTGGAAGAAGTACACAAACTAGTAGACGCAGGCATCATGCGGGAAGTGTACTACCATGACTGGCTCTCTAACCCAGTAATGGTAAAGAAGAGCGATGGCAGTTGGAGAATGTGCGTAGACTTTACAGACCTCAACAAAGCATGTCCACAGGACTGCTACCCGCTACCGGAGATAGACTGGAAGATCGAATCTCTGTGTGGATATCCCTTCAATTGCTTCCTGGACGCATACAAGGGATACCACCAAATTCAAATGGCGGAGGAAGATGAAGAAAAAACGGCCTTCCACACAAGTCAAGGGGTCTATTGCTATACAAAGATGCCCTTTGGCCTAAAGAACGCAGGAGCAACATACCAACGATTGGTAGACACTGCGTTCGAGAAACAAGTAGGCCGCAACTTGGAAGTATATGTCGATGACCTCGTCATCAAAAGCCATACAGAGGAAGAGCTAGTGCGCGACATGGAGGAAACGTTCAAAACACTGAGGAGAATCAACATGAAATTGAACCCTAAAAAGTGTACATTTGGTGCTACAGAGGGCATGTTTCTCGGGTATTTGATAGAACCCGATGGGATCAAGCCTTGCCCAGAGAAGACCCAAGCAGTCATTGACCTCCCCTCACCGCGCACACTGAAGGAGGTTCAGTCCCTAAACGGCAAGCTAGCCGGACTGAACCGATTCTTATCCAAATCAGCGGACAAGTCAATTCCCCTATTCAAAACACTCAAGAAGTGCACAAAAAAGGGAGACTTCAGATGGACCGCGGAAGCAGAAGAGGCCTTCCAACAGCTCAAACAACACATAGCAGCGCTCCCAAAGCTTGTCGCGCCCCGACCAGGGGAAGAGCTGATCATGTACCTATCTGCGACTCAGGGAGCAGTCAGCGCAGTGCTACTGACAGACAGGAACTCCGTCCAAACACCCATTTATTTTGTTAGTAAGGCGCTCAAGAAGACGGAGATTAACTACACTGCAATGGAAAAGTTGGTCCTAGCCTTAGTGTTTGCAGCGAAAAGACTGCGCAGGTATTTCCAGGCGCACCCAATAGCTGTTATCACAGACCAACCCATCAAACAAGTTATCTCGAAACCCGACGCATCGGGACGCCTACAAAAATGGAGTGTACTACTGGGCGAGCATAACATATCATACAGACCGCGCACTGCAATCAAAGGGCAGATATTGGCCGACTTCATCATTGAGAAGCCAGATACTGACACTACACCCGCGACAAGCAAGGGGGAACCTCAAGAACCATGGATTCTATTCACCGATGGATCCTCATGCGTAGATGGATCAGGAGGTGGTCTTATTCTCACCAACCCAGAAGG
The DNA here is from genome assembly GCA_021014915.2 of Artemisia tridentata subsp. tridentata. Lineage (NCBI taxonomy): Eukaryota > Viridiplantae > Streptophyta > Magnoliopsida > Asterales > Asteraceae > Artemisia > Artemisia tridentata. The sequence goes on from CP139506.1 coordinate 3,045,635, forward strand.
AGCCGAATTCACCTACGCACTGCGCTTTGAATTCACCGCCACGAACAACGAGGCAGAATACGAAGCCCTAATTGCTGGACTACGTATTGCGACACGAATGGGTATACGCAACCTAGAGGCAAACGTAGATTCCCGATTGGTGGCCAACCAAGTATCTGGAGAATACGAGGCTAAGGAGGAAAACATGATCCAATACCTTGAAAAAACAAAATCCTTAATCCAAGGATTCGACAGATTCACAATCACACAAGTCCCTAGAGGGGAAAACAAGAAAGCAGACGCATTAAGCAAAATTGCGTCTACAAGCTTCGCACATTTGTCAAAACAAGTATTGGTAGAAATCCTGAAAGACAAGTCGATCTCCGAGAGGGAAGTATCCACAGTGATAGAAGAAGAAGGCCCTACGTGGATGACACCAATCATTGACTTCATTAGCAAGGGCATACTCCCCCAAGAACAGAAGGAAGCTCGAAGAATCCGGCGCACAGCGCAGCGATTCGAGCTTAGAGATGACGTCTTATATAGACGCTCATTCCTACAACCATGGCTTAGATGCGTTGGACCTCTCCAGGCAGACTATGTACTTCGAGAAATCCACGCAGGCTCATGCAGCATGCACTCAGGACCACGGTCCATTGTAGCGCGCGCCCTAAGGTCTGGATACTATTGGCCAACTATGCACCGTGACGCGCGAGATTTGGTACGGAAGTGCAGTGATTGCCAAGTTCACAGACCCATTCCGCGCCGACCACAGCATGAACTAACGCCTATTACATCGCCATGGCCATTCTACAAATGGGGTATCGACATCGCTGGACCTTTCCCTATTGCCGCAGGTGGATTGAAATTCCTTATTGTGGCAATAGACTACTTTACTAAGTGGATCGAAGCAAAGGCAGTAGCGACCATAACAGGTAACCAGGTGAAACGATTCGTGTGGGACAACATAGTATGTCGCTTTGGATTACCTGGTGAAATTATCTCAGATAACGGAAAACAATTCTGTGATAACCCGTTCAAAGATTGGTGCGAACAGCTGAACATCACGCAACACTTTGCATCAGTAACTCATCCACAAACCAATGGTCTGGTTGAACGCGCAAATAGAAGCCTAGGTGAAGGAATCAAAGCGCGCCTGGACAGACACAAAGGAAGATGGGTAGAAGAACTATCACATGTTCTCTGGGCGCACCGAACAACCATCAAGGTTAGCAACGGGGACTCTCCCTTCTCTCTGGTCTATGGGACAGAAGCTGTAATACTAGCTGAAATTGGAATGCCAACTATCCGTACTGCGGAAGTTAATGCGGCAACCAATGATGATGAGCGGCGCATAGACTTAGATCTATTGGAAGAGCGACGTGAACGCGCAGCAATACGCGAAGAAAAAGCCAAGTCAAGAATGAAAGGATACTATGATGCCAAAGTACGCAGCACTTCATTCAGACCAGGTGACTTTGTATACCGCGAAAATGACTCAAGCCGCGCAGAAGACATTGGTAAGCTAGGACCAAAGTGGGAAGGACCTTACGAGGTCATAGAAGCACTTGACAATGGAGCGTACAAGCTACGCGACAAGGATGGACATGAGCTACAGCGAACGTGGAACGTCCGCAACCTTAAGCGGTGCTATCTTTAAAGCAGGCTACGGCCCAGCATGGACACTCACGCACTTTAGAAAGTGCCCCCAATAAAGATCCATGTAATTTTATTTTTTAAGAATTATCTAGATAAGTATTCTCTTTTTTAAAACTTGCAAGTATTAATAAAACGTTATGGTTTCTAGCTAACTCCATAACACATTTAACTCTATTGTTTGCATCTTTCATTATCGTGTTTCAATATTGTTATAATCTTGCCTACATGGCGTGCATGCACACACTAAGACCCACGATGGCAGAAAGGATGAGTAAACCTAATAAACAACTCGTTGAGTAAGAGGGTTGCAAACCCATCAACTTTGGATCACGAATCCTTGTTAAACACCTTGCGCTCAAGACGTTGGCGCAAGTTCCTTACGCAACCCACGACGGATGCGCACTAGGGCACACTGTGCGCGTTTAACAACTCAATAAATCAAGACTCTTGATTCCTTACAGTAAAATACGACAAGTAAACTTACAAAAATGCATAGACGACTATGACTCCCTTCTTTTCATTAAGTTGGAAAAATTCAATACACGACTACGGTCCTTACTTAAAGAAAATTCATACATAATAATGATTCTTCTTTTCTAAGTACGCTTAGACACTTAAAGATATCTTCACGCAAGGATACATAAGAACTACGAGTTCAAAAGCGTAAATATTTGGAAGTTGTAAAAACACTAAATACAAAAGCAAAATTCCAATATATAGAAATACGTTTATACAAAAGACTTGTACAAAAAAGCTAAATGCTATATGTACGCCTTAGCTGGCTGGAGCCCCCACTCATAGCCGCTTCCTTCGCATCCTCGAGCCGCTTCAACAACCCTGCATCATCAAGGGAAACAGTGGCCACGGAAACAGGCACACCGTCGGATCTAGGCTGATGCGCAGCGCCTATGCCGCACAGAATGGCCTTCCCTTTCACGCCTTTCTTTCTTGCGACTCTGGAAACATGAGCATTTAGAGACCTTTGCAAAAAAATCTCTTTCTCAATACGGAAAGGATTCAGAATGTCACGAGGCTGAGCAAAAATAGGTACCTTCAACTGCGCTACGTCAGGCTTCAAGTAGAAGTCCAACTGCTGATCTGCATCATCCTGCAGATGCCTGGGAAGAGTGAGCCCCGCCATGATCACGCTGATAGGCTGATCCTGATCACGCTCCAAGCGAGCGATATGCGGAAGCTCAAGCTTTTTTAGCTCTTCCATGGCAGCAACAAGCTCAGCACGCGCATTCGCCTTGTACCCAGGTACCTCGGCAAGCGGCACGGTCAACAACTTGGCCTCAGCAAGCTTGTTTGCGGCCAAGGTCTCACCGTGCGCAATAGCGCACTCCACCACCTTTCCAAAGGACGTGGTGACCTCAGGATGCTCCAGCGTACACATGGCGGCCAGGCGAAGACCATGACTAATCAACCACCTACGAAATGACACAAGTGTTAATCATAAAGAGAGTTTACAATATATACAAGTTATAAAGAGATAAAGCAGCATGTACCTGCGCTCAGCCACGGACTGAACCATATGGGGGTATAGCTCCTCATCATATTCGATGCTGAGCTTGCGGAGCTTCTCCTCTTGCATCTTCAGCGCAAGCTCCACGCGGCTACGGAACTCCTCAATATTGGCAAAGTGCTTGCTCCTATTCTGTTGCAAGTACTTCAGCGCCCATAAAGAGTTACGCTTCTGACGATCCGCATCAGCACGCTCCTGCTCCAGCTCAGCCATCACCAAGAGCTTACCCTCCGCCAATCTTTGCGCAGATGCTTCTGCGCGCTCCAGTTTAGCCTTGGAGCTTAGCTGCTCAGCTTTAGAGCTTGCTAACTCAGCTTGAACAGACGCTAACTGCGCCTGCAGTCTGGAAACCTCCTCGGACTGGCACACCCTGGCTTGTGCCACCAGCTCGGACTGGCGCACAGCGATGGAAGCCAGCTCCTCCATCATAGAGTCCAACGGACTTGACCCCCCTCCAATATCCCTTGGTGAAGGCACCCCAAAGGGACTCACCTTGGGAGGCGCACTTCCATCTACGACGCCAGCGTCCTCCACAGGCTGTTTACTACACAAAAGATCAAGAAGCAAGGTTAGCGCATGAATAACAATCAAGCATACACAAAATCCTAAGGGATTGCTAAAAAATGCTTACATGGGGGGAGGAGACAAGGACACGTCCTTCTCAATCTCATTCATGGATGCGCTCCCACCAGACTTCTCAGCATCCACACTGAGGACACGAAGAATCAAAGTTAGAATAAAGTATAACTTGACAAAAGTTCATAACTAATAACTACGATACTTACCTCATCTGCACTTCAGTAAAAGATGGGCTCTCCTCAGCCTCAGGTCGCGGCCTCTTGGAAGGCCCTTCGCCATCACCACCATGCGCCCTCTTGCGCGTAAGTTGGGAGCGCTCCTCCATTTCACTGTCCGTCTCCTCTAAATGGATCAGCGTTTCATCGGGAAGAGGCTGCGCAGTGTCAGGATCCTGCTGCAAAGGAGGAGCCACCTCCTGCAATGGCTCAGCTACCACCACATCCGGGGAGCCCTCGGACTCTGGAATAACCAAGTCCACGACGCGCCCGGCCGTCGCCTCCAGAATGGTCTTCTCACCCTCCCTCAGAGGACGCACCCCCACTGCCACAGAACGCGGTTCCTCCAAGTTAACAACCGCAAAAAGATCCATCTCTGCGTATAAAGTAGACAAAGAGAAGCAAGTTACATAAAGTATGGAAAACGAAGAAACGCTTACATTAAATAACGACAGTAAGACAGAAGGAGCACCCACCCGTGCCATCCGCATCCAAGAATGTGGGAACCTCCGTCTCAAACTCGAAGTAGTTGCGACTGATGCCCATATGCACCAGGAACGCTTCCGGATATGACTTGATGGGAAGGCGGTTCTCATCAATAATCGCCGCATGATCCGCGTTATACCACGTCTCGGGGGGGCGCTCATCCTTGGGCAGATTGGCACGGGTGTAAAATTGAAAATTGGAAGGAAAAACGGCGGCGTCAACCCAAAAGAATTTCTCCCTCCAGTCCTTGAGTTTATCTACCTTCTTCACGTAGCATTGTAACTTGCCTACGCGCTTAGAGAAGGTAACCCACCCATTTGACCATGTCGCGTGATAGAACGCGCGAAATAATTGGAGGGTCGGGTGAATCGCTAACAAGCGACAGTTCACCTCAAAATTGGCAATCTTCCCAGCACCAATACAATGCAATTGGGAGATGTGGAGCTCGTAATAATTAAGTATATCACTCAACAGCACGGAAATGGGTACGCGCTGATTCGCCCACTCGAAAAAGCGCGTATATAGCCCCACTTTCCCTGCGGGGAAATCCGCGATGGTGGCATTGGGACCTGGTACCTCTGGGCGCAGATCAAAAGGGATAAAGTAATCCGAGGTGAACTGATTCAGTTCACCTTCGGTTATGTTAGAAGTGAAATCATGAAGTTGCAACACCATTTTGTGTTTCAGACTGTGCGCACGCGCTATTACCTTCAAATTATCGTTCTTGATAGCAGATTCGAAGATATAACAATGGTGGAAATGAGATTTTTTTTAACTGTGGATATCACAGTGAATGGAGGCGATAGTTTATATAGTTTTCTACCCACCACAGATGATTGACACGTGTATCCCACTAACTCAAATCGTGTGGCTGGGAGATGTGACGGTACAGAACAAGTGGATAGCTTCTCCACTTCCCAAGGTACCCGAATTGCACTTTTTTGGACTAGATACATCATACGTGCGTTTTTGGCGGTATATTTTTGCAATCTTCCCGCGTACGCGTGGGGAATAATTTCGACACGACTTTAGTCTAGTATCCGCAGGTTTTACCCTGCGCACACTAGACTGGGGGGACATGATGACGTATAGTCTACACCCGGGTCACGGACCCGATTAGTAAACAATACTAAATACTTAAGCCCACCACGTATGGGCCGCTATGGCGCTAACTGGACTACCAGTTATACGGCTTGGGCCTACAAGGTCCAAGCCCAAAGTTATTTTCGGATTAGATATAGAGTATCTCCTAATTAAAGGGGATATATACCAAATATCCGATGTCGGCGAATGCGCCGAGGAGTAGGGAACACGAAACCTACTAGGGTTTCATATGTATATAAAGGGCACCCAAGCCCTCGGTAAAGGTACGATCTACTAAAACCCTAACTCTTCACTAAACCCTAAACTTCGATTACTTACTCTCACGCCGGAGGATAATCGGGGGAGACAATCCCTCGATAAGCCTAACGGTGTTTGTTCTTTTTCTTAGTGCGCAGGTTCCATCCAGCATTAAGATCTAATTGGTACGAGAATAGGAGTCTTAACAAGGAACGCCCAACTTTTGTATCAACAGGATCGATCCTACTGTCTACCCTTCTTTTTTTCTTGCTGCTATTCATCTCTTAAGTCATCCAAAATCAACTACAGATCTAAACCGTAAGAGCTCCTAACAACAAACTAACACTTAAATCAGTTAACGTCTTCTTAATTTCTATAGTATTCTAATGCAAACACACCTTATTATATCTGTACTAACCTGATATACATGTGAAGTCTGCGCATTGGTGTTACGTTAACCTGGAGAATCGCTAACCAGTTGACCAAACACCATCTGTTAGAGAGTTAGTGGCCCAATCATATCGGGACGTCTACATTGGTCTTGCTTCTAGATTCTTTCACAACATGTTGTGATCTCCATGTGTGAAGCTTGATGCATACTAAGCTACCAACCATCTGTTAACACACGTAATGAAATATCAGAAAATTTCGCCAAAAATGAATGAGAAATAAGGCAACGATCTGAAATAACATGTATGAAAAGTGAAAATATTCATAGTTGTAGATATATTTTTGCAGCCAAAGCAAACACCATTGGAGTGCTATCGCCTGTCCAATGGGACAATGATGTTATATTTGTGCGTCATCAGGCCTGGTAGGCGGAACAATAGGAGAACAAATTTTGACCGGTTTGACCCGGTAGTAGAAAATCATAGACAAACATAAACATATGCAAAAGGGCTATTCTGTAATGTATATAAAAACCTTATTATTGTGAATTCCCCGATGTTGGAAGTAGTGGTTAGTCGGCAGCAACTTCTACTCATGACAGATTTACCATTCAAGATTGCGACAACGAACCCCATTTAACTTAACCTGCAAAAGTAAACTATATTGGAGAAATGTCAATGAAAAATTTTAGGCAGCAACTTTGCATATGGTATAACTAAATAGCTCAACATACACATTCTTTTTCCAATTTTCACAACCATAGAAATGTGGCTTGGTGATCAATTGATTGAAACCTTGCTGTCATCATCATTATAGGCAAAGACTTTTTGTTTCTTGGTAATTTTAGAACGATCATTACGTTGGCCGAAAAGAGTCAAAAGACTTGGTTAAAATGGCCATATTTTAACTTTATTGAAACAATATCTTGTATAGCACTTTAACAATTGTAAAAAAAAAGGTATAAAGTCGCTTTTGCTCATATAGTACCTAAAATAAGTAAAGTAAGTGACGCGTGATTATTAATCATAAGTACCTTTATAAACTAAAGCTTCTAATATCAATTTCTTTCTTCATTTTTGTTAATACAAACAAAGTTACTGATTTTCGTATACATACGTTTATGCTTTGAGAAGATGATATTTCATAAGGAAATACCGAAATAATTCCTCAACAGTACCAAGGAATTTAAGGAGTGACAACTGATGATAATAAAATTTCGCGTGTGTATGTGGATGAAAAAAAAGGAACAACAAAGGGCAGAACCTCCAAGATTACAAACCTTTAATTCTAAGAATGTCGTTCGCATATTAAATTGCGGGATTTTAAACTTCAGACACCTACAATTACATTTTATTCACGAAAATTAGTTGCGCCATTTAAATAGATGTTGTGAAGCATTGAAGTAACAATAAGCATCATGCAACACATATTATGTCTACTGTAAAAAATAGATGACATACCAAAGATGCAAAAGCTTTGCATCGAAATGCGAGAGCCAGGGAGCGTACCAACTCTTTCCCCATCTGCATCATGCGTCCTTCATCTTCGCCTTCTTCCTGCACTCAAGTTCAGCTAAGCTATGTGGAACATATTGAAGTAATGTGCAGGTTTTCTACATAGATTAATGAGGCATAAATACATCTTTACCTTATTCATATGCGAGACACACCACCATGTTATCTGAAAGAATAGAGGAGCCATAATTTCAACAAATCTGGATAAAAAGCAACATAATATCCTTCGCGAACGATAGGAGTAGCCCCTTTCCTCTCTTCTTGAGGCACCATTTTTCAATAAACCATTGGCCTTCAAGATCTCTGAATATGTAGAATGCTCGTGGGAGCTTGCTCTGAAAAGGGCCTGCACAATAAGTTTAACAATTACCACCAATAAAGTACACATCTTTCTGATTAATAAATTTTTTTCTTCATATATGAGAACTGATTATAATCATACTCTTTATTCGAATCCTGAAATATTTTAATCAAAATTACTCATATTCATACATATATATAGTCAAACACCTTATTTCACTTCCTTGCAATATCTCATACTAATGCATTACCTAATCAACTTGTTATGTGACTTGAGTAATCAACTTATTTCACTTGCCTATAAAATCTCATATATATACATATGCATCAATAACGACTTATACATATGTATATCCAAACACAGCTTATAATCGCAACCTTTAAACAACTTATTGTTCCTTATATTGGACCCATAAAGGTAAAAGTTCATTACCAAGTCAATCAAAACCCAAAATTGTTTACAGACATCAGCAAAGTAAAAAAATGAAATTGTTGGATACAAATTAGGGTTGGTGCTTACTTTATGTTTATATGCGGAATCCGAACAGCCGTTTGAGCAACGGAAATGGCATCACTTTGGCTCTGCATCAAAGTAGTTCAAATGATCTATATTAGTATAATTATAATATATCTTAAAATTATGTATTAGAGTAATACAAAGCAGTAAGAATGTATAGGCTCGTATGCAATCTATTTGCATACCAACTCACTAACGCAACCAGCCTTTGTTGGTTGCCATTTGGTCACGTCACCTAACCTTCTCAGAGCCAACATACAACTCTAAACAACTCTAACCTTCCAGTAACCTGCAAAATTGCACCACATAAAGATATTAAAAAAATAAAAAATAAAAAATAAACCTAAAATTTTCAGGAAAAAAAATAGAAGACTATAAATTATTTTCTAAAAATTAGGGTTAGCACCTACCTCACAATTACAAATTGGTGGTTCTTCAATCTTCAGTTTGGTCTAGTTAATCAAAACCCATATCAAAAACACAAACAAAAAACTGTTAATTGGATGAAAAAGAATAGGATTAAAATAAAGAAAAGATCTTACCTTTGGAAGAATTATTGTTTTCAAAATCATCTTTTTGATGACCCCTTTTGCTTGATTTCGTTTTTTTTCCCTAATTTTTTAGTAAGGGATTTTTTTAGGTAATGATTCAGCCGCTGTTTTTTTTTTTTTTTTTTTTTTTTTTTTTTTTTTTTTTTTTTTTTGTAGATGAAGAGGCGATCGAAATTTCTGGGTATATTTTTAGCTTTTTATTTGCGGTAGATTTGAGAGAGAAGACAGAGGTGTGTATGTGTGTTTTGTGTTTGTGTTTTGTGGGTTGTTGAATTTGTGAGAGTATTCTGGAATTTGTGGGAGAGGAGATGTGTATTTGTGAAAGGTATGTGTGGAGAAGAAATGTTACGTACAACAATTTTAAACACAATTCACTGTTTGAACAACTGTTACAAACAACTCCTCAAAGCACAGAAAATCACTGTTCCGAACAACATTTTTATGCAGCGGTTACTGTTTAAAGCCCTGTTACAAAACAACCCTCCCATGCAGCCCAGTCCCCCTTTTAGTATATATAGTAATAGTAATAGTAATGTACTAATGTGTCATGTATAAGACTGGTCCCACTAATGATCGGATCGGTAGGATCGTGAGCCTGAGGAATTAAAAAAAAAGAAAAATTCAACAATCTTTCATGATCGGATTGGTTGACCGAGCGAGATCACGATCTCAAGATTGTTTCTACTTTACACGTGGAATAACATGCATCGCTTATTGTGTGATGTTGCTGAGCATGTGTAGGTAATATATTAAAGTAATTATATAAGTATAATATTTATATAATAAAAAGTTAGATTGGGTTGGATTGTGAGTGTGAGTGTAAAAATGAGTTAGATTGGTTTGTGTATGTGGAGGAGAGAGAAATTAATATTTAATTAAAGATTGGATTGTTGAGGATCATTGATGGGGATAGTCTAATAAGTACTAAACATAGTGGGCTTGTAGCATTAGAGTTATTAGTGTGTCATATGTATAAGTGTAATGTATTTACTAAGCCCACACCATGATCCATATTAAAGCCCACCAAGGCCCATCTTGGTTGGCTGTGTCTTACATATCAACGCACACACTCTGCTTCAAAGGTGTGCCTCATTATTCATATGTAAAAGAGTGTGTGTGTGTGTGTGTGTGTGTGTGTGAAAGTTTCATCCCTAGTCATTGTATTATCTTCTTCACTTGAATATAATCATTCGACTAGCAAATATCCACATATACTCTTCATGTTCTTAATGTGTATGATTGTGAGTGTCATCATGTGTTTGTGTGTATGATAAAGAAGTGGTTCGTGTCCTACACATATGTATAGTACGTCGAATATGTTTAGCTACACAACACAAAACCTTGCTACAACTCATAGAATTTAAAGTGACTTTTTCCTAGATACTCTTAGAGCAGGAATAAGGTATGTAAACGGATGTATGCGTTAAACCTTAACTTTCTTTGCGTTAAAATTGCGCGAACCATACCCCATGGCCACGTTAAAGCTGCGTTAAAAGGCTGCGTTAACCCTTTAACGCAGTGCTAAACGTTGAGTTTAATTATAAAAAAAATAGGAAAAAAAATCACTTCACCCCCCTCCAAAAGGGTCGTTTACTCAATCATCATACACACTCCGTCACATGTCACAAAAGGTGAATGGTTCATAGCATGTGGGTATATTGTGATATGGAGATGGTGGATGCAAGGATCTTTACTTCGTTTTTGTTGTTGGGAGGGATGAAAGAGATGTGTTTTGATGAAGATGAAAAATATTAGATGGAGGCGTGATTACCTGTGTGTGTTTGATTAGGTTAAATGAAATGTAAAAGATAGGGTATGAACATTTTAATAGCGTGATATCAGGCCTGAATAATTGGACTTTCTATCATATTGTTTTGGACTCTCTATCCGAATATTGGGCTGGATCACATAGTTGGGCTTTATCATTCAAAAATGTCATTTGGACTTACAACAAAAATGTCATTTAATCGAAGACGATGAATAAGTATTTGTTTCGTTTTGTAATGTTTAATATTTATGTTATGTAATGTTTAATATTCGTATTGTAATATTTTTAAGAATCAATGTTATGTTTTTAATAAATGAAGTATTAGTTTAAGTTTAGGGGTTAAATTTGAAAATACTTGAGTTAAAGTTGAGTTATAATAAGGGGTGTTTTTTTAGTTATAATAAGGGATCTTACCGGGTTTTGGCCGGATCTTACCGGGTCTTTTCCGGATCTTACCGGATCCTTGCCGAAATAACCAGTTTTTGGCCGGATCTTACCGGGTCTAGGCCGGATCCAACCGGATATGGCCGGTTCTTTGCCGGAATTTCCGGGCCTAGCCGGGTCTTGGCCGGATCCAACTGAATATGGTCGGGTCATGACCGGATATAACCGGATTTTGGCCGGACATATTATATAACCGGGTCTTCGCGGATATAGCCGGGTTTTGGCCGGGTCATGAGCAGATATATTAACCATGCGTAATGTACGTCGAATATGTTTAGCTACACAACACAAAACCTTGCTACAACTCGAAGACTATAAAGTAGCTTTTTCCTAGATAATCTTATTAGATTCCCAATTCCACTTTTTTGCTCACTTTTTATTTTGCGTATACTTGTAAAATAAGTTTCCATATAGTGATTGATATTGGTATGTTTCGAAGAGCTTTTTGTTAACTTATTATTATTATCTTTTTGTGCTTAATTGAAATGCATGTTCTTTAAACTTGCATTAGTGTCTTAGATAAGAAAGCTAAAAACAAAGTCAAATGATAACACTTAAGAAGAGTAATAGACTAGAATGTAAATCCATTTAGTTGGTTAATATGAATTTTGAGGACAAAATTCTTTTAATGAGGAAAGATTGTAAGAACCAAAATTTCAATGAACTAATTCGAGACGTCGATTAAAAACTTATAAAATATGAAAGGTTATAAAGTGAAATGAATTTAAAGTACAAGGGTCATATATAAAACTTGAAGTTGAAATGGTCATACACAAAGTCAAGAAAAACTTTACACAAACACAAATCGATACACACTCTTAAACTCTCATCCACACAACTCAAACCATCCACACAACTCAAACCGAATAAAAATAATATCAAGAGTTATAAACGAGCCATAGAAACGGTGACTGATAGAAACGAGCCATCTCAGCTTTGGGTGGTTGTGGTGGCTTCGATTCATAAAACGGTGACTGATAGAAAATTAATCCCGGTCAAGAAGGCGATTCTAGGGGTCTGGAAAGATATCGTGGCTGTGGAGTCTTCGTTATTGAGAGAAGGGATTATTATGGAAGATAACTTAAAAGTGGAAGTTGCGGATGGAAACATGACTCGTTTCTGGAAAGATAGGTGGATTGGGAGTCGGTCTCTTCAGGATGATTTCCCGGATGTGTATAGGCTGGCGAAAAACAAAAACGGCTTAGTTTCGGAGCATATTGTTAACAGAGGGGTGTTGATTGAATGGGGGTGGCTATGGTCGAGAGATCCGTCTACTCCGGAGGAGTGGATGCAATTGGGGGATCTTATGGATAGACTTCAGAATGCGTCTTTGGGCCAAGGGAAAGATAGATGGTACTGGTTCCATTGTGACGGAGAATGCTTTTCGGTTAAGACTCTCAGGAAGCAGATTGATATGAATCGAGCGGGGGACGGGGATGGTCAGAAAATCAGATGGAATTCCTGGGCGACTGCTAAAGCAAACTTGCTGCTGTGGCGTGCCTTGGAAGGGAAAGTTGCGGCCAGAACGGCCTTAATCAGTCGAGGGATAAGTGTGCAGGATATCTCGTGTCCCAGATGCGGTCATAATGAGGAAACCCCTGATCATGTCTTTGTCTCGTGCGTCCTGTCCAGATGTGTTTGGTGGAATATCTTTCGTTGGATTAGAGTGTCGTGGCCGGATAATATGGATACCTTGAAAGATTTAATGCAGTATCTCCTGGTTGCCCCGGGAAGCAGCAGATGGAGAAAGATCGTGTTTCTGGTCGCTTTAGCTACTACTTGGAGAATTTGGTTGGTGAGAAATTTGAAGGTTTTTGAAGATAAAGTGGTGCCGATCCAGAAATGTGTCGACCTAATCAAGGAAGATTCATTCATTTGGTTCTGTCAACGTGCAAAAGGGAGCCACCTAACCTGGGATATGTGGTCTGATTTCGATGTTGGGTCTCTAGTGTAACTGGGCCTTCTGCTGCTCTTAGTTAGTTGGGGTTTTTGTTTTGCTTCTGTTGGGGTTGGCCGTTTGGTCGGATCGGGTTTGTAATTTGTGTTTCCAGCTTCTTGCTGAGCTCTCTATATATATATATAGCAGTTTTGCCGTTAAAAAAAAAAGAGTTATAAACGAAAATAATAATATAAGTTTTATTTTATATAAAGTAACTCAAACACTTACTTTATTGATTTGGCCCCGTAAAACACTTACGTACAGGCATTGAAGAACAAATTATGTGTCATTGTTTAAAGTTGATATTATTCATTTTCACATTTTATTACCAAAAAATCTTTAATTGTTATGCAAAATACGAGACATTCCACTTGTTGTCACTTGATCATTATGGGTAGATATCACTGGTCATCGGTTTTTTTTTTTTTTTTTTTTTTTTTTTTTTTTTTTTTTTTTTTTTTAATTATTATTATTATTATTATTATTATTATTATTATTATTATTATTATTATTATTATTATTATTTATACATAAAAACAAGTTAAACATAACGACTCAAATATTGTGTTGTGTATGTTGTTTATGGTATCACATATTTGATGTACCTTTCATATGTGTGACTTTTAAAACCGCTTTCTGGGCTTCTATCCAATGAAATGGTATCACATATTTGATGTACTATTCATATGTGTTACTTTTAAACTGGGCTTCTATCCAATGAAATGGTATCACATATTTGATGTACTATTCATATGTGTTACTTTTAAAACCGCTTTCTGGGCTTCAATCCAATGAAATGGTATCACATATTTGATGTACTTTTCATATGTGTTACTTTTAAAACCGCTTTCTAGGCTTCTATCCAATGAAAAATGTTGTTTATGGTAGACATAAAAGAATTGAAGCATTTTCGTTAGAAGTTTACTCTTTTTCTTTGCTTCCCTTCTTTTGTGGCCACCACCCAAGTCTATATAAGAAAACCCAACTAACTACTCTTCTTTCCATATTCAGGGTTTAGGAGGAAAATTATGCCTTCAGCTATCTTGAAAGAGATGCACGAAAAAGAAGGCATGGTCGTCATCCAACTTGAAGAACAACCCCCACAAATCAATCACCCGGTCAGAGCCTTACAAGACATCTGCGCACGTGGCGTCGCAGCATTGCACGGTTTAGCTGCAATTCTAGGTCACCTCTTGCCGGAGGATGGTGTTGTTTTGCCCCAACCTACACTTAATTCTATCATTACTTATTTACTTGCTTTCATAGCAATCAAAGCACAGAGCCATCCTCATTTCCCTTATATAACACACCATAAGTCAGTTTTGGCTGCTGTTATCTGTGTAGTTATGTTTGGTTTCGCTTCTGCCGCCGAACATATCGCCACGCGTGTTGATGATCAACCTCCTGTTCTCAAGGGTGTAGCTCGTACTGGAAGGATACTCTGTTTGTTCCTTTTTGTCATCATTCTCACATATCTCTCCTGTTTTTGATCATATTTACTCGTTGTTGTATACGTTGTCTGATCATCATTTCATAGCTAGGAATACATTGTTTATCGTTTGTCGAAATAATGCCATTTATTATATTGGGCATGGGGTATGCAATCAATGCATGCTTCGCGGGTTGTACGTTTGACTTATAGGGGTTTGACTTATATGGGATATGTATAGTGTACACCTTATTATATATGCTAATATTTTTCTTTGTCCTTACTAACATGGCATATTTTTTCAAGTTTTTAAGGAAGGCAACTCAAAATTATCTTTTTGTTTGCTGACTGACATGATAACGGTCAGGGAGTTCTATAGTTGGACATTACTGAACACACACAGCAGGATTGTTGGTAGGAAGGAACAGAGTGACAAGCTAGTAGTTGGTGGGCTTACATCTAAAAAGTTGATGTTGTCCGATATTAGATCATTTGAGAACATTCAAATTAAATAACATTGAATAACATTGAAGAGACTAGAGTAATAGTAGAGTTTGGTGTTCTGGGTGATGCCATGAAAAAGAGTAAATTACAAAGATGGTCCATGTGGTTTGCGTTGACTCACACTGTAAGAACCAAAATTTCAATGAACTAATTAGAGACGTCGATTAAAAACTTATAAAACATGAAAGGTTATAAAGTGAAATGAATTTAAAGTACAAGGGTCATATATAAAACTTGAAGTTGAAATGGTCATACCGCCATGCACCTAGACGTGGTTGTGATGTTTATCTTTTGTGATTATTTTGTTTATGGGCCGAGTCCACTGGTATATCTATTAAACCGTTTTAATTTATTGCTTGTAGATTAAAAAAAAAAAAAAATCCCTAAATCAAAATAAGAAAAAAAGAGGCGACAACAAGAAGGAAAGAAAGTAGCATCAACTGTGTCGATAGTTCATATTATATATGTTGTTTTTGTTATAAGGTAATTGTCCTTCTTCACCTTCAATTAATTATATCGATAGTTATATTCATTTGCACATACAGTAGAGTATAATGGCTGAGTTTTCAATAAGATTTATTTTCTCATAATGATGTCAACAAATCACAACTTTTATTATAAGCAGTATATCTATTTGTTATATAAAAAAATATGTGAAATAGAGCTTTTTGAATCCTATTACTCAAACCAATGAACAACATGAGTCAAAGTATGTTTATGTGTCTTGGTGTTGGTTAAAAATGAAAATAAAAGACCATGGCTTGCTGTTTTTGTGTTTGTCAACCGAGATTTTGAAGCTAATAAATTAAATGGTTTTATTGATTAAGCTAGTTATATCAATTTAGTTAATATTTGGGTTCAAGAGTCTATATAACACCTTTTTAACGTTGAAATTAAAAGATGTTAAGCATTTATGTGTGGGCTTTAAGCCTTTAAGTACTTATAACTTCAAGATGGTTATATATGAAAGGTAATTGTTAAAATGACGTATCATTATCAGAAGCAGATGTTGTTTATGTGTGGTAAATAGGGTGAGATTGGTATCCTGATAGGAATTAGAAGTCACGAATAGTACGCTTTCAGATCGATTAAATTGGAGTGTATACCAATTAACGACCGGATAAAATCTAATTGATTCAAGTTTGTGAATGATGTTATGTTTGCAGAAAAACGTGATCAAAATATGGTTGATCAGCCTTTTCTTTCTCTTTCTGATATTGAGAATATATAAGACGGTTTATAGGGGCGGTTATTAGGGCCTAATAACTGTAAAACACTAACAGCAGGAACTGCACTAGCAGCAGGAACCACTGCACTATCGGCAGGAACCGCTGCACTATCAGCAGGAACCATCGGCAGGAACCGCTGCACTATCGGCAGGAACCATCAGCAGGAACCATGCATTAGCAGCAGAAACGAGCATCAACTTAATACGTTTTATTTGGTGGAAAAACAAATTCTAATGAATTTTTAACATAGCAATGTTATGCCAGGGGCTTTGCCCCTTGGACCCTGCCAGGGGCTGCCGCCCCTTGGACCTGCTTCTCTCAGGGGCGTTGCCCCCGAACCCCCACCAAGGGGGCTACGCCCCCTTGGAACCCCCGTTAGTCCAGTTAATATCCAAATAAGTGTCGACCCTTATTTCCAAATAAGTGTCGACCCCGTTAGTCCAGTTAATATCCAAATAAGTGTCCTTATAGCTCGTAGTCTTTAATTCTTCAACTTCATTGATTTTTGTGCCTTCAGCAGTGAACTTTTGATGAATGATCTTTTGTCTTGGATGATCTTTGTGTATTCTTTGAAATTATCATCCAACATATGTCTTCAAATCATTCGCTTGCAGTATCGTCTCCATGTGATATCACGATTTTTGAGTCGACATGCTCACACTTTTCTGGATCATGATTTTCAGCATCAGAGTTGCGGAAGCAGTGTTGAAGGTATTTTAGGTATCATGATTTCTTTGATTATGATGATGGTATAGTGTGAGCATGGGGTGATGGATCGGGATCTTTTCAGCAATCAGCTGCAACCGCCAGGGATTCCTGCATACGACAGTTAGCAATAAAACATCCGGTACTTACAGGTTCGGACTTCGAGATTGTTAACAGCATAGTGTGAAAACTCTCTCTAATCCTTACCAAGGCCGTTCCTAAATCGGATACCCCAGAGGGTATACAAGATCTACCATAGTACATCAACGATTAGGTGAGTCGCTGGAGTTCACTCCACGACTGTAGATTGTTTGAAACCGCCGCGAACACTAAGCGTAATCCACAAGGAATTACCGAAGTGACCTGCTTTCAGGGCTGTTTGATGTTGACCCTGGCAGGAATTTCCATTCAGTCATTGAGAATTACATTTGTAACTTCCCTCATAAATGTTCTGGCAGATTGCTAAGATCTGCGTAGGACTCATAAGTTTACAACTGGTGTCCTTAATGTTGAACAACCAGTGTAGAGGTAACACGTGTTCCTATGAGATCCCATGATGCATCTCGTGGCTCTAGACTCGATAAGTGCATTTTTTTGGTAGTCGGAGACTGGAGCGGTGTCTCCTATTTCAATATCAACATAACTCGTAATGAGCGGTCGATAGATTATGCAGGGTTCCCCGTGAGAATGAAACAAGTCCTTTTAAGAGAACTTGAGTGGCTTAGAAGGTTTGGTGCAGTGCGTCACTGGGTCCATGACGTCTTGTCTTCAATACCGGTGTTACCTTGGTAACAACCAGTAGCATATGTATTGAACCCGGTTTCTGCCCTAAGGTTGAATAATTGAAGGGCTATTTCTTTTCACCCTTTCTTATTTCATTTCTTTTTAATTTTTCAACCCCTTCTTTCTCCTTTCTCATATTACTCATTTTTTCATGATCATACCTAAGGACTTTCTAATACTAACTATTCGGTATTGTCCCTGGGTAGATCCCTCCGGCTCTGGCGGATCATAGGACAGTTTTCCTAACCTTAGTTACCTTATAACTTCATGACTAACCTATGTTGCCATTTACTAAATCCTTGAAAAATCTCTCAAATCGTTTATGATTATGAAACACATTTTGCTAACACTTTGAGAGTTTTATATTTTTCAAACGCTCCCCCTTAACATGTGCTCGGGTGATTATATTATAAATTTGCACATGTTGGGTGAAGTTTGCACTTTTTGAATTGATCCACTTTCAGTGAACATGACCGATTCGAGACGCGCTTACATCACTAGTTAGACTAGCTTGAAATTATTACCCGGCCTGGTCAAGTCCACAGAAAGTTTTCGAAACGGTACACTCTACTCAGACACATCCTTTTCGAGACACGCTTATATCACTGGTTAGACTAGCTTGAAATTATTACCCGGCCAGGATATGTCCTTTCGATTAATGACAGTTTTTGTTTCGTCAATTCATTCGTGAAGTCTGAGTCGTGCTCACATGAGATGGTACATCCATTTTGCTATTCCACACCATTTGCTCCCCCTTAATATGTGCATCGATATTTACATCACATTCTCTCCCCGATCAAAAATTTCAAACCATTTGAGATTTGTGATCCCAATTGATTTAAATAAGTTAGAAAATGCGGGAGAAAATGTAGTCAAGTTTAATATATATATATATATATTCTGATGATGGAGCATACTATGCTCCCCATCAAACCAAAAGAGAGTGTCACTGCTGATGTTGCACAAGGTTTAAAAAATGTGTCATAAATTTGAGCAAATGCTCTCCCCCTCAATTAATGACCCGTTTTCTATTTAAAGAGCTGTAGTCATTTAATTGAGCGACAAGCATTTGAGAAAATTTAAGTCCGGTTATCACCTTGTGAAACACCAAAACTCTCCTGAAGAATCATTGACGGGAGAGGGTTTTGGTGTAAAGAAGACTTCAGTTCTTGTACAAGAAATGATGCACTGATTCGTACATCAAATCGAAGAAACATGGATATAAAGTAATTCATGCCTGGGTGAACATCACCCAGTTGGAGGAACAGCCGTCTTTTTTGGCAACGAGCTTTCCCCAATTTTAAAAGCGGGTTGCTATCTAAAGTAATAGCAAGCCATTAGACATGTTTTAACCAGTTAATATAACTTCTGCTCGAGCTTCAATTAAAGACCCGTGTCATTATTGAATGACATTTCTAGGACCGTAAATGTTATCGATAAACAGAAGACATGCCTAGAGGAACTATTTTTGGTATTTTGTGTTTTTCTGATTTTTATGGTTTTTGTAGGTTTTATATTTTTCTATTTTCTTTTTGGTTTAAGATATATACAAGGATATGTGAAGCAAATCCTTTACTCCTCGTTTTCTTCTTGAAGACCCTTGAGTGTTTCTGGAGTCAAACTCTTCATGCCAAGTCACGGGAGAATAAATTGAAACCGTTCTCTCGGAAGTGCCTTAGTGAAGATATCTGCCAGCTGAAACTCTGTCCTCACGAAGTATAGTTCAACAATTCCTTTCTCAACCTGTTCCCTTATGAAGTGATTCCTGATATCGATGTGTTTTGAACGGGAATGTTGGACATTGTTGCAGCAAAGAGCGATAGCACTTTTGTTATCACAATACAGAGGAATCTTGTTATATGCAAAGCCATAGTCTGATAATTGTGATCGCATCCAAAGAATTTGAGCACAGCAAGCGGACATGGCAATGTATTCGGCCTCAGTTGAAGATATAGATGTGCTCATTTGCTTTTTAGAAGACCAACTAACCAACTTTTCCCCCAAAAACTGAGCTCTT
Source organism: Artemisia tridentata subsp. tridentata (assembly GCA_021014915.2). Lineage (NCBI taxonomy): Eukaryota > Viridiplantae > Streptophyta > Magnoliopsida > Asterales > Asteraceae > Artemisia > Artemisia tridentata. The sequence continues at coordinate 3,065,509 of CP139506.1, forward strand.
CCTGAAGTACTTCGACGAGTATCTTGTCACCCTGCATGGTCAGCATCTGCATACGCCGTGAGTTCCATTGCGGTGTCCTTAGGATACCAGAGACCCATATGAACAGTGCCTTGAAGATATCTGAAGACCCTTTTCACCGCCTCCAGATGCTTTTTGGTGGGCTTGGATTGGTACCGAGCGCACATACATACTGTGAACAGGAGATCTGGTCTACTAGCAGTGAGATACATCAAGGATCCAATCATACTTCTATACTTTGTTTGATCAACCGGGATCCCAGAGAGGTCTTCATCCAACTTTGATCTCTCAACCATGGGAGTGTCAACAGAATCACTTGAATCAAATCCAAACTTCTTCAATATTTCATTTGCATATTTGGATTGATTAATGAAGATGCCTCCGGGACTTTGAGAAATTTGCAAGCCTAAGAAAAATGACATTTGTCCCATCATCGACATTTAGAACTTAGAACTCATCTCATTTGAAAACCGATCACATTCACTAGGATCAGAAGAGGCAAAAATAATGTCATCTACATATATCTAAACATGAAGTAGATGTTTTCCCGCCTTCCTGGTGAATAGTGTGGGATCAACAACACCCTTGGAGAATCCGTTTGCAAGAAGGAACTTGGACAACGTGTCATACCACGCCCTAGGTGCCTGCTTCAAGCCATAGAGGGCCTTCTTCAAGCGATAGACATGAGTAGGATGATCAGCGTCCACAAATCCTTCAGGTTGACTCACATGGACTTCCTATTTCAAGTCACCATTTAGAAATGCTGTCTTTACATCCATTTGGTAGACAATCATATTTTGACTGGCAGCATTAGCTAGAAAGATTCTGATGGCTTCAATTCTAGCAACCGGAGCAAATGATTCTTCAAAGTCTATGCCCTCTTCTTGTCGATACCCTTTTGCAACTAGCCATGCCTTGTTCTTCAGAACATCACCATGCTAATCAAGTTTCACTTTGAAGATCCACTTTAGAGCAATAATCATTGCACACTCTGGAGGAGGCACTAATTCCCTTACTTCAAATCTATCAAATTCATGAATTTCATCTTGCATAGCATTAAACCAACAATCTTTGGACATCGCTTCTTTGACGTCTTTTGGCTCGAATTTGGATAGTACGAAATTGAAGAAACACCATAGTGCATCAATGGCAAGTTATTTCCGTGTAGATACCGGACGTGAAGGGTTACCAATGATGTTGTCAATAGGATGATCATTGGTCCATTTTCTGAGATGGTCATGTGGTTGAGGATATTGAATTGATGTTGCCGTGTTGAGATTTCCTGAAGAGGATGTATCAGTGGAAGACTCAGGAGCAAATACATTTTCAAATGGAACATCATCAACAGTAGCAAAAGGATTAACTTCAAAAGAATTGTCTTCTGCAAAACCTTGATGTACCGAAGAAGATTGAATATTTGATGATGAGGGCGATTGACTAGCACATGGTGCATCTTGACTGATTGAGACAAATACAGATGGATTTTCTGAGTTTTGTAGAAGTTGAGCATCAGCCACAGGAGGTACCGGTGGAGTTTCCGTTGTAGGATTAACCGTTGGCGGCTCAAAGTATTCGTCAAACATCGGATCAAATAACTTCTTCAAATTGTGGGATTCTATACAAGACCCGAACTAATTGGTCCAGGTGTCAAAAGATTAGATGTGGGTCCAGAACTAGTTTGTCCAGGAGCCGTCTGCTCAGTCAGCTCATCGAATGTCACGTGAATAGTTTCCATGATTTGTCGGGTTCTCTTTTTTGTAGATTATGTATCCCTTGCGATCCGGTGCATACCCAACGAAAAATCCTACGTCTGCCTTGGCTTTTAGCTTTCCCAAATCTTGACCGTCATTTGTCGGATAGCACAGAGCCCCGAACACACGAAGAAAGGAAAGATCTGGTTTCTTGCCATGTATTAGCTCGTAAGGGGTTTTATTGTGAAGAGTGTGTATCAAGGAACGATTTTGGGTGTAACATGCAGTAGCAATGGCTTCTGCCCAAAGAAACATCAGAGCCTTAGAATATATTAGCATAGTCCTTGCCGCTTCCACTAGGGCACGATTTTGTCTTTCAACAACGCCGTTCTGCTGAGGAGTGCGTGCAACACTCTTCTAATGATTTATGCCAATACTTTCATAAAATTGACCGAGTTGTTGGTTAACAAACTCAGTTCCATTGTCAGTCCGGATGATTCTGACAGTTTTGTTTAGCCTTACTTGTAACTGCTTGATTAGTTTGATGATGACCTCTGGAGTTTCATCCTTGGTTCTCAAAAACTTTACCCATGTAAACCTAGAGTAGTCATCGACTACCACAAGAACATATTTCTTTCCATTGATACTCTGCACTCTCATTGGACCACACTGATCCATGTGAAGGGTGTGAAGAACTTCCATGATGGTATTGACGGTTTTGGGTTTGTGGGTGTGTTTCTTGCTTTTGCCCAGTTGACATGCAGAACAAAGATGATCTTTCTCAAACTTTAGTCTGGGCATGCCTCGTACCAGATCCTTGCGAGACAAGTCATTTATGGTGCCGAAGTTCAAATGGTTTAAACGACGGTGCCAAAGCTAAGATTTAGTCTTTGAGGCCTTTGAAAGCAAGCAAATAGGAGAGGACCTCATCATTTCTTCAATAGAGATGGTGTATAAATTGGTGTCACGACTGCCTTTAAGAAGATCAACACCATCGAACTCTCTAATGAAACAAGTGTGCTTTCTGAAAGCAACTTCAAGATCGGAATCACAAAATTGACCAACATAAAACAAGTTATGCCCTAGTCCTTCCACATAGTATACCCAAAAAATTACACTGTCGCCAAACACATTATCTCCATACCCCATAATTGCCCCAAAATGGTCGTTCCCGAATCTAACTGTCCCGATAAACTTTTTCACAAAATTCTTGAGCCGTGAGCGATCCCCAGTCATATGTTTTAAGCAGCCTGAGTCCAAATACCAAAGGACGATTTGTACGACCTGCATTTGAAAACAGACAACGATGGATAATTAGTACGACCTGCATTTGAAACCTACATTAGTAAACATTTTTTCTGTTGCTGTCCACATTTGCTCACTTTGTTCAGTTTTCCTAACATTCTTAACTTGGGATTGTTTGGGAGACATCAAGAATGACACAATGCAATCATCATGATTATCAGAAATTAAACATTTGTTACATGTTTTATAGACAGCATTAGAATTCGAATTAATTACAGTACTTTTAATACTAGAATCAACACGATTCATTCCATTCATTGCAAACTTATTGTTCCTAGGTTGGGCTTCTACTTTCTTCACGTGACCACTCTTAGCCGGCTCAGTCCTATCTTTCCTTGCATTGCCTCTAGGCCTTGACCAGCTGGCTTTGGTGTCACAGTTTACTCCTGTAGAAGTAATGATTGGAACATTAGTTTGTTTTTTACTGTCATGTGCTTTCCTGATTTTGATGTGCTGGGTTCTGATGTTCTCGGTGGTAGATCAAAGGTTACATGCTTGTTCTTATTTGTGGATGATGATGCAGCAAATCTATCTCTTTTGTTATCAAACTTAGGGCCCGTGCCAATGACATATTCTAAAAATTCCTGTGACCTTTTAGTGAGGAAGCAGGCATCCACAACTGCCTTATCAAGTGGTTTTTCTATTCTATCCTCCTCTACTACCTCACGAAGTGAGTCAAGGCTGTCCTTAAGGTGATTGAGATATATCTGATGGGCAGACCTATTGTTCCTAAGGGGAGGTGCAATAGACGCTACGTCAACAGCATACTTGTTACAAGCAGGAACCTTTGGAGCAACATTATCACCAATGTTAACTGGCATTTTCCCTTTCACCTGAGTCTTAAGATTCTCGATTTCATTTAACAAAGAAGTTATCTTTTCATTGTGACTGTTTCGTGTGACTTTAATTGAGTCATATAACTCTTTGTAATGTTGTTTGACCTTTGAATTTTCAGCTCGAAAACACTCATTTTCATAGTGTAACTTATTGATGGTGTCTTGATATTGAAAATTCTGAGAATCTAAAGACGATGGTTTATTGGTGCCAGTTGCTTCACACTTATTTGACTTTAACTGGGCAATTTGAGCCCTCAATTTTCGAATCGTGTTAGTGTGAGCTTGAATTTTTTCATCCCGTTTGCTTAATTCAAAATATGTATCAAATTCAAGAGCATCCAAAGATGTCTTAGCATTTGATAGTTTACATCTTTCTTCTAAATGTTGATATTTTAATTATAAATTAAGATGATCAACCTCTAGTTTTGAAAAACGTTTGACCATGTTATCATGGTCATCATTTTGAATTTTTTCTTGTAGTTTCAAATTCTCCCCCTCAAGCTCAACAACACGATTCTGGATAACATTTAATGCAATGGAATACTCATGAAATTGATAGGCAGTTAAAGCAGAATCAGTAGCAGTATAGAATATATCCTGTGCAATACACCTAGCAATCAAATTCTCATTGGTGATGAGAATGTTCTTTCTCTCAATCTCACGGCTCTTAAGTTCTATTGCATTTTGAGTTACCTCATTTTCCATATCTTTAAACACTACTTTCATCTGATTGACTTCAGTTTTAAGGGTTTGTTGCATCCCTTCAAAGTGTTCTTTGAGTAATTTAAAGAATGGAATGACCTCAGTCAAGTAACACCTTTTTGTTTGTTCAAAACCCCTTTCCCCTTCAGTAATTCCGGTTGGTGTAATTCTCTTCTTACATATTTTATCAAAATCAGCAAATAGTTGACAAAGTACGTATATGCTAATTAAGGTTTCACATTCTGTGGGAAGAGTCAAAGGGACCAAATGCCTAGGTGTATTGGGAGGATACACCGTCGCAGCTGCAATTTTCCTAAGGGATGGAGTTTTGGCTTCAAGCTCATCGGCCTTTCTCTTTTCTATATCTAAAGACCAAAATATTTGTTCAGGCGTTAACTTCTTTTGAGGTGCAAACACAGTCAATCGATTCTCCTCATAATAATCATGGGGTTTGACTATTATTCGATTGGCTATGCATTTGGGATCCTTCATTTTTTCATTCATTCTTTCTCTATTTCTCACTTCTATCTCATTACTTTCTTCTAGTGACGTAATATCAGGACGGGCATGACCAGGTATAATCATCACATTGGCATCATATAAGGCAGGTTGGGCTACTTTAGCATTCCTAAGGAGAGCTTATTTAGGTTCACCTACATTACTTTCACTATGCTTATCACACAACTTTTTGTGCTTCTGAATCATTTGAGCAGTCTGTCTGGTTTTGTCTTGTGTGTACAACTTGTTTTCAAGCTTATTCTTTAGGGTTTTAAGCCTGGAGAAATCATTTAAGAGTTGTGTTTCTTTTTCTTTGAAACCCTGTTTTAGTGTATTTACATGCTCTTGGGCCTCCTGTTTTTGTTTAACAGTCTGATCTAGCTGTTTTTTCAAAGTATTCAACTCTTGTTTTAATGTTTCTTCCCTTACATTACGTTCTGTTATAAGTGTACGCATTTGACTTTCCATTTTCTGCTCACGTTCAGTTAGTTCAAATTTAGCACGTTGCTCATAAATGGCTACCTGATCTTTATATATGTTTAGTCTAGTGGTCAAGGTGTCATCAGGGACAAACTCAGTGTTCTCATGCCACTCGCAAGAATTATCTACAACACAAGCATCATCTACAACACAAGCAATAGTTTCAAAAGAAGATGCACAACCTGGTACATCAGACACGTTGTCGTGATTCAAATATTGTTCATATGGAATAACATTACCATTTCCCATGTCAACAATATCTGATTCAACAACATCTGTCCGTTGTACTTCGTTAGGAATCTTTTGTTCATCAACCACATTATAAGTGTCATAAAGTTTTAGTACCTTAGAAATCACAGATGCATTGGAGGGACCAGCTTGTTGAGATGATGAGACAACAGAGGACAAATTAGCCATGAAGATCGTTTGTGCAGTTGGTTCATCATCCACATCAGAGTCAAAAGCATCACAATCATCAGCTTTGAAGATGTTGGGATCATTGAGTGCAAGGTCCTGAACTGCCTGCTCGTCCACATCGTCATCAAAAGTATTTCCCCCATCACCAGTAAGAAACAACAATTCTTCTTCGTCCAAAACAGCTCCATTCTCTTGGGCTTGCATTAACACATCATGTCCTTGAAATAATCTGAATTCTGTGGATGCTTTGGTTGATTGCAGTTTCTGGCGATGTGTCCAAGTCCACCACAGTTGTAGCACTTGGGCTGCTTCCCCTGCCCCTGATTGGCATTCCCAACTCTAATCTGCACATTACCTCGACCCATGTTCCTTTTATTCAAGTTATGCCTCCCCTGTACATTATGAACCACGATTCTTCCATCCTCCACAGTTGCCTGATTGCGTGGGTTTGATGAGGTTCTGAATTGATTGTTAGTTTGAGGAAGTGTTGCTTTGAATTGTTGAACAAGTAAGGACACTTGGTTGGTGAGATTATCGATCATTATGTCGGTGTGAGAGTAACCTGAATCCAGTTGTGGACTCATAGCAGATGGTGATGAATATGGATGATGATAAGCTTGATCAGATGATAATTGGTTGATTGGCTGAACATTTGCAACAAATGCTAGTGGATCATTTGGTGCAGTTGGATTGAGTTTTTCTCTCAACAGACGATCATAAGCAGCATGTTTCTCGTGTTGTTGCAGGTAGGCATACAGCTGTTCATAGTTTGTGTCTCTCAATCCCTTGTTGAATTTTACTGCAGTAACAAATTTGTCCCATTCTGGCGTCATATTGTTCACAAACTTTGAGTTAAGTTGGATGTTTGGCATTGTCATCCTGATGATTCTCATATCGTTCACCAACGTGTGGAATCTCACATAGTAGTCTGTGATGTTCTCCCTCGGGTTTATTTTGAAATGCTCAAACTCATCATATAGCTGTGACTCACGATCTTCTTTTGTGAGTTCTGATCCAGCTAGAAGCATCTTGACATTGTCCCACACTGCTTTTGCTTCAGTGTTGAAATTGATGAGTTTGTAAACATCTTTAGGCAAACCTTGAATGACAATGTTCGAGGCTCTAATGTCAGCATCATACCTCTTCTTTTCTTCTTCATTCAGATCATTGTAAGTTCGAGGTCTGTCTATTCCAAAAGTTACCATTCCATCTTCACCGGTAGTAACAACGTCTCTGGTAGTACCCATCTGAAATGGTCCTTCATCAATGGATTTAAGAATGTTAAATCCATTTTCTTTGCCTAAGCAGTAAAGCCGTATTCGTTGTGCCCAAGACTCATAGTCTGTCCTATCAAGCATAGGAGGACGGGTGTCTGACCCAGCAGCATGAATGTCATCTGAAGCTGTGCTCATCATGATGTTAGAGTGAACGGGATTTTACAATTCTTTGATTTAAACCGAGAAATAAGTTCTTTCGCGGGATTTTACAAGAATCAAGAATAAACCGTTATTTGACTATTAGTATTGAGTTATCTTAATGATTTGAGCAAAATTCAGTTATTGTTTGAATCAAACCGCAGTTAACTTTAGACAAACCACAAGGTCAAACCGCAAGCCCTGTATACATGGTATGTGCTTAAACACATACCTTTATTTGACCAAAACCGGACCCAAATAGACCAAAAACTAACCATAAATGCCAAAGATATTGTGTTTTTGTGTTTGTTTCTATGCAGGTACGGATATCCCGAAAAAAGGACAAAAACGAAGAAAAAACAACAAAAACCGAGCACGAGATTGGGAAAGAGTATTTAAAAGAGCCGAAAACCGAAGCCGGGAAAGTCGTTTTTCATGCGGATTTGATTCAAGCTCAAGAAATATCAAAATGGCCCTTGGATTATTTAATATTGGCAAAATTGGTCCGTTGATGAATTTTGAAGAAATGGCAGTTTTGGTCCCCACAATTACAACAATATCACATTTGGTCCTTGGTAGTTTAACCACATTTATCCTATCTATCTATCCTACAAACTCCAACCGGATCCAAAAGTTACCACAACAAACACAACCCACCTTATCTTAAATACACCAACCCAATCCTATACTAAACCCCACAGCCCATACCCACAAGGCCCAAGCCCATCCTATTTAGACCCGACCCAATCCCCACACTTACTAATACCCGTAGCTAAAAACACTGGGTCAAACCCCTCTTTTGTGGTCAACATTCTAATCACACAACCCTAACCACTATTCACCCTCTTCATCCTCCTTAATCACCTGATAATCGTCCCTCACACCACCTCACCGCTAACATCCAAAAGATTCACATGACCTTGTCTTTGGTCCCCTCCCCTCCACCTCATCAATCCGAGGGCAAAAAGAAAGATCAACGATCAAGATGTAAAGTTGTGGTGAGCATGTAAAGATCCAAGGGTCACAAAAGAAGCACAAACCCTCGAAGAGGAACACACACACGAAAGAAACACACTCTGATTCTAGGGTTTTTGTATTTTTTTTAGTATAAATATAGGGCCGAGTAGTCGAGTTTTTTTTTTTTTTTTAGGTTTATTTTAGCAATTTTAATTTAAGGTTTGTATTTTTATTTTTCAGTTGTAATTGACTCGTAATTTAATTTAAGTTTATTTTTTTTCGGCTTATTGTTATATTACTGCTTATCTTTGCTTATCTAATTTTTAATTTCTGCGTATTCAATTAATATGTTTGCTTCTTCATTAGTCTTTTTATAGTTTAAAAAGAAAAAAAAAATAAAAAAATAAAAATAAATAAAAAATTAGTCACTGCTTATTCAGTTGAATGTGTTTGTGTTCTGAGTTTATGATTTTTAAGGGTGTATTTTGATCTGTGATGCTTTAGTATAGTTTATAGCTAAAGTTTGTTGAAGTTTGTTGATGTGCTGAGTGTGTATGTAGCATGATCTGTGATGCTTTAGATATGCTAGCTGATAATTAGTTAGTGTAGTTAGTGTATGCTTGATATTGTTAGTTGAATATGCTTGATATTGTTAGATATCACTTGTTTGGTAATTTTTATCACTTGTTTGGAGATTATCTGTATAAGTAGGATTTGGGATAGATCACTTTGTTGCTTACTTGTTGCTTTGAGTTTTTTAAAAAGAAAATCAAGAAAAAAAAATATATATATATATATATATATATATATATATATATATATATATATATATATATATATATATATATATATATATATATATATATATATATATATATTGCAAAAAAATTGACAGTCCTGGGGTTCGAACCCAGGACAGTTAGCACACACAACCCAACAACCTTACCACTACGCTCACTCCTTTTCTTAGTTAATTCCTACACAATTTAATTTAAAACCCTTATTTTTACCCTTTTTCTTTATTAAGCTATCTTTAACTGTTAAGCTTGTCTTTAGCTTATTTTTAAAAACCTATTTCACTTTTTATATTTTTCTCAGCTTTCTAATAGTTTAAAGTATTTCCTAAAAAAATTTCAGATTTTTGTTTTTCCATTTAGTATTTTTAATCAATTATTTTCTTTTAAATAGTTTTTAATTTATAAAAAATTATTAAAAAGTCAAAAAAATCTAATTCTTTTTTACAAAGTTTTCTTTTTATATTTAGAATTTAAGAAAAATTATTTTATATTTTTAGGACTTAGAATTTAGAAAATCACTTTTATTTACGTTTTTTAAAATTCGTAACGTACGTTTTTAATTTAAATTTTCGTTTTAGATTTCGTATGCTTAGATTATTTGTACTCGTAGCTTTATTAGTTGTTTTTATTTGATATTCCATCATTCGTAGTGTAAAACACCAAATCTCTCACTTTTATATCCATTCACAACACGTTTCACGTTCCGAAAACACGAAATTCCATTCACACCTTCACGGGAAAACGAACCTCGGGTCTTGCATATTTCCGTTGCAATTCTCTTCTCTTTGGATATAAATTGTTTTAAATCAATTTTTGGCGCCGCTGCCGGGGAGGGTTGAAGTGAATTCGTGAATTTGTTTCTCGATTCGTGTTTTGAAGATCCTTCCCTCGGAAGTTATTTGCTTTTATAAAAAAAATAAAAAAAAATACAAAAAGAAAATAAAAATAAAACACTTTTCCTAAAGTGTTTTCAAAAATACAAAAATAATATAACCTCACTTTTTCTGAAAAGTGTTGTAAACCATATCTAATTAAACAACAAAAGAGATCGTGAAGTTAAACGTTACTCGGATTATTTCTTTGCTACAACCTAATTACGGGGTTCTAGTTAGGCTTTGACATTAAATTGCAAGCCGAAAAGAGATTCATTCTTCTCTTACGCCACGTTGCGCGTAGTTTAGAAAGAAACGAGTACGGTTGATCAACGATCACCAAAAAGAAGTTAATTTTAATTTTTCCTTATAAAAACCCAAAAATATTTTCATTTTCAAATTTGGTTTTCTTTTTAAACCTTTGTTTGTTTTTGGTGTATGCACACCCGTTCTACTTCTCACCCTCTTCTTTCACCATTATCGAATCCCGAGAGGATTATTCGTCATAATCACCGTGTTCATTTCTCAACCGTTGAGGAAATGGCCGACGAACCAAACAATCAACACCCGCCGATGGGTGGTGAAAATCACATGCCAGCTCCCGATCTCCGAACGATGGAGGAGCTGTGCCAACCCACAATACACGGACGTGGTGGCCCGATTGCCCCCGTCAATATTCAAGCTGCAGATTTTGGACTTAAGCATCATATGATCCAACAAGTCCAAAATTCTTGCCAATTTCACGGTTTGCCGGGTGACGATGCAAACAAGCATCTTGACAAATTTATTACCGTCACCCAAAGTATGAAACACAATGGGGTCACCGATGACGCCCTTCGTCTTTATCTCTTCCCATATTCCTTGACGCATCATGCCACCGCTTGGTTTGATCGTCTTCCCAAGAACTCCATTCACACTTTTGATGAGATGGTTTCAAAGTTCTTGGCGAAATATTTCCCACCGTCGATGGTGACGAAATTAAGGAATGAAATTAGTAACTTCCGTCAGCTTCCCAATGAATCCTTATTTGAGGCATGGGAACGCTACAAGCTTTCGATTGATCGGTGTCCAAATCATAACATGTTATTAGTCACCATAATAGATACGTTCTATAATGGTCTAACATTGAGACACCGTGATACGATTAATGCTGCAGCCGGTGGAACCTTTATGAAAAGGCGACCCGAAGAGTGCTATGATCTCATTGAAAACATGACTACCCATCACAATTATTGGGATTCCTCAGCCGAGAGGAATGAGTCTACTAGATCTGGCACTACTACTTCCTCTTCTAACCCCGAGATAGCAGCTCTCTCTAAGCAGATGAATGATATGTCCACTGCTATCTTAAGAATACATCAAAGTTTGAATCAAAACAACAACAAAAATCAAGTCAATGTTGTTAATAATAGCTGTGAAACTTGCGGTGGTCCTCATCCGTATTTCGAGTGCCCAGCCTCCGGTGGCTACACTCAAGAGAACGTTTACGCTGCTGCGGGATCCTTTAATCAGGGAGGTAACGGTTACCAACCCCAAGGAGACCGTAATTTGCTCAGCTACCGTTCTAACAACTCTCTCGGACCACCCGGTTTCACCCAAAATCAAGATCAGAATGTGCCAAACCGCAATATTCCATACAATCAAAATCGGGCTAATCAAGGGAATTTCAATCAAGGGCAAAATTTTCAAAATCAGGGAAATTTTCAAAATCAAAACCCAGGAAATTTTAATCAGGGAAATTTTCAAAACAACAACCAGGGTTTTAATCAAAACACCCGAGGGGCAAATCTCAACAATAATCAAAATCAAGGATTTGTGCAAAACCAATCGCCCTCGGAAGAGTTGTTGAAACAACTAGTTCTTCAAAGTCAAAATCAACTAAAATTTAACAAATCCCAAGAAGAAACAACTAGGTTTTTGATTAAGGAAATGACCGAGATGAAAAAATCTTTAAATGATCGACCCTCGGGCTCTGGAACTCTTCCAAGCAATACGATCGCTAACCCGAGGGGCGATGTTAAGGCGATCACTACAAGGAGTGGTGTATCATATGATGGACCCACGGCTCCAACTACCGATTCTTCTCTTCCTACCAAGGTAGTTGCCCGTGAGACCGAGGCGACAAAGGACACGGAACTTCCTACTAATAACGGAAGGACCGAAGACGTCCAACCTCCGGTTGTCCAACCATCTAAGCAAAAGGTTGTGCTTGAGCCCGACGAAGCTCCCATAAAAGCAAAACTTCCTTATCCATCGAGAATGAATGATCAAAAGCTCCGCGATAAAGCTTCAAATCAAATGGAAAAATTCTACCAAATCCTCCAAGATTTGCATTTTGATATAAGCTTTGCGGATGCTTTACTTCTGATGCCTAAGTTTGCTTCCACGCTCAAGGGTTTATTGACCAACAAAGAAAAATTATTTGAATTGGCAAAAACTCCTCTTAATAAAAACTGCTCAGCGGCAATTCTCAAAAAGCTTCCGGAAAAGCTTGGAGATCCCGAAAAATTTCTTATTCCTTGTGAATTTCTGGGAATGGTTGAATGCTGCGCCTTGGCCGATCTTGGTGCTAGTATTAACCTAATGCCGTTGTCCGTTTGGGAAAAACTTTCTCTGCCCAACCTCACCCCCACTTGCATGACCCTCGAGCTTGCGGATCGTTCCATAACCCTTCCTAAAGGTGTAGCCGAGGATGTCTTTGTCAAGGTGGGGAAGTTCCATTTTCCCGCCGATTTTGTGGTGGTTGATTTTGATGCTGACCCCCGGGTTCCTCTTATTCTCGGAAGATCATTTTTGAGGACCGGGCGGGCTTTGATTGATGTGTATGGAGAAGAAATAACCTTAAGAGTTGATAATGAGAAAGTAACGTTTAACATAAATCAAAACTCTAAACCGCTAACCGACAAATGCAACGTTGCTACGGTTAATCAAAAATCTGATCCCGTAATTACTCCCAAAAGAAGTGATTCGATTCTTTCCAGATTTACGGTTAAGAGTCTTTCTGAAAAACGTGTTGAGCTTAAGGCTATGAAAATTACACCCGGTTCAAGCAAATGGTTTGCGAGTTGTTCCGCGGATGTAAAGAGTATTCTTGATGATGATGAATCAGATTCGGAGACCACAACGGAAGTGGTGGAAATTGCTAGCTCTAAGAGCACACCACTTGTCCCATCTCCGGAAACGGTTTATCGAATTGAGACTATTAATTCTATACCTCTCACTCCAAATTCTGAACCAAATGTTTCCGAGTCTTCCCATCCTTCTCCTCCGATTGAGGGAAGTGTTATCTCGAGGGAAGAGATCGAGGTGTTCTTTGATGATGCTCCAATTTCACCGGAAATTGTTGAGCCCGATGGTGATCCGGGGGAAGATGTTTCGTTATTAAAAATGAAAGTTGATGAACAATTTTCCTTTCCCCCGGAAGATGTTAAGGAAAAGCCGTTAGATCCTTTGGAGCTCGAGCTCAAGGATGCTTTTCCCGAATATGAGAGTTTCATATTTGATGATGAAAGTAGTGGCAATCCCACTTCTCATTCTGATTTCTCTATCCCGGCCTTTGAAGCCTTCTACTTTGATATTGATCATTCGGAGGAGACGAGTAGTGGCAGTACCACTTCTCATGCTCATATCTCTCCTCCCGAATATGATTCATTTCTCTTTGAATTGAATGATCTCTATCACGAGGAGTTCTTCGATGAACTCTCTCTTTTGTTATCTCCTCCGGAATACGATCATTTCTATTTTGATCTGGAGGAAGATACTAGTCTGGGGGGAGGTGTACCTTCTCATGAAGATTTCATCCCGACCCTCCCGCCCGAGATTCTTAACAAAACCTCTGCTGATGATGAAGAGTATTTCATGATAATTATCCAAATCTTTATGCTCTTCATCACATATGTTGTGGCTTCTCCTATCCTTCACTCCTTCGGGAGTGAGGATACCATCTTTGACCCCGGTATTACCATTTCTGGTTCTTCTTTCTAAAAATACCGCGGGTATCTCATCGGAGTGGAACTTTCGTATGCTTCAGTGTTTATCCAAACATCTTGAACGAAAGTCCGATGGAGATTTCTTTTTCCACATGCTCCCCCAAGGACAAATGAATTCGGGGCGAGTCTAAGCTTTCCGACTCGATACTAAACAAGCGCTTCGTGGGAGGCACCCCATGCTTATCCATCTATTTTCTAATAAAGTGACGTGAGGAGGGGTTTCCTCTTCCATTTGTTGTGTTTCGTGGTTTTCTGTGCTGTGTTCAGGATTGCCCGATGATTGAAGACTCTCGTGCTCATGGTTCTGCCTTCTCTCCACTCGAGTTTCATCATTCGTTGATCATCCGATATCCTTAATCTTATCATTTTACGTTTATCTTTGGCATAATTAATAAACGGCCTTAGATTTATGTAGGAGAACCCTTACCTTTAAGACATTGAGGACAATGTCTCGTTTTAGTCTGGGGGGGTAATCTTTCGATTTGATTTTTGCCTTGCATTTTTGCCGTTTTCTCTCGCAACCCCGTTTTTCCTCAAAATTTGAAAAAATCCAAAAAAATGAGAAAAATTTAAAAATTTTTGCAAAAATATAATAAATTTTGACATTTTTGTTGACTTTCCGCTGGTGAGAGTAGGAATAAAATTCTGACTTGACCGGGCGTGTTGAGCCCTAGCTTGTCCCCTTAACCATTTATAATCTATAAGCTTGTGCTAGTCTTTTACACAAGGAGCTATAAAATGCGAATTCTTTTCAAGAGTTTGCAAGTTCCCGTATCGACTTTATATATGCATGGCTTGATTATAAGGCTAAGCATTCGCGGATCTTATTATTTAAGATTTTAAATTTGCGAAGAACGAGAAATGATAGAGTATATTTAGAAGTTAGATTGCTAAACGTGGAGTAGTTGGTTCTCTTTAGAGCTCATCAAAGTTACTTGTGGCCTTTTGCTCCCACAAAATTGTTTCACCATATATAACTGTAAGAATAATTAAAGATGTTAGGTTTTGCCGATGATTAGTTCTTAGTCTTCTTAAAAGAATTCTTGTTTTGAAAATTGGGTACACATCAAGGTTCCTTAATAAATAAGTTTAATAATAATAAGTTAAGTGCTCTAAGCTACGGATTCGAGATCGGGCCTTGGATCCTTATTTCCGGAAGGCGTTTAGGTCTTGGCTACCCTCTTGCACCGGCCCTTGGACCTCTAGTTCAGGAATGTGTGAGGTCTTGGTCTAACCACCTTGGATCCTCATTTCAGGAATGTCTAGAGTCTTGGAACTCTCCGTTGTAACGGCCCTTGGATCCTTTATGCCGAAAAGTGTAAGGTCTTGGAATTAAACCGTGAAGGTCCGTCGTTTAGGGTACGCAAATGAAAAAAAAGTTAGTAAAAAAAAAAAGTGATGAAAGAAAAATAGAAAAAGTCAAAAATATAAATAAAAGCCTTGATGTGGACCTCATTTTCAAAGCAACGGTTCTCGAGAGAAGATTGAAAACTACTTAGCGTCTTAACTTAGCATCTTTATCGGCACTAAAACTTATCAAAACGAGAATATGAAGAAATTCATTTCTCACAAAAATAAAATAAATAGAGGAAATTAGGAAAAATGGGAGCAAGAGGTAATTACACAAGTAACTTTCATGGGTAGTGTTGGCATCTAACTTATAAATAGACAATGATTTCGTTTTTACGCTTAGTTTGGGGACTCGTGAAAAATCAGGAACGACGAATTTTATCCGTATGGTCACTTCTTTATGAGTCGTGTTTCCTACTCGAAGAACCTGAAAGTTATCGTGAGATAATGATTGTCAACAAAGCCGTCACATGATTATGATAAAAAAATACAAAAATATAATAAAAAGGAAAATCGGGGAGTTTTTAGAACTTAAAATTTCTCAATCTCTTTTGAAAATTTTGCTACTTCTCAAGGTTAGTAAAAAGAGATTGGAAATTTTTGGATTTAAAAACGTGTTTTTATAACATTGCGTGAGGACACAGCAATATCTTAGTCTGGGGGAATTTTGGTATTTGCTTAAACACATACCTTTATTTGACCAAAACTGGACCCAAATAGACCAAAAACTAACCATAAATGCCAAAGATATTGTGTTTTTGTGTTTGTTTCTATGCAGGTACGGATATCCCGAAAAAAGGACAAAAACGAAGAAAAAACAACAAAAACCGAGCACGAGATTGGGAAAGAGTATTTAAAAGAGCCGAAAACCGAAGCCGGGAAAGTCGTTTTTCATGCGGATTTGATTCAAGCTCAAGAAATATCAAAATGGCCCTTGGATTATTTAATATTGGCAAAATTGGTCCGTTGATGAATTTTGAAGAAATGGCAGTTTTGGTCCCCACAATTACAACAATATCACATTTGGTCCTTGGTAGTTTAACCACATTTATCCTATCTATCTATCCTACAAACTCCAACCGGATCCAAAAGTTACCACAACAAACACAACCCACCTTATCTTAAATACACCAACCCAATCCTATACTAAACCCCACAGCCCATACCCACAAGGCCCAAGCCCATCCTATTTAGACCCGACCCAATCCCCACACTTACTAATACCCGTAGCTAAAAACACTGGGTCAAACCCCTCTTTTGTGGTCAACATTCTAATCACACAACCCTAACCACTATTCACCCTCTTCATCCTCCTTAATCACCTGATAATCGTCCCTCTCACCACCTCACCGCTACCATCCAAAAGATTCACATGACCTTGTCTTTGGTCCCCTCCCCTCCACCTCATCAATCCGAGGGCAAAAAGAAAGATCAACGATCAAGATGTAAAGTTGTGGTGAGCACGTAAAGATCCAAGGGTCACAAAAGAAGCACAAACCCTCGAAGAGGAACACACACACGAAAGAAACACACTCGGATTCTAGGGTTTTTGTATTTTTTTTAGTATAAATATAGGGCCGAGTAGTCGAGTTTTTTTTTTTTTTTTTTTTAGGTTTATTTTAGCAATTTTAATTTAAGGTTTGTATTTTTATTTTTCAGTTGTAATTGACTCGTGATTTAATTTAAGTTTATTTTTTTTCGGCTTATTGTTATATTACTGCTTATCTTTGCTTATCTAATTTTTAATTTCTGCGTATTCAGATTAATATGTTTGCTTCTTCATTAGTCTTTTTATAGTTTAAAAAGAAAAAAAAAAAGAAATATATTTTTTTAGTCACTGCTTATTCAGTTGAATGTGTTTGTGTTCTGAGTTTATGATTTTTAAGGGTGTATTTTGATCTGTGATGCTTTAGTATAGTTTATAGCTAAAGTTTGTTGAAGTTTGTTGATGTGCTGAGTGTGTATGTAGCATGATCTGTGATGCTTTAGATATGCTAGCTGATAATTAGTTAGTGTAGTTAGTGTATGCTTGATATTGTTAGTTGAATATGCTTGATATTGTTAGATATCACTTGTTTGGTAATTTTTATCACTTGTTTCGAGATTATCTGTTTAAGTAGGATTTGGGATAGATCACTTTGTTGCTTACTTGTTGCTTTGAGTTTTTTAAAAAGAAAATCAAGAAAATATATATATAAATATATATTGCAAAAAAATTGACAGTCCTGGGGTTCGAACCCAGGACAGTTAGCACACACAACCCAACAACCTTACCACTACGCTCACTCCTTTTCTTAGTTAATTCCTACACAATTTAATTTAAAACCCTTATTCTTACCCTTTTTCTTTATTAAGCTATCTTTAACTGTTAAGCTTGTCTTTAGCTTATTTTTAAAAACCTATTTCACTTTTTATATTTTTCTCAGCTTTCTAATAGTTTAAAGTATTTCCTAAAAAAATTTCAGATTTTTGTTTTTCCATTTAGTATTTTTAATCAATTATTTTCTTTTAAATAGTTTTTAATTTATAAAAAAATTATTAAAAAGTCAAAAAAATCTAATTCTTTTTTACAAAGTTTTCTTTTTATATTTAGAATTTAAGAAAAATTATTTTATATTTTTAGGACTTAGAATTTAGAAAATCACTTTTATTTACGTTTTTTTTAAAATTCGTAACGTACGTTTTTAATTTAAATTTTCGTTTTAGATTTCGTATGCTTAGATTATTTGTACTCGTAGCTTTATTAGTTGTTTTTATTTGATATTCGATCATTCGTAGTGTAAAACACCAAATCTCTCACTTTTATATCCATTCACAACACGTTTCACGTTCCGAAAACACGAAATTCCATTCACACCTTCACGGGAAAACGAACCTCGGGTCTTGCATATTTCCGTTGCAATTCTCTTCTCTTTGGATATAAATTGTTTTAAATCAATACCAAACCGCAATACCCAAACCGCAGGTACACAATACAAACCGCAAAGTCAAACCGCAGTTCCTGAATACCAAACCGCAATACTCAAACCGCAGGAATACCAGACAAACCGCAACGATCAAACCGCAGTACCAGAATACCAAACCGCAAGACTCAAACCGCAGGAATACCAGACAAACCGCAACGATCAAACCGCAGTACCAGAATACCAAACCGCAAGTATCAAACCGCATGGACCTAAACCACTAATAGTCAAACCGCAGAGCTGGTAAAACCGCAGCTACAAGACGACAAACCGCAACCGGACAAAGAACACAAACTGCTGATGCAAGAGGACAACCCGTCACTATCACTCCTTTTTTGTCGTGTTTCCCATTTTGGTTAAGCTCCAAACCTCTGTCAGAAGTTCTTGGCAAACCGCTACCAACAATTTCCCTAATAACACAAACCGCAGATAAAAACCTTTTGTCGATACTCAAACCGCTGCCAAGAATATGCGTCTGAGTAGTAAACCGCAGTCAAGAAACTCCTTAGATCTTCCACAAAACACACTAAATCACTGATAACGCTCAAATCTAACATGTTTTTAGGAGCGTTATTGTGGATTTTATGCATATATATTGGTCACTTTTATGAACTTATGGTACTTAATGGAGTATAATTTACATTTTAGGTTCATGGAAGCTCAAGTACAAGAAAACGAGGAAAAAGACGAAGAAATGATCAATAAACGAAGATTTATGCATGTACGAAGAATTCCCGACAAATGAGAGTCTCTTGGAGTATATTCGAGAAGATAAAGTCATGAAGATTGTCACTCCAAAGACTCAAGAATAAAGCACAAGAGGGAAAACGAGGAAAGAAATGAAGAAAAGAAGCTTAAACGAAGAAATAATGGAAGCCTCGTTGTTCCCGACACACCTTCACCATTTTGGCCATATCTTAAGCATACGAACTCGGATTTAGTTGATTCAAGCGGCCACGGAAAGCTAAGAGAAAAATCTACAACTTTGGTTTGGCCAAAAGGGTCCATCCGATCGGTAGGAGCCCGCAACCGATTCGGATGGAGCTAACTTTTGCATCCATCCGATCGGTATTGCCCCGTATCCGATCGGATGGCTGAATCTGCCTTCTCCAAGTTATTTTTAATGCTTCTTTAAGTGCCATTAAGTCCCAAGTCCGATCATGTGCCTCCATTAACTCATAAACCTGCCATTTTATGACCCTTTGTGCCCAAGTAACTTACTTGTTGGCTAAGGGTAGCTTCTACCTATTAATAAGACCATTGTGGTTTGGTTTTGGATGTGATATTCTAGCCTCCAACCTTAAGGACGAATTTCCACAAACTATTATCAACCCCAAAAGGCCACAAACCTCTGCCATTTCCAGAAGTAGTGCTCAAGTGCTTGACGAAGTGTTCGGGTGTGATTTTCCGGCTTGGTTAGAAGTTGTAGTTGATTGGAGGCTTGAAGGTTGCTATAATCCTTCACCTTTGCCTATTGTAATCCATACTTTGGGTAAACTTTGTTACTTTTATATTTCAAGATGTTTGTTATTGATATGATTTATGAGTTTATGTCTTTGATTGACATGAGTGGTTAGTTCTATTTATACTTGTTTGGAATCATGTGAATATTGATATGGAGTGTTTGGTATTTTGCAATATAGAATTATGGCTTTGCTTATGAGTTTGTTTGAATAGTAACATGTCTAAATAACTTGTTGATGAATCATAACCGGGTTTATAAGGTCGAAAGAACTTCTTGTTATGATTTGTTCCAAATGTTAATGCGCATATATGTTTGGTATTTCATAATTGACAACTATGAATAAACATGTTAAATGGATTTGTTTAGGTCGAAAGGGTTCTTATGAACAAATTGGTAAAACTAATATTTCTAACAAATGGTTTATAATGAATCGGTTTATAATAACATTAAAAAGGCCGAAAGGAAATGTTAGCCTAAACCATGATGTATGCAATTTCATGATATCACCCATTGAATTGGAATTGTATGAACTTAGATTTTGTTTGTTATTGCTTAATATCTACCCAATACTCCATTCACTCCATTGAAATAGACACTAGTTCCAAACAAGTATTGTTTTTAATCTTATTGAATTCACATAATCATCATTCTTAGTGTTACTTGTTGCTTATATGGTATTTTTGGTCGTGACAACCAATTACCACCTTTTAATTGCTTATTGTTACATAGATTCTTCACAACTGAAAACACCCAAATCCCAGTGAACGACCTCGGCTTACCAAACAAAACTAGCTACATACGAAAGGGTCATACTTGCCCGTGTGTTCTTAGCTTTATTCGGTAATTCGTGTTATAAATTTAAAACTAGTAGTCGCGAGACACATCAAGTTTTTGGCGCCGCTGCCGGGGATTTGTTTGTGTTTTTGTGTGCTTTGAATCTGTGTTTTAATCATTCCCTAGTTGTGCAGCTTTTGCTGTTAAAAAAAATCCGAGCTGTCTATCCGATCGGTTTCTCATCTAACCGATCGGTTGTCCCCAAATCATTTTTACCGAGCTGATCATCCGATCGGTAGTCCATCTATCCGATCGGTTGTTCAAATCCAAATTTTACCGAGCCAACCAACCGATCGTTTGGAACACCCAACCGATCGGCCAGACTCACTTCCCTAATCAAATCGATCTAACCGATCGGTACGAGCCCGTATCCGATTCGGCTAGACCGTTTTCGCCCAACAAAAATCCTCCAGCCGATCGGCTGGAAGCCTATGCCGATCGGTTGAACCGTCCTGTTCAGAAACCAACAAAAAATTTTCTTGCTTTCTATGTTTTGTTTATTTATTTTTCTTCTTTATTTTGATTTCTAGCTTTATTTCTTTTTCCGTAGATTTCTTTTATAAATTTTATTTAGTTATATTTGTTTAAACATCTTTAAAAAAAAAAAAAAAGAGAAAAAGTCATAACTAGTTTATTTTTCAAAGTTTTTTTCGTAGTAACTAGTAATAATAAATACTAGTAACATTTTTCTAAAAGTAGATAATTTATTTTTTGTTTACGTCATATTAAAAAAAAATACAAAAAGATTTTTCTTAATGTTTGTTTTCATTATGTTTTTATTTTTGCTTTTTGAGATATTTTGTGAATCACTCCTGGTTTGGATAAACTCACACTCTTGGGGTAAACAACTTGCTAGTCCACTTTACGAGCTTAAACGTAAAATCAAACAGAGGACTCGTAAACCCGATAAGACTCCAATCTTACCGTTAGTGATCGAATCACCCAAAGTATATCCGAAACCACCGTTCATCGAGGAACTATATGTCGTAATCGACATATTCGAAGAGAAAGTCGAAACTCCACCCGATTCCCCAACCATAATCGTCATTGATCCCGATGACGAACCCATGTGGTCAAGCACTAGGACTGTTGCACTAACACCTAGTTCCGCTATTATTCAACGCCCTGTTTCCAACAATTTCCATATCAAGGGTACCCACATACAAATGATTCGCGAGAATCAATTTGATGGGAGAATCCGGTCCAATCCTCACCAACACATCACTGATTTTCTTGAGATTAGTAACCTATTTCAATATGGTGAAAATCAAGAGGAAGCGGTTAAATTGAGAACTTTTCCTTTCTCACTGTCCGGAGAAGCCAAAATTTGGTTGAACGAATTAAATGAAGGAACAATTACTACGTGGGAAGAGATGAGAAAAGCTTTTATTAGCCGATACTTTTCTCCAGCTAAGTTTAAACGTCTCCTGAATGAAATTCATAACTTTCACCAACTCGATCATGAAACTCTCGTTGATGCTTGGCTCCGAATGAAAAATATGCTTCACACCTGTTATGGACACAGTCTAACCAAAGGAGAGATAATTCAAACATTCTATCATGGTTTAGACGATCCAACTCAAGGAATTCTCGACGCTGGAGGAATTTTCCTCTACAATACTCCCAACGAAGCATTCAAACTTCTCGAGGACAAGGTCCAACTCAAGCTCGATTTTTTTGAAAATTCTCTAATCGTGCCCAAACCAAAAACCGTTGTTTCCGCCGGTGGAAGTAACGTCAATTCCGATCATTCCTTATTGATGGAGAAATTGGAAGCTCTCTCCAGACATATGGACAATGAATTCAAGAACATAAGGAAAGAGCTGAAGGAGATACGAGATGCTCGTAGATACGATGAAGATGACAATGCTTCAGATTACCACACGGATGATGACATGCTGATATTTGAACCTAATGAAGCAAGATATCACGACGGATATCACAATCAAAATTCCAGAAATTCGTACTCCTATTCAAGCCAAAACCCGAACCATGACGATCCTCACTTCCTACCCCGAGATGAAATGCCACATCCATCACAATATTCCAAAACCTCACCGGAGGAGATGATAGAATGGATGGAGGCAAATGAGAGTATGAAGAACCATGTGGTGGAAAAGAGGTTGGGTAAGAAGCAAGAAGTCCATTGTACCGAATCACTTCCTCATACAACAGATTCCAATCCAAGACATGAATTTGTCTACAAACCACCATCAATCCGAAACGAGAATGATAAGGGTGATGTTGAAGTTATTGAGGAACCCATTCCAACCATGCCTAACCCAAACCAAATCATGTCTAATTCACCAACCGTGTCACCTTTTCTTGAGGATTGCACCGAGCATATCCCAACCACTGAACCCTTAGTAAGAGAGAAGATGTTTACACATGATGAATTCAATGCAACTGGAGGTGTTGGAAATGAAGTTTTGAAAAGGAAAGAGATTAAGAAGCAGGAAGAAAGAGTGTCAAAGATACCCAACAGGAATGGAGAATTGGAAAGAAAGCTTGTCGAGTGGTATAATCCAGAAAATCGAGTTTCTTCAAAACAAAACGGTAGGACTAATCCACCTCCTCCAAATCCTATTGAAAACGTAAATGACATATTCACGAGGAGTGGAAAGTCCGATGACCCTCTGAAAAATCAAAAAGATTCGCCACATGACTTCGTTTTTAATAAAATCGATCAAGCGTTCAAGATAACGAAAAGGGATTATCACGTGGTCAAATCAAGAGAATTCCCGTCACTTGAGAAGTACATACCAAAGATCCCATACCCTCAACGTTTAAGAACCGAAATTCCCCATTTGAACCATATCATCAAAGAATCCTAATCCGGGGAAGAGTCTAGCTAATGACTCAGTAATAAATTAAGCGCTTCTCGGGAGGCAACCCGAGCTTTTACTTGTTTATTTGCTTATTTCTGTTTTAAATAAACATGTACACCCTTTTTGCAAAAATTCTTTTCAAAACTTGGAAAATCTTAAGTGTGGGGGTGTTACACGCTAATATATTATTGCTTGCATTTTGTGTGTTTTGTTTGTTTGTTTTGTTTTTGTTTGAATAATTGCAGCAGGTGATGAAGGAAGATGTTTGGATCAGAAATAGATTGTTCTCACAAGCTTATGCTAGCATTTGCTTAGCACATTATCATATGGAGTTCGATCGCGATTTCTTGGCCCGGGAAGTTTCGTTTCTCTTGGATTATTTATTTATTCATTTATTTTCCCTATTTTACATGCTTTGAAATTTATTTTTCACAATGAGTATAATGCTTAACTTAAGTGTGGGGGAAAGTTAGATAGTGAAAAACGAAACTAGTTTTAAATTTATAATTTTTGGGGCCAATTTAAAATTTTGTATGCTTGTTTGCCCTTGAGATTTAATTGTTTTCACGCTTTTAGGATAACATATTAGAATAACTAGATCATCCCACTGGTGAAATATGTAATTTTGAAAAATTGATATGTGTCCCGATTAATATTGCAATCCATTCTGGGATCGATAACATTTGCTAGCACATATTATAGCCCTTTCCACTAAATTGTGAGGATTTGAGCCTGTTTCGTATATAGCATACATCTTTTATGCTTTGATCTTTTGCTATGAGTGTGCCGGTGATTTTATTTATTCTAGAACTTGTACTTGTAAATCATTACCAGACCGCAGTAAGATCGCATTCGTGTGATATAAGTGTATTCGTGTGATAAAGAGGCACCCTAGGATAAAACCAAATGGCCTTCCTTTTACATCTAATGATATATTAGCTAGCCACATCGGTTAGTTAACCACCCATATGAACCCATTTGTTAGCGTTTATCTTTAGCGCTAGATACCCTTAGTTACACCCTCCGAGCCATCCTTTTCATTTTTGATTAAATCCAGAAAAATACAAAAATATTTTACACTTTAAACCTTAGCCTAACCCCTTGTCAAAGTCTAAACGGTGGGTTGCTAGTTGCTTGGTATGTTGGATTGTTTTTTATGATTATTAGTTAGCCATACTTTTTCATTCGTGTGTGCCATTCCGACAAAGATGAAGGTGGCCAACTTCTTATTTGTATTTTTGTGGTGTATGCTTATGCGAAGTGTGGGGGAGATGTGATGTATGAAAGAGGTGTTAAAAAAAATGAAAAAAAAGGTGTTGAAAAAAAAATGTGAAAAGAAAAAAAAAAATGAATAAGTCATCGAAAAAAAAAAAAAAAAAAAAAAAAAAAAAAAATATATATATATATATATGTGATGACAATTATAGCCAATGTGCTATATTATTATGAAGATGAAGTATGTTTGAGATATCGATTAGCCAATGTGCTAAGACGTGATATATATATATTTGGTGATCGATATGTGAAGAGGAGAAAGTTGTTAACTATAATCATTTACGGGTTTGCGGTTTGTTCGGTAACTAGCAACATGGGTATTAGACTTGACTTTATTTTTCTTTTAAAACCAATTTCATAAATGCTCCCATGCCTTATCCCTACCCTTTTGACTTTGTGAAATTATCAAGTGTATTGACATGTAGTGACCATCCGATCTCTTGAGGAATTAGGTAACGTCGTTAGCGATCTAAGGTTATCCTTAGTGACCATCCGTTATTTGGTGATGAAAGAATTCGTTGTTAGCGAGCTATTATGTTTTGCACGAGATAGTTGCACGTAAGTCTGATATACCCTTTAAGCCTTAAACCCGAATAAAAGTCCTCTTTAGATGTTTACACTTGGCGCTTACGCCATGTCGGTGGAGTTTTGTTTCTTGTACAAGCCTATGGTAATAAACGGATCATGACTGAGCAATGAGTGTGATTTCTCTTATATATACTCCACTACCTAAATAAATGAGTGATTGAGTGAATTATACTTCGTTTCTTTTTCGTGAGGTGTTTAGAAATGTTACTCAAGCAAGAAAATCTTCATACATCTCGGTTTTTCACCATAGCGCTTAAATATGATGAATCTTATCTTGTACTTGTACTTGGTAGATTTGCATCATAATTTTTATAATCATTTTTCATGCACCATGTGGATTTATTTTTCTTATTATTTGCTTGAGGGCAAGCAAACCCTTAAGTGTGGGGGAGTTTGCGCTCATTTTTCGCTTATTTTCTCTTTTATTATTAAATATATTAAAAAAAAATATGATTAATTTTCTCTCTGTCCAACCGGTCGGATGTGCGAGCATCCGATTCGGCTGGCATGCTGCATGTTTCTACGAATTGTCCATCCGATCGGATGGAAGTGCAAACCGATCGGATGGATGCCTCGTTAAAGTTTTTTTTTTTAATTTTTAAATTTTCTTTTCGTTTTGTCATTTAGATATGCATTTTAATTTTTCTTTTCTTAGATTTGCTTGAGGGCAAGCAAAGTTCAAGCGTGGGGGATTTGATAACGCTCAAATCTAACATGTTTTTAGGAGCGTTATTGTGGATTTTATGCATATATATTGGTCACTTTTATGAACTTATGGTACTTAATGGAGTATAATTTACATTTTAGGTTCATGGAAGCTCAAGTACAAGAAAACGAGGAAAAAGACGAAGAAATGATCAATAAACGAAGATTTATGCATGTACGAAGAGTTCCCGACAAATGAGAGTCTCTTGGAGTATGTTCGAGAAGATAAAGTCATGAAGATTGTCACTCCAAAGACTCAAGAATAAAGCACAAGAGGGAAAACGAGGAAAGAAATGAAGAAAAGAAGCTCAAACGAAGAAATAATGGAAGCCTCGTTGTTCCCGACACACCTTCACCATTTTGGCCATATCTTAAGCATACGAACTCGGATTTAGTTGATTCAAGCGGCCACGGAAAGCTAAGAGAAAAATCTACAACTTTTGTCTGGCCAAAAGGGTCCAACCGATCGGTAGTGCCCCGCAACCGATTCGGATGGAGCTAACTTTTGCATCCATCCGATCGGTATTGCCCCGTATCCGATCGGATGGCTGAAACTGCCTTCTCCAAGTTATTTTTAATGCTTCTTTAAGTGCCATTAAGTCCCAAGTCCGATCATGTGCCTCCATTAACTCATAAACCTGCCATTTTATGACACTTTGTGCCCAAGTAACTTACTTGTTGGCTAAGGGTAGCTTCTACCTATTAATAAGACCATTGTGGCTTGGTTTTGGATGTGATATTCTAGCCTCCAACCTTAAGGACGAATTTCCACAAACTATTATCAACCCCAAAAGGCCACAAACCTCTGCCATTTCCAGAAGTAGTGCTCAAGTGCTTGACGAAGTGTTCGGGTGTGATTTTCCGGCTTGGTTAGAAGTTGTAGTTGATTGGAGGCTTGAAGGTTGCTATAATCCTTCACCTTTGCCTATTGTAATCCATACTTTGGGTAAACTTTGTTACTTTTATATTTCAAGATGTTTGTTATTGATATGATTTATGAGTTTATGTCTTTGATTGACATGAGTGGTTAGTTCTATTTATACTTGTTTGGAATCATGTGAATATTGATATGGAGTGTTTGGTATTTGCAATATAGAATTATGGCTTTGCTTATGAGTTTGTTTGAATAGTAACATGTCTAAATAACTTGTTGATGAATCATAACCGGGTTTATAAGGTCGAAAGAACTTCTTGTTATGATTTGTTCCAAATGTTAATGCGCATATATGTTTGGTATTTCATAATTGACAACTATGAATAAACATGTTAAATGGATTTGTTTAGGTCGAAAGGGTTCTTATGAACAAATTGGTAAAACTAATATTTCTAACAAATGGTTTATAATGAATCGGTTTATAATAACATTAAAAAGGCCGAAAGGAAATGTTAGCCTAAACCATGATGTATGCAATTTCATGATATCACCCATTGAATTGGAATTGTATGAACTTAGATTTTGTTTGTTATTGCTTAATATCTACCCGATACTCCATTCACTCCATTGAAATAGACACTAGTTCCAAACAAGTATTGTTTTTAATCTTATTGAATTCACATAATCATCATTCTTAGTGTTACTTGTTGCTTATATGGTATTTTTGGTCGTGACAACCAATTACCACCTTTTAATTGCTTATTGTTACATAGATTCTTCACAACTGAAAACACCCAAATCCCAGTGAACGACCTCGGCTTACCAAACAAAACTAGCTACATACGAAAGGGTCATACTTGCCCGTGTGTTCTTAGCTTTATTCGGTAATTCGTGTTATAAATTTAAAACTAGTAGTCGCGAGACACATCAATCACCCGTAGATTACCAAGAAACTGAACTAGAGAGCTATGTGAACACAAAAGTACTAAGTTCTATTGATTTGAACCACAAACCAAGCCAAACCAATGATTTTCTTGACAAAACTATACGAACCACACATATAACACAAACACGCCAAGATCTTACCACAAATTCGAGAATATGTAAAAGCTAGAACCTAACCATGGCTCTTGATACCAATTGTAACATATTCATAACAAGAAACACACGAGTGGATGAAGATTTGGCCGAATTCTTTAGAGAGTTTTAGAGAGAGAAAGTGAGGTGGGAACTAGAGAGAGAAATGAGAGAATATATTAGTTGAATGTATGAGAAGTTCCAACCCTCTCCCTAGGTGGAGAGGGGTATATATAGTTCTAATATTTGTGCCCCGAGTGGGCTGTGGAGCGAGCTGACAGTGGGTAAAGACCCGACCCACTCCACGAGTACTATAATAACTAAACTAAATTAGCTTACTAATATAATCCTACGAGCTATTCAATGCTACCGAGTACACGGGGTGACCGAGTCTTCATTTGAATAATTATATTCCTAACAGAAGTAAAAGCTTTGATCATAAGGTGATTTTCATGTGTTTTTTAAATTTGGGTTGCATTCCTTTATTGAAAACACTATCATGCTAACTTGTTTTAATGATCTTACTTTGCTATATGCTTTAAATGTCCGATTTTTTTCTTTTTTTTTTTTGAACGACAGCTTTAAATGTCATATTATATGCGAAAATTGTGAATATTTGATATGTTCATATAAAGTGGTTTTATTAAATGTATATGTAGTATCGTGGATATATGTTGAACCGTTAGAATAAAGATGAACGTTACACGGTAAGAGCAAATAAGGTCGGGTTTGGCACATTAAAAGAGAAAAATATTGAAAGAGCAAACAAGGTCGGGTTTGCCACATTAAAAAAGAGAAATATTAAAAGAGCAAACAAGGTCGAGTTTTCCACATAAAAAGAGCAAATATTGTAAGAGCAAACAAGGTCGGGGTTGCCATATAAAAAGAGAAAATAATGTAAGAGCAAACAAGGACGGGTTTGCCATGAAAAAGTGGGTTACGTTATTAATAAAGAACGTTTTTGATATGTTGAATCGAATAAGAATATGTGATATTAAATAGCTCTTATATGATATTTGAACAAATTGCATGATCAATTTACAAGTTTGATATTATCGGAAAAGAGTTTGATATGATATGAATTGTTTTGTATGTGAAAACCATGAATTCTCACTAGGCCTTTGGCTGACCCAAAACTCTTTTAAAATTTTGAAACCCAGATGAGCTGCTTTAGGAATCAAGAGACTATTTGGGCGTGACTAAGAGTAGACGCTTCTGCTGATATAAGGTAAATTAGAGGTTTTAACGCTCCGAAAATGCGAGGTGTTACACACACTCTTGGTCTCTTGACTTTTTTTTTTTTTTTTTTTTTTACACTTACAGCCACAAACTCTGAAACCCTTAACACTCATAGTCCCTTGACCAAACTGACGTTAAATTTGACTGTTAAAGCCTCTCATGTGATTTGCACATGAGGGCAAAATAGTCTTTTAATGTCTACAGGGACCATATGTGTAATTTAGCTTATTGATCCTTTATGTAGTTTATTAAAGCTACAGGGACACTCAAGAAATAGGCAACTGTTTGAATTGCAAGTTTTTCTATATGTTTGAAAAATCCTTTGAGTTTTCAAGAAATAAATGCATTATGCTGAAGAGGTTTTATTGGAATTTTCAGTCTGAGTATAGGTTATAACGGGTTGGCTGGGTTCGACTGCTAGCATTATACTATCTCTTATAAGAACTATATATAAAACATAACTGGTAAAACATAGATTTTTGCAAACCATTAACTTCAATCAAGGATGAAAGTAGCCATCTTTTTTGGCAATCCCTTTCCAACATGTAGGCTGCTCTAAGAAAGACCACATTTACAAGAGTTTGTATACACATCCTAATATGCACTAAAACGTAAGTTTAAATTACCGCTAAACAATTGCTTCATGAAATGACCTCAAATGGGTATAACAATCTTCACTGCTATTAAAATGAACACCACACGCCCAGCAGATATGTACCCCGCACATGCACTCAATATGGTTGCACCCATCAATCTTCTCTATGGTGAACCTACAAACAGGGCAGTGTTTCACATCCACTTTATCCTTCATCCATTCTTTCATAGACAGATCTGGGTCCCGCTTAAACTCCTTGTACATTTCAGTATTTCACACGTAAATCAAATTAAATGAAAGATATCAAGAGATTGATTTAACCTAAACATTGACCCTCAAGAACATTCTAAATATT
Organism: Artemisia tridentata subsp. tridentata; assembly: GCA_021014915.2. Taxonomy (NCBI): domain Eukaryota; kingdom Viridiplantae; phylum Streptophyta; class Magnoliopsida; order Asterales; family Asteraceae; genus Artemisia; species Artemisia tridentata. The sequence continues at coordinate 3,095,634 of CP139506.1, forward strand.
GATTTAACTTTATTATTTAGATTTGTTGAGGGTCCCCGAAGGGTTTGCCCTTCTCTCCTTCTCACGTCAACAGCAGCGACAAGGGATAAACCCTTTTCTTTTCTTTTTCGGTCGACTGGAACAAAAACCGAACACACCCTAATTGCAACCTATGAATTATATTTATAGTGAAACTTTGGTTCACTTGTCTACACTTGATCCTCAAGCTTTCATCTTATTCGACAATTGGTTCTTGTGCCATCTTTATTGCTGTTGTCGTGCGTAAACTAGAACCAAACAAAAGGGAATGAGTGGGGCTGGTAAGTGAGGTATGGGATGGCCGGATCCATCGTTGATATGTGGCGGAGAGAGAGGGGGTGAGTGTGTGAGATATGTGTGGAAAAAAAAAAAAAAGTTTTGTGTGTATTTATGTATGACAAAGGAGGAAAAAAAAGTAATGGAAAAAGTCAAAAAACCATATTAACCTCGTCCATTGTGCACTGTCATAACTTAACGCCTTGACTAAACGAACGTTTGGTCAAGGGACTATTAGTGTTAAGGGTTTCAGAGTTGGTGGCTGTAAGTGCAAAAAAAAAGAAAAAAAGAAAAAAAAAGTGTAAATTAACGTAAACCACAGGGACCATCTTTGTAATTTACTCCATGAAAAAAATGATGCCACCTATTTTTTGTATAACACTACAATTTATAATAGGGTAAACATCATAAAATAACAACTTACTTTCTTTAATTTTCCGAGTTGAAACACATACTTTTTTTATTACCTTACTTACCAACGTACTTTCAAATTTTGTTCCGACTTCACCAATATAACCATTTTATATTAAAGTAATCACTGAAATGACTATAATACCCCTGTCTTCTTCATTATGCATATTGGTGAAGTCGGAACAAAATTTGAAAGTACGTTGGTAAGTAAGGTAATAAAAAAAGTATGTGTTTCAACTCGGAAAATTAGAGAAAGTAAGTTGTTATTTTATGGTGTTTACCCTTTATAATATCACTAAAAACACCCATCCTTATTCCTTAGTATAAAAGTGATGTCATGTATGATGGATCACATATAATAACAAAAAAAAAAAAAAAAAAAAAGGGCGAAGGACGATTGCATATAAATGGGACGTTAGTTCCTTTGCTTAAGAAAGCTGGTGCTCTTTGGCTTTGATTACGTTATATTATTATTTGAGTAGTTGGTTAATTATATTGCATTTGTGTAAATTATTTACAATGTAATGCAAGATTATCAAGTCATTATTTGAGCATGAGATATATGGATTTAATTTGTGTTCGTCACTGTCTTGTTACACACTTTGCCATTTAATGTATGGTCCATTTTTGCTATCAAACAAATGTTAAGAAACTATCTTAATGTTCTTAAAAACTTGATTACGAGTTTATTAATCTCGTGTGTAACTATTAAAATAAACATTTAATTTAGACGAATAAGGTACATCTTTGTCACTGTATACGTTTTTGGAAAATAAGAAAAGTTGGTACAAAGATGGCTTTTTAAACTACACTTTGGGCCTATGGGCTGAATTCCAGATTGTAATATTACAGTCTACAGCCATTTAGCATTTTAGCCCACCATCTACGATTTTGATGAAATTGGCTGTGATACATATCTTTTATCACTTTTTAGCCGACTAATTCATGGTGCCTGAGTTCACTGTAATACAGACTTAATCTCGATAAAGCCTTTCTCTTTTGAAAAGATTGGCGTGACTACTTTATATTTGTTTGCATTTACCAGAGGTTGAAGTTGAGATCTTTCACATTTTAGTGATAACAGTCAAAAGCTTTTTATCACTAGGCCGGTTGCCGAGTAATTGTGTACACTCGCTTAAATCATAGACTTGTACATGCATACATATATTGTATACCTATGGAAAGATACATCAAACAAGTATCAAATTGTTAAAAATAATATAATAATAATAATAATAATAATAATAAATAAATAAATAAATTGATGTTTTAATAAAGTGATGTTCAATAAAAAAAAATAATAATAATAATAATAATAATAATAATAATAATAATAATAATAATAATAATAATAAATAAATAAATTGAAAAAAAAAATGTCAGTGGATTTTGTGGTCGTTGAGAATTATATTACCATTTTTACAAAACACAAAATTTCTATTTCCAACTCTAATAAACAAAACCACAAAACACTTTTTTTTTGTTTTCCCTATTTTCCTATTTCCTATTTCTATTCTATTTCCCTTAATATAATATAATCAGACACTCCAGCCATAGCCTAACGCCAAACACCACCCTCCCACAGCCCACATCAGCATCACCACCCTCACCGGCGTCGCTCCAGCCGTTTTTTACGTTTTCGTACGATTCTTTACGTTTTCGTCCGATTTTTTACGTTTTCGTCTGATTCTTTACGTTTTCGTCCGATTCTTTACATTTTCGTCCGATTTTTTACGTTTTCGTCCGATTCTTTACGTTTTCGTCCGTTATTTTAGGTTTTTGTCTGAATTTTTACGTTTTCGTCCGATTCTTTATGTTTTGTCCGACTCTTTACGTTTACGTCCGATTCTTTACATTTTCGTCCGACTTTTTACGTTTTTGTCAGATTCTTTACGCTTTCGTCTGATTTTTTACAATTTCGTCCGATTCTTTACGTTTTCGTCCGATTCTTTAAGTTTACGTCCGATTTTTTTACGTTTTCATCCGATTTTTTACTTTTTCGTCCGATTCTTTACGTTTTCGTCATATTTTTTACGTTTTCGTCCGATTTTTACTTTTTTTTCCGATTCTTTACGTTTTCGTCTGATTTTTTACATTTTCGTTTATTTTTTACGTTTTCGTCCGATTCTTTACGTTTTCATCTTTTTTTTTTACGCTTTTGTCTGAATTTTATAGTTTTCGTCCGATTCTTTACGTTTTCGTCCGATTCTTTAAGTTTTCATCCGATTCTTTACGTTTTCATCTGATTCTTTACGTTTTCGTCCGATTCTTTACGTTTTCGTCCGATTCTTTACCTTTTCATCCAATTTTTTATGTTTTCGTCTGATTCTTTACGTTTTTGTCCGATTCTTTAAGTTTTCGTCCAATTTTTTACGTTTTCGTCCGATTCTTTATGTTTTCGTCCGATTCTTTACGTTTTCATCTGATTCTTTACGTTTTCGTCCGATTCTTTACGTTTTCGTCCGATTTTTTACATTTTCGTCTGATATTTTACGTTTTCGTCCGATTCTTTACGTTTTCATCTGTTTTTTTACGTTTTTTTCTGAATTTTTACGTTTTCGTCTGATTCTTTACGTTTTCGTTCGATTCTTTACGTTTTTGTCCGATTCTTTACATTTTCGTCTGATTTTTTACGTTTTCGTCCAATTCTTTATGTTTTCGTTCATTTTTTTTATGTTTTAGTCTATTTTTTACGTTATCTTTCGTTTTCTGCCTTTTTTTACGTTTTCATCCATTTTTTTGCGTTTTCGTCTGTTGTTATACTTTTTCCGCCATTTTACTATGTTTTCATCATTCTTTTAAGTTGTGTTACATTTTCTTATGTTTTCTTCTTTTTTTTTTTACATTTTTTAGGTTTCGTCTAACGAAAATGTAAAAAATGGACGAAAACGTAAAAAATAGAAGAAAATCTAAAAAAGTGAACGAAAACGTAAAATAACGGACGACAATGTAAAAAATGGACGAAAATTTAAAAAAATGGATGAAAACACTATAATTTAGAACACGTAAAAAAATGTACGAAAACGTAAAAAAAATGAGCGAAAATGTAAAAAAAACATAAAAGAGAGGACGAAAACATAATAAAACGGGTGAAAACGTAAAAAATGGACGAAAACGAAAAAAAACAAATGAAAATGTAAAAAACAGACGAAAACGTATAAATATTGATGAAAACCTTAAAAAACAGGCGAAAACGTTAAAAAACTGACGAAATCATAAAAAGACATACGAAAACGTAAAAGTTCAGACCAAAACGTAAAAAAATAGAAAAAAACGTAAAGTATCGGACGAAAACATAAAGAATCAGACGAAAGCGTAAAGAATCGGACGAAAACGTAAAGAATCGGACGAAAATGTAAAGAATCAGACGAAAACGTAAAAATTCAGCCGAAAACGTAAAGAATCGGACGAAAACGTAAAAAATCTGAAATAACGTAAAAAAAATCAAACGAAAACGTAAAAAATGGGAATAAAACGTAAAGAATCGGACGAAAACTTAAAGAATCAGACGAAAAAGTAAAGAATCGGACGAAAACGTAAAAATTCGGACGAAAACGTAAAGAATCGGACGAAAACGTAAAAAATCGGACGAAAAAGTAAAGAATCGGACGAAAACTTAAAAAATCGGATGAAAACGTAAAAAAACAGACGAAAACGTAATAAAACGGACGAAAACGTAAAAAAAACATACGAAAACGTAATATATCGGACAAAAATGTAAAAAAAAAACAGACGAAAACGTAAAGAATCGGACGAAAACGTAAAAAATCAGACGAAAAGGCAAAAAAACAGACGAAAACGTAATAAAACGGACGAAAACGTATTATTGTCGCTTGAAGATTTTTTCATGTTATTTGATTTTATATTTTACTTTTTTAATTCTTTATTTTCTCGTATTAGATTTTTTTAGTTATTTTATAATTTAGTTTGTTAGTTTATAATATTTGTTTTTGTGTTTTGAAGATGTTTTTATAATATTACAAAGGTGAATAGAGAATTGAGATATAAAACAACAACACTTAAACATGTTTTCTAGTTTTGTAAAATGAAAAACACAAACACATGTTTCTCAAACTAAACGCGTTTTCTAAATTTTCCATTGTTTTGTGGAAATAAAACTCTCATCCCTTTTCCTACAAAACAAGAAATAGGAAATGAAAGAAAGTGTTTTCCAACTAAACGCCACCTTAAAATTTGTTTTGTAGTTTTTCTTGTTAAGTTAGGAAATAGAAGATTTTGTGTTTTGCAAAACATTTTGTTGAAAAACGTTGATTTGAACACGATATCTGTTTTCCTTGTTTTCCACAAAACATTTTCTAGAAAACAATGGTGTTTTCCCCCCAACTAAATACACCCTTCTTTTTAGCACAAAAGGCTCCCAAGACGTGTCTTCCCCTAATAGGGGGTCACCTCATAACACGCGTCTTCAACACTAAAAATATAGGACTCGGTCGATTGCAAGATAGAGTCGTGAGTGTGTGTTTTTGTGTGTGTTTTTGTGGAGGATATATGTGTTTAAGTGTGATATATTTTGGTGGTGAAGTTGGTTATCTTATTACATTAAGATGATGATGAAATTGACTGTAAAGAGAGAAAGCTGGTGTGACACTAAGATAACGATGATGAATTCGGTCTTGTGCTCCCTCTTACACTTTAGTCTAATAGAGATGTTAAAAGTGAATTCAATATTGTTATATAACTATAGTCTATAGTTGGTCATGGAGTTACTAGCTCTCACTCAATTTATTAAACTCTAGTTTTTTCACATATTTGAAGCAAAGAAAGACACTTTTGAACTCATATATATATATGTTCGATACCCAAACTACAATGATTTTTATGCATGTTTGGATATATATGTAATTTTGCATCTTTATATATATATATAATATATATATATATATATATATATATATATATATATATGTAATTTTGCATCTTTGAATGTATATATATGCACAAGGCCCTAGTTTATCGATTGTTATATATGTAAATCTTCGGTCTAGAAACGATGGTTCTACATGTGCAATTTCCTTTTACAACAATTAGAAATTCGCAAACATTGACCAAATAAGCTTTAAACAACTGAAACTCGTGTACGTTTTTGAAACAGAAAGTATGAT